>BLSH010121308.1:40884-51861 GCA_018402905.1 Glandirana rugosa | reverse complement strand
GTGCTGGACATGGCTTCCTGTAAAACATCACAGCACCCTGCCGGCCCCTCCCACCAGCCACGATCTGCCTTCATTGCATAGAGAAGCACACAGGACATCACTAGCTGTAAAATGAGGTGTAATGAAAATGGAAAGGTTTTATGTAAAGGTTGATGAGGTGGGGGAGGGAGGAACAAGGGAAGGCAAACGTTAGCAGATTAAACTTAATTCTTAAAGTCTATAAACTGACCGGCAACCCAGACCATGTGCAGCGAGTTCTGCCAGATGCTCTGATCTCGGCCCCCGTATATATCGTGCCTCTTCTCCATGATCATGGACTCCACCAGGAGGAAAATCAGGAACCACAAGTACGAAGCGGAGTGCAGGAGGAATTTTATGACCGGAATTTTCAGGATTTTTCCCACCTGGATGACGGACATCATACAATTAATACAGACCAATGACAAGTTAGAGATTGGATAGGAAAATAAACGCACAGAGGTTCTCAGGTGATCATTAGATTCAGATATACAGACATCTGGGTGTTCCTGCAAGGCAAGCTTGGATCCACCCCCTCCCACATTCAGAGCATACCTATTGGTCCTTTATTATGATGGACAGCAATGGGCATCCACAGGTAGGGGCAAGGCTGGGCAAGTGCCCCCCCCCTGGAATCAGGGATCGGATAAGGGGTTCCCCACTAGGTCCTTATCCTCTTGGGCCATGTATGCAGTCTCTGATTGTCTCTTGTGCCATGTCCGCAGTCTCTGACCATCTTCTGTACCATGTCCGCAGTCTCTGACCGTCTCCTGTGCCATGTCCGTAGCCTCTGACCATCTCCTGTACCATGTCAGCAGTCTCTGACCATCTCCTGTATCATGTCCGCAGTCTCTGACCATCTCCTGTATCATGTCTGCAGTCTCTGACCATCTCCTGTACCATGTCCACAGTCTCTGACCATCTCCTGTACCATGTCTGCAGTCTCTGACCATCTCCTGTATCATGTCTGCAGTCTCTGACCGTCTCCTGTACTATGTCCGCAGTCTGACCGTGATAATGTGATAATGACATTGTCAAAAAGGGGCAGAGCATGGGTGGCCTTAAAATGATGCCCCCCCCCAGAAAAACGTTCTGCGGACACCCATGTGGACAGCCACAAGGACCACCTCAGAGGCTCAAGAATTATGGGAAATAGTCTGACTTCTTTTTTTGCTTTTAGCAAAATTGAAGATCTGCATCTAACCTCAGCTTCTCAGAGCTCTGGGTCTTCCGATTTGCTTTGGCATGCTTTGGTTTTCCCTGAACACGCTCATGTATTTATTGCACCCATAGGTGTGCGCAGCCTATTGCATTAGGGGATGCACCCCAAAGCTCAAACACACATGTCTTTCTCTGCCGCCTCAGCTGCACTGAAAAGTAAATGAATGGGAAGTGCTCTGTGTTGAGCGGCCTCCTGTTTATTCACAGACTGAAACATAGTAAACAAAGTTTACTATGCTTCAGTTATGACTGAACACAGTGAGTCAGTGTGTTCACTGTGTTAATTTATAAAAGGAAGGGACCGGTAAAGGACATTGACCAGTCCCTTCCCCTGCTCTCCATCCTGAAACATCCCCTGCAGCAGCCGAGGGGAGAGGAGGAGAGGCAGCAACACTGCACGGGGGGGCGGCACACCGCCTGCGCACACCTATGATTACATCATATGTTCAGTTTATATTGGCTGAGTGTAACAGGTCAGCTTTAAAGTGGATCTTCCCGGCCTAAAGATCCCAGGGGCAATCTATAAACATCCTTATACCTTTAGCCCCTTTATGACCCCCCAACACATATGTGTTGTGGCAAATGGGTAGGCTTTAATGCTCACGCGCAGCACACATGCGCGCTACAAGGCGAATGCTTATATTCTGAGAGCGTACTCCCAGCGCAAAGCCTGAGCTGTCAAAGAAAGCTCTCCGCTCGGGCTAAAGTTTGGCAGTCAGTGGGACTGGCTTCAGGTCATGTGACCTCTAAGACAGTAGTCACATGATCGCAGATCCTTCCCAAAGGATTCTGGGGTGGGCGGAGTCATATAAAAACAAAGCTTTATTTGTTTACTTACACAAAATTGATTTCTACTTCCTGGTATAGTGAGGCACTGGTGATGTAGCCCTGGGCTCACATGTGCTTCCTGGAAAGGCTACATCACTGCCAGTAAACAGGCACAGACCCCGAGCTGTCTCTGTACATCCTGTGTGCTGCCTCTAGAGATGAAGACCACATATGCAGGACCAGGTGGATGTACAGAAACACCACAATGGATCCCGGAGTGACCTGCGGCGTTCTTGCGCATGCGCAGGATCCAGGTGCATCATCCCTGTCTAGGCAAAAATGATGGACCTGAACAATAGGGGGAAAAAATATTTGCTTCCTTTTTTTTTTGCATATTAGTAGCATAATATTAATACACAAATGAGGCAATTGACACAATAATTATATATATTATAATTATGAATGAGGCTGGTATAATGATATTGAATCTCACTTTCCCATTGCTGTAATACAAAACCCAGAATATTTTTCTTACACTTTAAATTTGATTGCTGTGCATCTCTCAGCTCCGTGATGCCATCATGGTCTGGATGTAACGATAGAAAGATTTTTTTTCTTAACCAGTTCCCGACCGCGCGCCGTGTTTTCATGGCGGCAGTCGGGATGCTGAGCGCGAATCGCCGTAAAAAGACGGCGATCTGCAATCAGCCACTACCCGCCGCACTCCTGTGTGCCCGCGGCTTGGGCAGACCCGATGTCCGCCGGCGAGCCGCGATGAGCGGCTACAGGGAAAGAACGGGGAACCGGCGATGTAAACACGGCGGTTCCCCGCCCTGTCAGTGGGGCATGAGAGATCTACTGATCCCTGTCACAGGGATCAGTTAGATCTCTCATGCCCATGTTAGCCCAACCCCCCCACAGTTAGAACACACCCAGGGAACACGATTAACCCCTAGCTTCCCCCCCCCCCGGTTAACCCCTTCACTGCCAATGACATTTATACAGTAATCAGTGGACATTTACATTTCTGATCGCTGAATAAATGCCAATGGTCCCAAAAAAATGTCCGACATGTCCGCTGCAATATCGCAGTACCACTAAAAATCGCAGATCGACGCCATTACTTGTAAAAAATTTTAAAAAATTAAAAACCCCAGAAATGAATTCTCATCATCCGTAAACGCGGCCACTTTTGCGCAAACCAATCAATAAACGCCGATTGCGATTTTTTTATCACAAATATGAGGAGGAATATAAATCGGCCAAAAACGGTGAAAAAAAATGTTTTATTTTTTTTTTTGGATTTGAATTTTAGCAAAAAGTAAGAAATTTGCGTTTTTTTTTTGCAAAATGGTCGCTCTTCTTTTGTTTATAGCGGCGATCAGAAATGACGCAGAGGCGATCAAATACCACCAAAAGAAAGCTCTATTTGTAGGGAAAAAAAGGACGCAAATTTCGTCTGGGTGCAACGTCGCACGACCGCACAATTGTCAGTTAAAGCGACGCAGCGCCGAATCGCAAAAAAGTGCTCTGGTCCTAAAGCTGGAAAACCTTCCGGTTGGTAAGTGGTTAAGTCAAGCAGTTATAGATACTTGGCATTTAGTATTGTTTTCTTGTGTGAAGAAATGCCGCCACCTGCTGGTGACTCTCTGATAACCTTCGAACGTGAATTCTGAACTTTGATTTCTAATTGAACAAAACTGATTTGGAGTGGAAGGTTTTGTACTGGAGAAGAGGCGCATGTTATCTCTTCTGCAACATTAAATGCATGCTAATTAAAAAAGCGTGACTTTTCTGGGGTGGAGGGATGGAGTTGACCAGAGCAGGTCTGGATGCCACTGACCATAGCTGTGGGCCCGGATGAAATCTTGTAGCGGGCCGGGTCAGATGCGGCCCCCTGGACTGTAATTTGGAGACCTTTGCCCAGGGCCATCTTAATGAATGGGCACCCCTTGGCACTGCCCAGGGGCCCCAGGTCCACGGGGGCCCCATGATAATCTTGCATAATAGCATACTTGCCATTGCTAACTGTGCCAGATTTTCCGGTACAGTCACCCTTTTTACTAAACTGTCCAGTATTGTGCCCTTGTTTTGATATTAGTCTTTGATTTATGGCATGTTTTCTTATTGTTTAAAATCAGTTTTATTGAAAGTACTAATAAATATATGTTTATTTCTATCAACTATTCATACTTTAATTCTTGAGAGTAGGTGCATCAATTTGAGGGCCCCCAAGTATTACTTTGCCCAGGGGTCCATGATGCTATTAAGACGGCCCTGCCTTTGCCTTAACCACTTCAGCCCCGGAAGGATTTCACACTTTAGGACCAGAGCCCTTTTTGCGATTCGGCACTGCGTCGCTTTAACTGAAAATTGCGCGGTCGTGTGACGTTGTACCTAAACGAAATTTGCGTCCTTTTTTCCCCACAAATAGAGCTTTCTTTTGGTGGTATTTGATCACCGCTGCGTCATTTCTGATCGCCGCTATAAACAAAAGAAGAGCGACCATTTTGCAAAAAAACACAAATTTCTTACTTTTTGCTGAAATACAAATCCAAAAAAAAAATATAAAAAAAATTTTTTTTTCATCGGTTTTGCCCAATTTACATTCTTCCTCATATTTGTGATTAAAAAATTTCAATCGGCGTTTATTGATTGGTTTGCGCAAAAGTGGTCGCGTTTACGGATGATGAGAATTCATTTCTGGGGTTTTTATTTATTTATTTATTTTTTACTAGTAATGGCGGCGATCTGCGATTTTTAGCGGTACTGCGATATTGCGGCGGACATGTCAGACCGTTTTGACACTTTTTTGGGACCATTGGCATTTATACAGCGATCAGTGCTATAAAAATGCACTGATTATTGTGTAAATGCCATTGGCAGTGAAGGGGTTAACCTACAGGGGGCGCTCTAAGGGTTAACAGTGTTCCCTGGGCGTGTTCTTACTGTGGGGGGACTGCACTATCTGGGGAAGGGAAGTGATCACAGCTTCCATGTAGAGGAAGGCTGTAATCACAGTCCTTCCCCCCTCACAGAACGGAGGTCCGTGTTTACTTACACGGACCTTCGTTCTTTCACTCCGGGGGGGGCATCGCGGGTAGCCGGCGGAGATCAAATCCGCCACACCCGCTCCCTGGCCCTCCCCGGACACAGTGAGCGCACAGGCACGCCTCCGGCGGCGCGTGCGCTCACTGTGCGCGATCTGGCAGCCGCCATCATATGACAGCGTTTTACCTTACAGAGCCACTCTGTCGCCGTCAAATGCCGATCAGCTGTCGGCAAGTGGTTAAGCAGGGGTAGGCAACTTGGGGCCCTCCAGCTGTTCCAGAACTACAAGTCCCATCATACCTCTGGGAGTAATTTTAACTGCCAGCCTTGCAATGCTTCATGGGAAATGTAGTTCCACAACAGCTGGAGGGCTACTGGTTGCCTACCCCTGGGGGAAGGCATTCTCTCTCTGTTGGAGGATATTGCACCATGCTTTATGAGGTTTTGTTTGCCTTTCTCTGGATCAGCGGAGGGTATAGTGTTCTGGGACCTCTCAGGGGTTTAATATTTTTTTGTCTTTTGATGAAACGTGATGAACATTTGTCTTTTTACAACACAACTAACAATGGAAGAACTTTTGCATCCAGCACAAGGTCTCTGCTAACCTACTGCACCATCCTGAAAGCAATAAAAATCTTTGTTACGGGTAAATTCGGCCATGTCCACATTTCCATACTCCCGTCCCCTCCCCCATATACCTCTGTACACTGGAATGTCCCAAACCTCCCCCAGCTCAAGCCTACCTTGGATTTGGGAGTCAGCCAGTAGATGAGGCAGAGGAGAGGCATGGAGAGGAAGATGGTGCAAGCAATGAAGAGCTTCCAAATCATATTACTCCCCCTCCACCCGGATAGCTTCCCACTCCATATGGAGGACAGGACCTGCTGGCAGATGGGATGTGCCACAAACTGGAAGAAGGGGACAGGAAAGGATTAGACAAATCACAGAGGAGATCACCAAACAAACTGGAGCAAAATGAGCATGCTGAAAATTGCAAAAGCCATAACCAAAATTGATTTACCCCACTAACGTGCGCTGTTATCTATCGATCCCCCCACCCGTGAGTGATGTTTTATTTACAATTGTCTGCTGGGAACTCTATTAGTGAGATCATTGTGGTGAGATCCCTGCACACTTTATGGCTCTACCCATCTGCTGTGCCAATAAACCCCATCATCCCTGCTATAAGTTCCTAGGTCTGTACACCTGCTGTGCCCATTATGAGGGGTTCCCGCCACCCCTGAGCTGAGTTCCTGGGTCTGTACACCTGCTGTGCCCATTATGAGGGGTTCCCATCATCCCTGAACTGAGTTCCTGGGTTTATACAGCTGTTGTGTCCATTATGAGGGGTTCCCAGTATCCCTGAGATATGTTCCCAGGTCTGTACACCTGCTGTACCCATTATGAGGGGTTCCCACCATTCCTGTGCTGAGTTCCTGGATCTGTATACCTACTGTGCCCATTATGAGGGGTGCCCACCATCCTTATGCTGAGTTCCTGGGTCTGTACACCTGCTATGTACATTATGAGGGATTCCGGGGTCTGTACTCCTGCTGTGCACATTATGAGGGGTTCCCACCATCACTGATCTGAGTTCCTGGGTCTGTACACCTGCTATGCCCATTATGAGGGGTTCCGGGGCCTGTACCCCTGCTGTACCCAGTATGAGGAGTTCCTACCAACCCTGTGCTGAGTTCCTGTTCTATACAGCTGCTGTGCCCATTATGAGGGGTTTCAGGGTCTGTACACCTGCTGTGCCCATTATGAGGGGTTCCCACCATCCCTGAGCTGAGTTCCTGGGTCTGTACACCTGCTGTACCCATTATGAGGAGTTTCCACCATCCCGTTGCTGAGTTTCTGGGTCTGCACCCCTGCTTTGCCCATTATGAGGGGTTCCCACCATTCCTGTGCTGAGTTCCTGAGTCTGCACCCCTGCTGTGCCCATTATGAGGAGTTCCATCCATCCCTGTGCTGAGTTTCTGGGTCTGTACATTTGATGTAAAAGAAATCAGGGAGGTACATGCCATGGAAACCACAAGTATGAAGACAACTTGGCAACCCAGACCGGAAGGATAAAGCAGTGCAGCCCTCGGGGAAATCCAACACTGCACAAAACAAGAAACAAAGAGGGTGCAAACGCTTAGTGCATTATCTTTAGCGCTTTATTAAAGGGTGATAGAAAACTTAATGTACTCACAAGCCAAGTAGACTGATAGCAACATATCAAAAAAGCACAGAATCCTGAAATCCGCCATTGTTCTGAAGAAGGGGGGGCAGCTCCCTGAAATGTGTAAGCTGGCATCATCATCCACTCTATTGTTGAAGTCAGAGAGTGGACCTCAAGATTCTGTGCTTTGTCCTTTTTGATATGCTATCAGTCTACTTAGCTTGTGAGTATATTATGTTTTCTATCACATTTTAGTAAAGTGCTAAAGATAATGCACTAGGCGTTTGCACCCTTTTTGTATCTCAGTTTCTGATGTGCCCATAATAAGAGGCTCCTAGCATCCCTTCTGGGTTTTTATTCTTTAGATTATGTAGCAGGAGGAGCTGCAGCTCCTGGGTGCGGGTTGGGACATCCCATGGGGTGCAGGAACACACATTGCCAGGTGGAGAGGAACTGAGCTGTGAATTAGGGAAGATGTTGGAGTGTCCATGTAAGAAGCCAAGGACTGAACAGCTCATCAGGCTCCTCTTAGAATTCATCACCCTTTAAAATGATTGCAGTCACATGACCGGCTCCAGCCTCCTGGCAATGGCTATTGATCTATGTCTACAGTAATGACAATGGGAGACGTTACCCTCTTCTGTTTGTGGTGTACAGCCAGCCGCAGCCTGGCCAGGTTGGGGATCCCTTCCTCGAAGGCCTGATTGTCCAACTCCTCCTCGTCGCTGTCGTCTCCGCAGTCATTCAGCACCGCCGTTACCTCACTCTGGTTGCGGCACATGCCCAGCAGCTCCACCGCAAACTCCTGACTCAGGTCCTCCAGGGCCAGGTACTCCGGCTGCGAGAATCACAGAATTAGAAACATTTCATTTACAGAAACCCCAGCAATTAACTTCCCTTATTTGCTCCCTTTTGGACCGTTAAAGAATATGTCAACCCAAAATATCATGTACCGGATTAGGGTTGGCACCTGTCCGGGATTCACCTGGATAGTCCGGGTTTTGAATTGTGTGTCCGGGTTCCAGACCTCCTGAAACCTGGACCCATGAGTATCACAACTGCCAAGTACATAGGTGTGTGCACAAGCCCCATCCCCATACATAGACAGGAGAGGAGAGAGGGCTTGATCTTCTCCTGCTCCTCCTGCCCACCCACACTACAGTCCCTGGTATTCTGTGCTCGGGAAAGGGCTGTGTGGGCTGGACATTTGAAGCTCAGCAGCCGGCAGATACGTCGTGGATGAAAGGTGTCAGTGCTTGAGCCTCCATCCTCGGGTGAGTGAGCTCACCATCCAATGTCTGAAGCCTCCCCCTTCCCCCTTCTCTCTCCTGCCTCTGAGCGAGTGAGTACATTATGATAAGGGGGACTCAGATATAAGGGGTGCCCTGAGGACTCTGATGTAAGGGGGGCTTTGGGAACCCTGATTTAAGGGGAAATGCTGGGAACTCTAAAGTAAATGGGAGCTTTGGTGAGCCGAAACCCCCTTACACCAGAGTCCTCAGCTTTCCCCCTTAAAATAAATTGGCATGTGTTCGGGTTTGGCTTGAAGAAAAGGTGCCATCGCTATACCGGATATGTGCCTGCTGTACCATGTACTTGTATGAAAATGTATCCTGTGCTCTTTGTATTGCTTCCTTTGTGCGAAATCCCTGGTGTTCCTGCCAGTCCCCCTGCTTTCCTGTCAAAAACTGACCACACCAGGCATGACAGCACACTGTTGTCAATTTTCTGTCTGTGCTGAGAACTCAGACTGCTCTCCTCCAATGATCAGGCTTCTGCTGACCCACCCCCTCCTGCACAGCCATTCCCTGGGAAGACCAATGTGCTGCTGTTTCTCTTCCCCCAGCTCTCCGAGTGTACAGTGCTCTGAAAAAGCCCCCTTTCTGATTTTTTTTGTATATTTCTCACACTTAAATGATTCATATCATTAAAAATCATCAAAAATCACACAAAGATAACCCAAGTAAATCCAAAATGCAGTTTTTAAATGATGACTTCATTTATTAAGGGAAGAAAGCTGTCCAAAAAATATGCAAAAAAATAAAAAATTAGGAAAGGGGCCAATCCTTTTTCACAGCGCTGTAGCTTAGAACAGAAGGTATGCGGTCACTTAGAAAAAGGGGGAAAAGGGTATTTATCATTTACTTTTTTTTATATCTCTACACAAATGATTGGCATTCATTTCTATTTTAACCTGAATAGGTTGGTTTAGAAGGCGAGGGTTTAGATAGACTTTAAAAATCCCATTGGAAGTGTTTTGTTCTATCTGTTCAATTCGTGCAAAAAACAATCCTGTTAATCCTGCCAGAAATCTTGCGAGCTGATAACTTCCTGTGCTCTCTACCTGTGCTGCACTGATCAGTTACATTGTTCCCAGCTCTCACTGTGGACTACAGAATACCTCCCCTATATGTTATGGAGATAAGGAGAGGGGAGGGGTTCTATAGTCCTGTACTACTAATACTGCTTATTCCATAGATACAGTACCGCAAGCGTTGCCCCCTGGGCAAGTAATGTCACCAGCACACCAGGATCTCCAAAAATGAGTCCAACGTTTTATTCAGTGATCACATCGTTACAGCAAAGAGTGACGATTCGGACCCCTTCATTTGGCATGCCTGATGAAGGGGTCCTGCGTGGCTCCAAAACGTCACTCTTTGCAATGTTACTTGCTGATGTTATGCGATTCCACCCATTGGTCGCTTCAGCATCCACATTAGAATAAAGCTATCCGTGCAGGAAGGTGTGCGTTGGAAATATTGCATCATTAGTGTATTGTCCCCGTCAGGGTTACTTAAAGCGGTTGTCTACCCATTTAACCACTTCAATACTGGACGTTTATACCCCCTTCCTTACCAGACCAATTTTCAGCTTTCAGCGCTCTCACACTTTGAATGACAATTACTCTCTCATGCTACACTGCACCCAAACAACATTTTTATCATTTTTTTCACACAAATAGAGCTTTCTTTTGGTGGTATTTAAGAACCTCTGGGTTTTTTATTTTTTGCGACATAATTGAAAAAAGTGCGAAAATTTTGAATAAAAAACACTTTTTTTTTGTTTCTGTGATAAAATTTTGCAAATAAGTAATTTTTGTCCATAAATTTGGGCCAAAACCTATACTGCTACCTATCTTTGGTAAAAATAACCCAAATAAGTGTATATTATTTGGTCTGTGTGAAAGTTATAGAGTCTACAAGCTATGGTGCAAATCATTGAAAATTGATCACATCTGATGCACTGATGGCCGATCTCATTTCTTGAGGCCCTGAAATGTCAGGAAAGTACAAATACCCCCCAAATGACTCCATTATGAAAAGTAGACATTCCAAGGTATTTAGTAAGAGGCATGGCGAGTTTTTTGAAGTTGTACTTTTTTTCCCACAATTCTTGGGAAAATTAAGAAATTATTTTTTTTTTTTTGTGTCATCGTCTTACATAAAACCCCACATTAACCTTCATACGTATACGACACACACTCTTTATTGAACAACAAAACTGTTAAAACACGTTTTTTTTTTTTTATTAAAGAATTAAAAGGGTTCTTAACACCCTTTTTTTCATGTTGAAGTTTTTTGAGCGGTACGGAGAATGATTTATGGAACCTTACAGATGAAAAGTATTACCTCAGTAAACCCCCCATAAACATGAAAGGACTGTAAAGTCCCGGAGTTCTTTACTCTAGCCGGTAGTCACGTAGTCTACACTAGTTAAAAGTTACTAAACGTGGTATCGAACATCTGAGATAT
>BLSH010121308.1:5462-17177 GCA_018402905.1 Glandirana rugosa | reverse complement strand
GTCTGTGTAAGTACACTCTACATGGAAGGTGTGATCACTTCCCTTCCCCAGCTAGGGCAGCCCACACACAATTAGAACACGCCCAGGGAACACTGTTAACCCTTAGAGCGCCTCCTGCAGGTTGAGGAAAGATTAGAGGATCTGAATTTATTCTCTCTTGAGAAGAGGAGATTAAGGGGGGATATGATCAACATGTACAAGTATATAAGTGGTCCATATAGTGAACTTGGTGTGGAGTTATTTACTTTAAGGTCATCACAAAGGACAAGGGGGCACTCTTTACGTCTAGAGGAAAAAAGATTTAATCTACAAATAAGGAAAGGTTTCTTCACAGTAAGAGCTGTGAAAATGTGGAATAGACTCCCTCCAGAGGTGGTTTTGGCCAGCACAGTTCATTGCTTTAAAAAAGGCCTGGATTCTTTCCTTAATGTAAATAATATAACTGGGTACTAACATCTTTAGGTAAAGTTGATCCAGGGTGAATCCGATTGCCTCTCGGGGAATCAGGAAGGAATTTTTTCCCCCGTTATAACAAATTGGATCCATGCTTTGCTGGGGTTTTTTGCCTTCCTCTGGATCAACTGTGGGTGAAGGATTGTATATGGGATTGTTTGGTTGTATATGTGTATATATATATGTATATACATTTTTTTTTTTTTTGTTTGGTTGAACTGGATGGACTTGTGTCTTTTTTCAACCTGACTAACTATGTAACTATGTAACCCCTTCACTGCCAATGGCATTTACACAGTAATCAGTGCATTTTTATAGCACTGATCGCTGTATAAATGCCAATGGTCCCAAAAAAGTGTCAAAATGTTCCGACATGTCCGCTGCAATATTGCAGTACCGCTAAAAATCACAGATCGCCGCCATTACTAGTAAAAAAAAAAAAATAAAATAAAAACCCCAGAAATTAATTCTCATCATCCGTAAACGCAACCACTTTTGCGCAAACCAATCAATAAACGCCGATTGCTATTTTTTTTATCACAAATATGAGGAAGAATATAAATCGGCCAAAACCGATGAAAAAAATGTTTTTTTGGATTTTTTTTTTTGGATTTGTATTTTAGCAAAAAGTAAGAAATTTGTTTTTTATTTGCAAAATTGTCGCTCTTCTTTTGTTTATAGCGGCGATCAGAAATGACGCAGCGGTGATCAAATACCACCAAACGAAAGCTCTATTTGTGGGAAAAAAAGGACGCAAATTTCGTTTGGGTACAACGTCGCACGACCGCGCAATTGTCAGTTAAAGCGACGCATCGCCGAATCGCAAAAAGGGCTCCGGTCCTAAAGTGTGAAATCCTTCCGGGGCTGAAGTGGTCAATAAACAAAAATGTACACTCTAATGTCCCCCCACAGTCGCACACTATTATTATTATTATTATTATTATACATTTATATATCTCTGACATATACCGCAGTGCTGTACAGAGATCACTGAGCCAATCACATCAGTCTCTGTACCAGAGGAGCTTACACTCTAATGTCCCCCACAGTCACACACTATTATTATTATACATTTATATAGCTCTGACATATACCGCAGTGCTGTACAGAGGACACAGAGCCAGTCACATCAGTCTCTGTACCAGAGGAGCTTACAATCTAATGTCCCCCACAGTCACACACTATTATTATTATACATTTATATAGCTCTGACATATTCTTTAGACATAGTTATCAGGGTATACATGGTATGCAGGAAATTGTTTATGCCTGTGACCTTTCAGCCGATGAGGAACTACAAGTCTCTTACATCCCTCCATTGTAAGTGTAGGGGAGATGGATAGATACTTACTGTTAAGTGCTGCATGTCTCGGGTCCCGTGGCTGTGGCGTGGCGCTCCTCTTCCTCAGCCCATGTAGGTGTCTTTTCCTCCAGCGCTCCTCTCAGTCTCGCCCTCCGCAGCTGTCTGACAGTCTCTCGCCTGCATTCTGTTTCCAGTGTGAGATCTCAGGGGAGAGTGTCGGTCATTATGGAAAGAAAGCGAGTTTCTCTTCTAATCGGTGGCCCCTCAGGACAGCCCTGGCACAATAATTAAATGTGTTTGTCTCTCGTTGATGTTTTTTCACTTTGTCATTAACCCCGTGGCTGCCGGAGTAGAGAAAAGAGTGACTAGTATATACTGGAGGCTGAAGCAGCAGGCGAGCAGTGAAAGGGTAATGCTGTGCGTTTTCCTCTCTGGTTATTCCTGTACATATGGAGAAGCAGGGAAGGTTAATATCTTCACATGCTATTATTATTATGTATTTATATAGCTCTGACATATACCGCAGTGCTGTACAGAGAACACTGAGCCAATCACATCAGTCTCTGTACCAGAGGAGCTTACACTCTAATGTCCCCCACAGTCACACACTATTATTATTATGTATTTATATAGCTCTGACATATACCGCAGTGCTGTACAGAGATCACTGAGCCAGTCACATCAGTCTCTGTACCAGAGGAGCTTACACTCTAATGTCCCCCCACAGTCACACACTATTATTATTATACATTTATATAGCTATGACATATACCACAGCGCTGTACAAAGATCACTGAGCCAATCACATCAGTCTCTGTACCAGAGGAGCTTACACTCTAATGTCCCCCACAGTCACACACTATTATTATTATACATTTATATAGCTCTCACATATACCGCAGCGCTGTACAGAGAACACTGAGCCAGTCACATCAGTCTCTGTACCAGAGGAGCTTACACTCTAATGTCTCCACACAGTCACACATTATTATTATTATACATTTATATAGCTCTGACATATACCGCAGTGCTGTACAGAGAACACTGAGCCAGTCACATCAGTCTTTGTACCAGAGGAGCTTACACTCTAATGTCCCCCACAGTCACACACTATTATTATTATACATTTATATAGCTCTGACATATACCGCAGCGCTGTACAGAGATCACTGAGCCAATCACATCAGTCTCTGTACCAGAGGAGCTTACACTCTAATGTCTCCACACAGTCACACACTATTATTATTATACATTTATATAGCTCTGACATATACCGCAGTGCTGTACAGAGGACACTGAGCCAGTCACATCAGTCTCTGTACCAGAGGAGCTTACACTCTAATGTCCTCCCACAGTCACACACTATTATTATAATACATTTATATAGCTCTGACATATACCGCAGTGCTGTACAGAGATCACTGAGCCAATCACATCAGTCTCTGTACCAGAGGAGCTTACACTCTAATGTCCCCCCACAGTCACACACTATTATTATTATACATTTATATAGCTCTGACATATACCGCAGTGCTGTACAGAGAACACTGAGCCAGTCACACCAGTGTCAGCCACACCTGAGTGGAAGCTCATTCAATTTGGTGAATGGAAATTAGAGAACCTGCAAATCCTTACAGAGAGAACAAACTACCTAGTCTGGAACCCTAAGTAAGCATTGAAGCATTCAGCTTCTGTCAATTTACTCAGTTGGAAAAAACAATAATGACATTCAGTGACCTACAGCAACCTACCTTCATACATCAGTGCACTACTGTCACAGTGAGGATTACCGATTGGCTACAATGGAGTTCATTTGTTATGAGAGAAATAAAAGGGCAGCCATTGACAGCTCCATAAGAAGGGGCCGAGAACCGAGGGGAGGGGAGAGAGGCTCAAAACCAAGGCAGAAAAGATCACCGCCAAGGGGATCTCCATCTGAAGGAACACTGAGCCTGTGAAAATAAAAAACCCACCATAAATAGTGGAAATAACACAACTACCCAAAAAAGAAGAAATAGAACATGTTGATGTGCTCAACTCAAAGATCCACTGTAACCAGTTCCCATGAGAGAAGGTCCCTAGAGGGACAAAAGCAGTCCCACAGAAAAAGACCAGCCAGTCTACGTCAGTAGGCCCAAGCCTTACATTGCCAACCCGTAGGATCCAGGGAAAGGAAGACAAATGGAATTGCCAGGCCATATCTTACAACGAGGTATCCATGAGAAAATCCCAACAGTCTAATATCGCATAAGGATCCCAATAATGACCCCTAAGACTGGTAGGGAACCCAAGGATACCAACCTTAAAATCAGCCTTACTAAGAAACATAGGTAATGTGCACAAAAGATATCCTAAAAGGGTAGGCAGTAATGAAGAGTATTCTGCAACGCCAGAATTGTGAAAAGGAGCCCCAAAAAAACAAGATGGGCAAAAAAAAAAAAAAAAAGGCATCCAGTTTTACACATGGATGTGTCTCTAAGGCCTGACTGAGGAACGCTGCACGACCCGCCTAATCTTCAGCACAGAACATAGTTCTAAGAATCTTGTGACCTGCTCAGGTTCAGTAAAGCACCCATAGCCATGTAGCAAGTGGCAGGAATCTTAGCTACAGTGGTAAGCACATTCATCTGACAAAGAAGGGATGCCAGCCATGTAAGAGATGTAAGATGTGAGATATAAGATGAGCAGTGTGAGGAGTGCCCAGGTGCACAAACCTCCCCCTACCGGTTGTGGAGAGCCAGATGGCAATGCATTGTTTCTAGGGAAGACAGTGTGGTCAGGAGAAGTACTCTCAATGCCATCCAGCGTGAGGACCCGGCCACTTGTACTGTAACAAGTAGACCACCTAAACCTTCCTGGAAATTAAAAGAAATGCCTAGGTGAAGTCCAACAGATTTCAGGTCAGAAAGATGGGATCCCTTGATGAAGAGGGGGCCATCTTTTCTGGAGAACTAAACTGAAGTCCTAGGTATGGGGACAACCTGGCAAGTGGAGTCTCCTTAGGATGGGGGAAAGAGACCACCCCATTCACCAAAATTACTGATGGGTCAGGCCATGGATTTCCTGGTCCGTATGTAGGCAGGTGCAGTCTATTTTCTCCACTGCAGGTGGCGCACACCCGCAGCGGCAATGCAGAGGGAGAGGAAGTCAAGAGGAACATGGTTCCTTTATGGTTTCCTGGATCACTGGGGCAGCCATCTGGTTGGATGTTGACAACCCATGTGACTCTGGTGGCCATCTTGGGTCAGAGTCTATTTAAGGCCCTAGCTCCCGAGTTTGGCACTTATTCAGCGTGTAGGTAATGTAGAGACAGGTTACCCGTCTGTCAGGGACAGTAATAGCGCCAGAGAAAGGTTTCAGACAAGTAAGGAAAGTCTAGGGATCTGCCACTCTTTCTGGGAACCTCCCTGCTTGGCCATGGACCGGTCAGGCCATATTCCACCCCTCAAGACAGACGCTGTCAGTTCGGCTGAGATCTGCTCTGCTACAATCTGCTGTTTATCCGTGAGTGTTCCTGGTTGGGCTGCCTTCCACTGGGCTTGTTATTAACTGAGATACTTTGACTACAATACAAGTTTCTTTCTACTGCATAGGGCCTGTGTGCGCGTTACTGCCGCTGCACTCACCCACACGTAGATATCACCTGGATGTCCTGCTCCAAGTCCAGGCCCTCATAAATAGAGAGTGAGGCTAAAAAGGACAATGAGAAGGAGAGACTAAGTTAGGAGGGGTTTTCTATTAACATTCAACAAACCCTGATAGGGTAAAAAAAAGGGAAATTCCCTGACAATTATGGATGGGTCCAATGACCCATGGAGTGTAGCCACTTTTAGTGAGGATTTAAAGCCCAAACTTTTTTATTTCATTTTTCATAGAGTAAAAGGGACGGTTATAACCTCTGTTGGGTTTTTTTTTGCAGTCTGTGTCCTGTTGAGATTTCCCTTGACTTCCTGCCCCATAGCAACAGGAAATTTCCCACAATGTCACTAGAACTAGTATTCCCATTGGAAGATTTCCATTCTATTCTTGTTATGGTGACCAGACCTATAGGGACCTGTCTGCCCCGATGGACAATTTATTCAACACTTTTTGACATAGTTCCGGGACACCTCCAAATTCCCATTTATGGAAAGGTGTCCGAAAATGGATGCAGACCGCTGGTGAGTCAGTCCTTACTTCCACAGTCCTCAAACCAATGTCATTCAATATATGTAACAAGAAAGATTGTTGTATGATGGTTCCTATAATTGTTGACTGTGTGACACCCCTTTCCCACTTCCCTCTCTTTCCCCCTCCCCACCCCGTTGCCATTCCACCTTTCTTTTTCGTTGTATACTCCTTTTTGTTTCGGTTTTTCTGCCATCAGAAACGGATCAAAACTTTATACCTAACCACCTCACAGCAGATGGTTGACTCCGTTGAACATCTCCCCTGATGAAGGGCCTCATTTGGACCCGAAACGTTGAACGTTGGGCACTGGGACATTGAACATCATCCCTTTCCATCCCTGGACAACGGATTGTTTTATGTCATCATCCAAGCTATGTATTCATCTATCCACGGTTAATTCTGTGTTGAACCATTTGTTATTTGATCCGTTGCAGAGAATGTTATTCCCTTTCTGACCTAACATGCGTCCCTCTACTATAGAGTGACCAAAATATTTTAAATAAATATGACTTTTTGATACAATTTTATTCTATTGTGGTGTGTTGCTGCCTATTAGAGTCCCACTTAGGGGGTCTTTTTCCTTTTTGATCTATAATTTAGGGATGAGGCAGCCACCACGGTGATCTCACTGATGTGTGGAACACTTTTTGTTATGGTGACAACTCAAAATTTGGGATTCTCTTTCACTTTCACTCTCAGTGATAACGGTCACCTGATCCCAGAGACACTATCTGAAGCCTGCAGGTGTTAGGACCTTTAGAAGGGTTCTGGGTGCAAAGTTCACGGATACTCTCTGGGGATGTGTTTCGTCGGAGTGTCCCACAATGCAGATGCCAGAAATGGGCACTGGGGTAGCCGCAAGACAAGTGCTCCAAGAAGTAGCAGGTGCCTCTGAAAGGGGTCAAAGTCATTGTCAGGGTAGGAAACAGCAGAAACTGGTCCCAGCCTACCTTTCAGGTTAGAGAGTCCCTCTAGAATGGAGGGATGCTGAGTGGTAGCAGGTACCATGAAAGATTCAATAGTGCCCAAGTATATAGGATTCTTCTGAGACAAACCGGATTAGGTGTAACTCCAGAATCTGAGTGACTAATTTGGAGGGATACCAGAGACCATATCTGATTGAGCCTTGCAGGTGTTAGGTCCCTTAGAATGGTTATGGGTGCAAAGTAAAAGAACACGCTCTGGGGGGGGTTCTTCTGAGTGTCTTGCAATGGGGTTGCCAGAAATGGGCACTGGGGTACCCAAAAGACACACTCTCCAGGAAGTAGCAGGTGCCTCTGAAAGGGGTCAAAGTCCTTGTCAGGGTAGGAAACAGCAGAAACTGGTTCCAGCCTACCTTTCAGGTTAGAGATTCCCTCTAGAATGGAGGGATGCTGAGTGGTAGCAGGTACCATGAATGATTCAACAGTGCCCAAGTATATAGGATTCTTCTGAGAGACAAACCGGATGAAGCGTAACTCCAGAATCCGAGTGAATAATTTGGAGGGATACCAGAGACCATATCTGATTGAACCTTGCAGGTGTTAGGTCCCTTAGAATGGTTATGGGTGCAAAGTAAAAGAACACGCTCTGGGGGGGGTTCTTCTGAGTGTCTTGCAATGGGGTTGCCAGAAATGGGCACTGGGGTACCCAAAAGACACACTCTCCAGGAAGTAGCAGGTGCCTCTGAAAGGGGTCAAAGTCCTTGTCAGGGTAGGAAACAGCAGAAACTGGTTCCAGCCTACCTTTCAGGTTAGAGATTCCCTCTAGAATGGAGGGATGCTGAGTGGTAGCAGGTACCATGAATGATTCAACAGTGCCCAAGTATATAGGATTCTTCTGAGAGACAAACCGGATGAAGCGTAACTCCAGAATCCGAGTGAATAATTTGGAGGGATACCAGAGACCATATCTGATTGAACCTTGCAGGTGTTAGGTCCCTTAGAATGGTTATGGGTGCAAAGTAAAAGAACACGCTCTGGGGGGGGGGGGGTTCTTCTGAGTGTTCCGCAATGGGGATTCCAGAAATAGACACTAGGGTACCCAAAAGACACACTCTCCATGAAGTAGCAGGTGCCTCTGAAAGACCCTAATGGGCAAGGGCCTTGTCAGGGTAACGAACAGCAGAAACTGGTCCCAGCCTATCTTTTAGGTCAAAGAGTTCCTCTAGAGGGGAGGGATGCTGAGGGTTACCATGCACCACAAGGCATTCAACAGTGCCCAAGGATATAGGATTCTTCTGAAAGGGGGGAAAGACAACCCGGATGAGACATAACTCCAGAATCCAAGTTACCACTTGGAAAGCACAAGGGATCCCAGAGCACGTGGAATCCAGGAAAACCTGGTCAGTTGCACAGATTGATGCCGTAACAGAAGAAAGATTAATGGAGGGCAACAAGAAGTCAGACAGAAGGAGTTAGATTGTGGGATAAGAAGGGCAACTTGGCACCCAAATGCCAGTGAAGCAAACTACCCAATGACCTGGCCTGATGCACAAACAAACCCCTATTTGTAGAAGTGGGGGCGCACCTTTATACTGAAAACTTTTCAGAGGGGTTAGCTGACCTCAGGTAAATGTTGGTCAACAGGCCCAGTTTGATTTAAGATCTCAGGAGCATCGGAGACAGACTCTGCGAGGGATCGCGCCAGTGCACGCTTGGAGCCTTTGCATGCAGTAACTGAGCACAAACAGCTAAGAAATCCTTAGTGAACATAGAAGTCCCTGTGGACAGATTAAAGGTGGGTCCTTCCAGGGATACCAAGTAAATGACCCCAGAGCCAATAACAGTGTACAGTGTCTTGAAAAAGTATTCATACCCCTTGAAATTTTCCACATTTTGTCATGTTACACCCAAAAACATAAATGTGTTTTATTGGGATTTTATGTGATAGACCGACACAAAGTGGCTCATAATTGTGAATTTGGAAGGAAAATGATAAATGGTTTTCAACATTTTTTTTTACAATTAAATCTGTGAAAAGTGTGGGGGGCATTTGTATGGCGCCCCCCTGAGTCAATACTTTGTAGAACCGCCTTTCCCTGCAATTACAGCTTTGAGTCTTTTTGGGGAAGTCTCTACCAGCTTTGCCCATCTAGAGAGGACATTTTTGCCCATTCTTCTTTGCAGAGCGTCTGTGAACAGCAATTTTCAAGTTTGCCACAGATTCTCAATGGGATTTAGGTCTGGGACTGTGACTGGACCATTCTAACACATGAATATGCTTTGATCTAAACCATTCCATTGTAGCTCTGGCTGTATGTTTAGGGTCATTGTCCTGCTTGAAGGTAAACCTCTGCCCCATTTTCAAGTCTTTTGCAAACTCTAACAGGTTTTCTTCTAAGATTGCCCTGTATTTGGCTCCATCCATCTTCCCATCAACTCTGACCAGTTTCCCTGTCCCTGCTGAAGAAAAGCATCCCCACACCATGATGCTGCCACCACCATGTTTCACAGTGGGGATGCTGTGTTCAGGGTGATGTGCAGTGTTAGTTTTCCGCCACACATAGTGTTTTGCTTTTAGGCTAAAAAGTTCATTTTTGGTCTCATCTGACCAAAGATCCTTCTTCCACATGTTTGCTGTGTCCCCCACATGGCTTCTCGCAAACTACAAATGGGACTTCTTATGGCTTTCTTCCAACAATGGCTTTCTTCTTGCCACTCTTCCATAAAGGGCAGATTTGTGGAGAGCAGGACTAATAGTTGTCCTGTGGACAGATTCTCCCACCTGAGCTGTGGATCTCTGCAGCTCCTCCAGAGTTACCATGGGCCTCTTGGCTGCTTCTCTGGTGAATGCTCTCCTTGCCCGGCCGATCAGTTTAGGTGGACGGCCATTGTCTTGGTAGGTTTGCAGTTGTGCCATCCTCTTTCCATTTTCCGATGATGGATTGAACAGAGCTCCGTGAGATGTTCAAAGCTTGGGATATTTTTTATAACCTAATCCTGCTCTAAACTTCTCCACAACTTTATCCCTGACCTGTCTGGTGTGTTCTTTGGCCTTCGAGATGCTGTTTTTTTTTTTCCACTAAGGTTCTCTAACAAACCTCTGAGGGCTTCACAGAACAGCGGTATTTATACTGAAATTAAATTACACACAGGGGGACTCTATTTATTAATTAGGTGACTTCTGAAGGCAATTGGTTCCACTAGATTTTCCTGTCCAGGCCAATTTTCAGCTCTCAGCACTGTCACACTTTGAATGACAATTGTGCGGTCATGCAACACTGTACTCATATGACATTTTTATTATTTTTTTTAGACAGAGCTTTCTTTTGGTGGTATTTAAAGTGATCGTAAAGGTATTTTTTTTTTTAACCACTTGCCGACCGCCCGCCACAGCGTGACGGCAACAAAGTGGCTCGTTATCGCAAACCGCTGTCACCTGACGGCAGCCACAATAACTAGTACTGTGTTCCCGGGGGGGGGGGCAGGGAGGGAGCGGGTAGGGCAGACTCGATCGCCACCGGCTACACGCGCTCACCCCCCCCCGGGAGCGACAGAACGGAGGTCTGTGTATGTATACATGGATCTCCATTCTGACAGAGCGGGAAGGGCTGTGATCACAGGCTTACTTTATTTGGAAGCCGTGATCACTCCCCTCCCCCTGCCAGCCCAGCCCCCATACAGCTAGAACACACTGAGGGAACACAGTTAACCCTTAGGGCGCCCCCTCCAGGTTAAATCCTTCGCTGCCAATGGCATTTACCCAGTAATCAGTGCATTTTTATAGCACTGATCGCTGTATAAATGCCAATGGTCCCAAAAAAGTGTCAAAATGGTCCAACATGTCCGCTGCAATATCGCAGTACCGCTAAAAATCGCAGATCGCCGACATCACTAGTAAGATATGAAAAAAAATAAAAACCCCAGAAATTAATTCTCATGGTTTGTAAACAGCAACTTTTGCGCAAACCAATCAAACGCCAATTGCGTTTTTTTTGTACCAAAAATATGAGGAAGAATATAAATCAATGAAACCAATGAAAAAAAAGTTTTTATATATTTTTTTTGGATTTGTATTTTAGCAAAAAGTAAGAAAAATATATAATTTTTTTTTTGCAAAATTATTTATTTATAGCGGCGATCAGAAATGACGCAGAAGTGATCAAATACCACCAAAAGAAAGCTCTACTTGTTGAGAAAAAAAGGACGCAAATTTCATTTGGGTGCAACGTCGCACGACCGCGCAATTGTCAGTTAAAGCGACGCAGTGCCGAATCGCAAAAAGTGCTCTGGTCCTAAAGTGGGAAATCCTTCCGGGGCTGAAGTGGTTAAACAAAATAACAAACATCTCTATACTTAAAAGGCAATAACAGTAGTGCCGCGCTAGCCCTAATTATATAAAGTGCTAAATGCAAACAATAAATATATAAAGTGCTTAAATGCAAAAAATCGGCATAAATAATACATGTTTGAAAAAAAACCACATATTTCTTTCAATGTGCTTCCATAGTGGACTATCAATAATTCATCAGTGCAAACAGAAATAAAAATAAATGCATGCAGCAATAAATGTCCTCTTTTACACTTAACTGGTTCCCCACCGCGCGCCGTCTTTTCACGGCGGCAGTGGGGGAGCCCTGCGCGAATCGCCGTAAATAAGCGGTGATCTGCATTTGGCCACCAGGGGGGGATGAGCGGCCACAGGGAAAGAACGGGGAACCGCCGATGTAAACACGGCGGTTCCCCGCTCTGTTAGTAGGGGCATGAGAGATCTACTGATCCCTGTCACTGGGATCAGTTCATAATAAATACGGCTAAAAAACGTAAATTCGTGAAATATATAAATAACAAACGTAAATCGTGAAATAT
>BLSH010121307.1:288747-307450 GCA_018402905.1 Glandirana rugosa | reverse complement strand
TTTTTTTTTTTTTTTTTTTTTTTTGCGAGTGACCCGTGAGCTAGCATCCCTATCCAAAGTTACCGATCCCCTGCTGCCCCAGTATTACTTACCGGACTGCAGACTGAGATCCGCGAAATAGCTGAACACTTGAGCTTGACACTAAGAAAGAGGATAAACGTAAACTAGAACGTTATCAGAAGCCTACGCTGACCCTTCAATGCAAACTAACTGAAAACGAAAAACATCACTACCCTCTCCTTCCTCCGTGGCCCCGTAAGGGCGGAAGGAGAGTCACCAGTACAGTCCGTAGTAAAGAAATAACAAGTACGTATAGAAATTCCGTAAAAAAGATGCTGCTCCTACCTCCGTGGCCCCGTGAGGGCGGAAGGAGCACCATCTAATATGCTAACCGAAACGGATTAAATGATGAAAAACATGCGACTTGAACGTATGGCATGCTGCTCCTTCCTCCGTGGCCCCGTGTGGGCGGAAGGAGCATGGCGAAAAAATTTTCCCAGAATGATTGAAATGAAGCAAAAATGACATGCAGCTCTTTCCTCCGTGGCCCGTATGGGCGGAAGGAGCACAAAATGACATGCTTTTACCAAAACAACTGGAAATAGAAAGTGAATACATAGACATACGAAATGCCGCTCCTTCCTCCGTGGCCCAAGAGGGCGGAAGGAGCACAGAGTGAAATATCAGAACGACTGAAAAAGAAATGTGAACATTTAGAAGAATGACAAGCAGCCCCTTCCTCCGTGGCCTGAGAGGGCGGAAGGAGCTCCTTCTGTAACATCAACCCGGAAGGATTGCGAAAACAGCATACCTAGAAATGTAAGAAATGATTCTCCTTCCTCCGTGGCCCCGTATGGGCGGAAGGAGATAAACGAGAAAAAATGAGTGACCTATTTACTCCTTCTTCCTCCGTGGCCCCGTGAGGGCGGAAGGAGATAAACGAGAAAAATGAGTGACCTATTTACTCCTTCCTCCGTGGCCCCGTGAGGGCGGAAGGAGTAAAAGAGAAAAAGAATGCATGCCTTCCTCCGTGGCCCTGAGAGGGCGGAAGGGCAAGCCGCCAAAGTATACACCACCTAACCAACCCCCAGGATAATTGAATAAAAAGAAAAGTTTTTTTTTTTTTTGTTTTTTTTTTTTTTTTGCACCTCCCCCTGTGGCCCATGAGGGCGGAAGGGAGCCGCACCGAATGTCAGAAAAGCAAAAGAGACATAACAAAAAAAAAAAAAAATTTTTTTTTTTTTTTTGATCCCCTCAACGGACCCCTGACTTGAAAACAGAAGGTAAAAACACATTAAATTAAATTTGCATCTTACCTTAACGTAGAACAGGCTTCACACGGCAACCGACCACACTGTGCGACCAACAAAGTATTCTGCCAGGACGTCAACCAGGCTAGAAGCTCAAATCTGACAGTGGAATGAACTCTACCTACAAAGAATATGCACTTAATAACTGCATACTAACATGAAACACCCCCACGGATATGACCAAATCTAATAGCCTACTTCCTAACCGCCGCCTGCTCCTGCAAGAAAACCACCCCTGCGGCTGAGGCATGGGGACCTGCCAGTAACAATCGGAGCATAGGAGAAATATTGGAGATATGGATTGAACATCATAACAATTGAACATCCTTACAATGAACGAGTAGAGATCCCAAACTGAGAGATTTCAATGCTGATAAGCAATGGTATAATCCCCCCCGGCAGTTATGGGTTAGGTTGGTGTCCCCAGAACAGAGCATCTGACGCTGGGAATCAGTACAGCTGGGATCCCAGAATCTAGGACCAAATTTACATGAAAGACCATGGGGGGATTCCCACACTCTACCCAATACAGGATTAGCCAGCCTGAGGTCCTACCGCTGCTGGGGAACTACAAGTCCCAGCAGAAACGGGCTGGAACGTAAAAATTTGTCCCTGAGAAAAGATCCTGAAGGAGAGGAGTGTTCCCTGCCACTTACCACCGCCCGACCGACCGAAGCGCCGCAACGCCGGCAAGGCACACACCACGCGGCGAGACCCGGGAGACGGCGACCGGAAGTGACGTCACGCAGAAGCGCTCCCAGAAGCCGTGGATGAGGAAGGAGGAGGCTGGGTTATAAGAGCCCCAGACTCCTCCTACAAATACAGGCGGCCTGCGGCCAGCCTTAACATTTGTGGGAAAAAAAGGACGCAAATTTAATTTGGGTACAACGTCACACGACCGCGCAATTGTCAGTTAAAGCGACGCAGCGCCGAATCGCAAAAAGGGCTCCGGTCCTAAAGCTGGAAATCCTTCCGGGGCTGAAGTGGTTAAAGAGAATAACTCCACACCATGTTCACTATATGGAACACTTATGTATTTATATATGTTGATAATATCCCCCTTAATCTCCTCTTCTCAAGAGAGAATAAATTCAGTTCCTCAAATCTTTCACCATAGCTGAGCTCTTCCATGCCTCTTATCAGTTTGGTTGCCTTTCTCTGCTCGTCTCCAGTTCCCCAATATCCTTTTTGTAAACCGGGGCCCAAAACTGAACTGCATTCTCTCTCTCCCTCTCTCCCTCTCTCCCTCTCTCCCTCTCTCTCCCTCTCTCTCCCTCTCTCTCTCCCTCTCTCTCCCTCTCTCTCTCCCTCTCTCTCTCCCTCTCTCTCTCCCCCTCTCTCTCCCCCTCTCTCTCCCCCTCTCTCTCCCCCTCTCTCTCCCCCTCTCTCTGATCTTTCCAAACCTGTAGACTTTAACTTACACAATAGCAGTGTGTGGGCAACTGTCAAACGCTTTTGCAAACTCAAAGTACAATATACTATATCCACAGCCATTCCCTTGTCCAAGGTTTTACTTGCCTCCTCATAAAAAGAAATCAGATTCATCTGATCATTTCTGTCTTTCATGAATCCATGCTGTCTGTAGAAGTTAAACCAACAGGTCTATAGTTACTTGGTAAAGACTTTGATCCCTTTTTAAATCTAGGCACCATGTTGGCCTTATGCCAGTCATTGGAGTCACTGAAAATGAGAAACCATAGCTTTGAAATGGCAGAGCTCAATTATTTTAGGATCCGTGGTGGATGCCATCCGGTCCAGGTGCTTTGTACACCTTTTATTCTGTTTAAATATTTTTGGACCATATCATTTTTGAGCCATTGTGGATCATTTGGGGCTGTGTCAATACCACCCCCATTATGGACATGAGTTCCCTTATTTTCCTTTGTATACACAGAGCTGAAGAAAGTATTTAATAAATTTGCCTTCTCTTTGTCCCCAGTCACCCCCTCCAGATTATTTTGAGCCTACATGCTCAGACCTGACCTTTTTACTGTTCATATATTTGAAGAATTTTTTGGGGGTTTCTCCTACTATCTCTTGCAATCTGTCCTTCGTTTTGAATTTTTGCGTCCTTGATTTCCTTTTTACATATTCTGTTATATTCTTTATAACATTTAAACGATTATAGTGTTCCTTCTTTGTTATATTCTTTAAAAGTTATTTTCTTGTTCTAGCTTTTTTAACTTTAGCCGTGAGCCACATAGGTTTTATAGTTAGCCTTTCAAACGTCTTGCCCAAGGGAATATACTTTTGCAGTGTGTTCACATACAGTCGCTTTGAAGAATTCCCATTTCTGTTCTGTGTTCATCTATGCCAATATTCCCTCCCAGTCTAAGTCCTGGAGAGCAGCCCTCATCCTTGGAAAACTTGCTCTCAAAGTTAAGTGTTTATATATTTCCAGTATGAGCTTGTTGCTTACAGCTAACATTACATGAAATCATGTTATGGTCACTGCTACCCAGATGTTCTTTTATATGAAAATTTGTAATAAGTTCTGCATGGTTTGAGATTACCAGGTCCAGCAGAGCATCATTCGTAGCTGGGGGGCTCTATGAACTGTACCATAAAATTGACTAGTAGTAGGTTTATACATTTTTACCCTTTAACAGTTCCTGTAGTGCCATTACTCCAATCAATTTCCAGGTAGTTAAAAGCTCCCATATTATCATCGTCCCAGCCCTTGCAGCCACTTCAATCTGTGCAAGGAGCTGAGTCTCCACCTCCTCATTAACACCGTGTGGCCTATAACAAACTCCAATGATTACCTTTGCAGTACGCACATCCATAATGCTTCAGCCTCATCACACTCTCCATCAACTAGGGCCTCTTTCACACTCGATTTGAGATCACTTCTCACATAGAGATGGACACCACCCCACCGTTTTACCCTGTCTTTCTGAAAGCAGAATATTAATAGCCCAGTCATGTGAAGAATGCAACCAAGATTCAGCAATACCAATTAAATCATAGTTCTTTGTGCACCAAAGCTTCCAACTCTCCTGTTTTGCTTGGCAGATTTCTGGCATTGATAAACAAACACTTTAGCATGGATGGAGGAATTGGTAGATTTCTTTCATTCAGCCCAGAGGTGTGTATGCCCAGCTTTACTTTGCCTTATTTCTGCCCTGTCCAAAATCAAGTTTACCTGATTGCTCCACCAGCCTTGATTATCTTCCCTTCTGTCTCCTAACCTATGCTTGGGTCCAGTTTAACCTCCAAGCTTCTCCAAAGGGTCCATGATCAGATCACACACAGTTTCCTCTGTTCCCTGGCAATACTTGGTTCACACTGGCTTCTCCCCTTTTTCCCAATTCATTTTACTTTTCATTTTCCCCATCCTTGAAAAGCTTAAAGCCTACTCCTTTTTTTTTTTTTTTTTTTTTTTCTGCCTTCACTTGACCTCCCTGATACTTGACTAGCTCATGCTCTGCTGCCTCCTTCTTTCTATGGCTTCCTACTTCTCTAACTTTCCCAGTGTTCCATGGTCAGCCATTCTCTCTCTCCTCCACCCCATAGAGGTTCAGCCATTATTCTGTTACCTCTTTCCTCCTTCATGGTCCTTGATTAGCAACCCCCCCCCCCCCCCCATTCCCTCCCTCTGCCTCTTTTCCCAGTGGTGTATGTCTACTATATCCTCCAGTTCCATGAACGCATTCTTAATCAATTTATTTACCATTTTATAACCAGAAACCTAAGGATAAATGCTTATGAACAGACACATTTGTAGTTTATCTCCTCTGTATATCCTAAAAATGTAAATGGCTATGTATTCCCTATGAGATTATATTGTGATTATTTTTTTTTTTTTTCTTTTCAGAGGAGCCAAAGGTTGGCATAAAGACCATAAAAATGTACTGTCAGCGGATGCAGGAGGAAAATATCACTCGAGCTATTATAGTTGTGCAGCAAGGAATGACCCCATCTGCCAAGCAGGTAACTGTCTTTGCTAGGAGCATAATGAATAATATATATAAATATATAGTAAATCTAAATAAAATATTTTACATAAAATTACTAAAGTAAGCCTAAGCTAACTATTTAAGCTAGTCCTAGTTATATTTGTAAGACGCCTTTCACACTGCAGCGTTGGTTGTTTTTGCAGTGCTTTAGCGGCGCCCTTGCGCCAGTTTTTGGGCGCCAGCGGGCCGGTTTTTTTAAGGTCACGTGACATGACCTAAAAAGACCCATTTTGCGTCGCTGCCAAAGCGATTTTCAGGCGCTTTGGATGTGCTGCCCATCAATTTCAATGAGCAGAGGTGTTTTTGTAGCGCTATTTGTAGCGTTTCAAACCCGCCCCAAAGATGCTGCTTGCAGGACATTTTTAACCGTCGTAAAAGTGCCCATTGAAATCAATGGGAGACGGTTTTCAGGTGTTTTTCAGAGGCTATTTCTAGCGCTAAATGCCTGAAAACCACCAGTGTGAAAGGGGTCCAAGTCATTATTATTATTATTATTTTTTTTTTTTAACACAGCTTTATAGATCGTAGTAGTAGCTTTTCCCATTATTTGCGTGGTCTTGACTCCTTAGTGCAACTGTAGGTGTTAAGTGTACATTCTCCATTTTGTTTTTTCAAAGCTGCTAATACGTATACCCTCAAAGCCTCCTTTGTTTTTATTTAATCTTTGAGATTTGGTAATAAAAAATATTTAAGGCAATTTGATTTATGCTATTTTGTAGTCACTGGTGGACATGGCTCCCAAGTACATCCTGGAACAGTTTCTGCAGCAGGAGCTTCTGATTAACATCACAGAACATGAGGTGAGTTGCGCATTGATACTGTACATGCTGTTACACCCTTCCTTGTTTTCTTTTGACCTTTTTGGTTTATTAATCTTATCCATGTGCATTTTTTTTAACATGCCTGAATGAAAGGAGAGTTTGGATGAATTATTCCGTTCCTAAATAGTTTGAGCAAAGTTTTGCTGTAAGGAAGTAAAATTTGTCAGTCCCTGCACCCAGCCTGTAATTGCGTTACAGGTTTTTGTCAGTACCTGCTCCCACTTCTGTAGTCCTCACCAGGACTGCAGGAACAGTTACAAGATGCTGAATGAGCTTCCGCATGCCCAGTGGGAAGCTGGCCGTGGTTCCTCAGGAAGCTACAGCCAACTCCTTCATCCAAAATGGCGGCGACCTGCAGCAGTAAGAACCACCTGCTGGAGGAAAGCAGTATTGGACCCCAGACAATGGTTAGTACCTGATTTTTGATGACAGGAGCTACAGTATTTGTAGCTGCTGACTTAGTGGTAAATTCAAACTCAAAAATGTAATATATTGCTGCTTAGCAATCGTTCATTGTGGCTGCAGTTCTTTTTCTTAGGCTTTTCCCCCCTCAGTTTTGACCTAGTGATCTGGTCAGTAACACACGTCCTCCCACTCTGGATGAAGAAGCACAGGTGTACCTTTGCAAGCAGCATTGTTAATTTGAAGGGGGGAGGAGTGTTAAGAGAAGTGTGGGGTATCAAATAAATATTCAGACCACGGATCGCTCAGTTGTTGGGTCGGCTCTGAGCACAGAGTGATGACATGCCTTGTAGACATTTTATATACCAATACCCATTTGGAACGCCTTTATCAAGAAGTAATCTGTTCCCACTGTGAATCCAGTGGTATCCCACTTTATAAAATGACCATACCTATTGAAGATGCACTAGGGATAAACGTTCATATTGATATGGTTTCCAAATCATTGTTTTCAATAGCATGCCTTGCTTTGCAACCTGCCATAGCTGTTATGTATGTTTTTTTCAAATTTTAGGGAAATTAACTAAAAGTGATTGTAAAATAACAAACATGTCCTAGTTAGCTGCTCTGTGCATTAGTTTTGCACATTGAAGTTGACCTGGGCCCCCCCACTACCACCTGCCTTTTCTACCATGCTCCAATATCCTCCAAGACCCTAAAGAGTTATTTCAGATCCTTATTAACGTGAGAGGGTGATTCAAAAGATTTTTTGGAAACTGTCCACATTTTTACATACCTCTCCAATTCAAGGCTTGAGGCTGGATTCACACCACTGCGGTGCGAATTCCAGCCTGTTTGCTGCTGAGAAGGGGCAGAGCCGCCATTCGGCGGCTCCTGTCCAATCTCGCAGCGCATCGGCTGCTCAGGGAGGGGAGGTGCAGTGAGGAGGGGAAAGGTCCCCGTAAAATCGCTGTTCAATGCGGAGCACATCTGTGATCAGATGCGCTCCCATTGAACAGAATGGCCTGGGAATTCGCACCGCATTGCACGGAAAATGCACACGTTTTCTGTGCAATGCGGACTGCGAATGCACCGCATCTATGTGAACCTTATACATTGAAAACAATGTGTTTTCAAGTGTCATGCGAATTGGATGCAGTGTAAGCAGCATCCAATTTGCATAGGTGTGAACCCAGCCTAAAGTGTTACTAAAACCACAACAGTAAAATCGGTGTGTATATGCAGTAAAGCATGCTTGTTATACTCACTGTGGAACTTAAGGGGTAAATCCTCCATTGTGTAAAAAGGCTGTTTGATCCTGTCTTCTCGATCCTCCCCTTCTTCCGTTGTCCCCAATCCATCTCCTGATCAGACAGAGCCTTTGGAGCCACTCTGCACATGCTCAGTCAGGTGTATATTGCTAGAGCGTTTTTTGTGATCAGCACTGTCCAGACAGGGTAGATTGAGTAGAATGAAAACTCCTCTTACAAGCTTTAAAGGAATTGTAAAGGCATAAGGTTTTTTGTTAATGCATACTGTGTGTTTTAAAAGCACCCCTAATACTTCTCAGACCCTATTTCTGTCCAGCGATGTCCTTGAGTCCCTCTGCCATCCGGGACTCTCCTCCCGATTGGCTGGGACACAGCAGCACTGCCATTGGCTCCCCACGGCTGTCAAACAAGCAAGCTGCTTGTTGTGGGTGCACTCAATGGAAGGGAGGGGCCAGGAGAGCCGAGGAGGGACCCAAGAAGAGGAGGATTCTGGGCTGCCCTGTGCAAATCCACTGCACAGAGGAGGGAAGTGTAACATGTATAAAAAAAAGAGACTTTACAATCACTTCAACCAGACACTGATGAGAAAAGGTATTTGGCAGTTTATATTTACTAAAATGATTGCAATTCCATGTTCTGTGTACTGTGGGAGACCGGATATAGTGAATGCAGGCTCCTGGGTTTAGCAACACTTTAACTAAACCGTAAGAAAAACGTAGAAAAATATAATAAAACAAATGTCACTGTAAAAATATAAACTTGGCCTAACAGCGTAAGGCAGTATGGCAGTGGATGGTGTTTTACCAGGCTAATGTTCAGACCTCATCTTATGTCAGCCTAGGGTGTAAAGTCCTTCAGGCAGCTCTTTAAACTGCTTGCAGTGCTATTGTTTTATCATGTGGGCCAGTTAGGCTGCATTCACACAGGGGCGACCCGACTTTGCTAGGCTATTTCAGTGCGACTTTCAGTGACTTGAGGCGACTTTGCTTTGACTAATCAGAGAAGGGAGGGAGGGGGTTGCCTAAGAATAAATTCTATTCTTTTCACTACAAAGTCGCTTGTATTTAAATGGGGGATCCCATTTGCAGGCGACTTCTATTCAATTCTATCGGCACAAGTCGGATAGAAGTCGCCTAGAAGTAGTACAGGAACCTTTTCTGAAGTCGCTCCAACTTCAGTAGTGTACATTAAGACAGCTCCCATTCATTTCAATGGGATTTCAGATGTCAAGCGACTTGAGGCGACTCAAGTCGGAGCGACAGTTGCCCCTGTGTGAATGGGCCTTAGTGTTTTAATTCTGTGGCACACCCCTCAGTTGGTCTCTGGGTACCTGAGGCCTCTGTCCCTTAAACCTGGTACAGATAGGATGAATATCGGCCACTTCAACAGAAACCGACAGACATTTGACCTGTGTGTACAGCAGCCTGTCTGATAGAAGCCGGCTGAACATCTGGCTTCTGTCGAACAGGCAAGCTGGAAAAACGGCTGCCGATCGGCATCCGATTAGCGTTCGCTGATCAAATTTTTTTTTTCTTCAACTCACTGGGTTGATTTACAAATAAAATGGCATGTTTGTTCTTACCGTAAAATATGTTAAGTGGCACGCTTGCACTTGCACAGAATTATTTACGTGTGTTCAGTTTACAAAGCATTTTATGCAGGACCTTACTCCAGCTTTTGATAGGTATTTTTTTTAGTACATTTGAGTGCATGAGCCTTAATTATCACACAGCAGAAGATTTGTAATTTTTTTTTTCTTTCCTTTGATTAGAATACTTAGGATGAAGCTCGGCAAGCTTTATAACCCTATCATGATTGTCTTAACTTATTCATTTTTTTTTTTTTTTTTTCTTTACCAGCTTGTGCCTGAACATGTGGTGATGACAAAAGATGAAGTGACAGAACTACTGGCAAGATAGTATCCTTTTGTGGTGTACCTTTTTGTAGATAACCTACAAATATGTTTGTCGGAATGATCAGTTATCTCAAATTCATAATTCAATCCATAACCTTTGGTAAGCAAAGGTTGGCTTTGAGTATGTACAGTATTTAAATTTTCTAATGAAGTAAAGTCTCGTTTAACCAATTGTGAAAGAATTACAATGCAATCCCTGAGACAAAAAAAACGTAATAATAATTGCCAATAATGGGTGATGGCAGTGGTTTTGGACAACATAGACTATAAAAAGCCTCTCAACAACTCGGCAATATGTAGCCGTTAAAAATAAGTATTGAACACCTCACCATTTTTATAGGTAAATATATTTCTAAAGGTGCTATTGACATGAAATTTCTGCCACATGTCGGTAACAACCCATGCAATCCATTCATACAAAGAAACCAAAACAAATCCGTTCAGAGATTATGTGTAATAAAATGGAATGACAAGGGAGGTGTAAATAGGCATGGAAAGCCAAGACGTCTGCTGAAATCTATCAGTAATGGGAAAGCAATCCTGCTGGTTTAGTTTCAACTGATGGTTTATATAATAAGGTGTCTCATTACCAAAGCATCACATGAGAAACATCTCACGATGGGTAAAAGCAAAGTGCTTTCTCAAGACCTTCACAACCTTATTGCAAAACACTCTGATGGCATTGGTTACAGAAGGATTTCTAAACTCTCTGAATGTTCCAGTTGTCCAAGAGCAAAGGACCACTCGCGGAGAGCTTCAGAAAGACCTGGGTTTAGCAGGTACAATTGTTCCAAAGACAATACGTAATGCACTTAACTGTCATGGCCTGTATGCACACTCGCCATGCAAGACTCCATTGCTGAAGAAAAAGAATGTTGAAGCTTGTTTAAAGTTTGCTGCACAACATTTAGACAAGCTTGTGGAATACTGAGAGAATATAGTCAGGTCAGATGAGAATTGAATTCAAAATTGAACTCTTTGGATGTCATAATATGCACCATGTTTGGAGGTCAAATAGGACTGCACATCACCCCAAAAACATCATAGCAACAGTGAAGTTTGGAGGTGGGAACATCATGGTGTGGGGATGTTTTTCAGTATACGGTACTGGCAAACTTCATGTCATTGAAGGAAGAATGAATGGAAAAATGTGGCAAGACATTTTTGACAAAAATCTGTTGCTATCTAATAGGATGATGAAGATGAAAGGAGGGTGTACATTTCAGAAAGACAATGATCACAAACACAAAACCAAGCAAACTTGCAATTGGTTGCAAAGAAAGAAAATAAAGCTGCTAGGATGGCCCAGCCAATCACCTGACTTGAATCCAATAGAAAATCTATGGAAAGGACTAAAGATCAGAGTTCATAGAAGAGGCCCATGGAACCTTCAAGATTTGAAGACTCTTTGTGTGGAAGAATGGGCCAAATCACACATGAGCACTGCATGTGACTAATTTCTCCATACAGGAGGCCTCTTGAAGTGGTCATTACCAACAAAGGATATTGTACCAAGTATTAAATTCATTTCAGTTAGCGTGTTCAATACTTTTGCCCTGTGTCGTTGCATTTTATCACACATAACTTAATTTCTGAACTTACTTGGTTTTGTTTCTTTGTATGTATGGATGGCATGGGTTGTTACTGACATGTGGGGAAAATTTCGTGTCAATAGCACCTTTTAGAAATATATTTACCTAGAAAAATGGTGACGTGTTCAATACTTATTTTAACCGCTGTATGATTTTGAATAAATATCAGACAGAGAAATTTCAGTGACAGCCGAGCTCATGTTGTGCTTACAAAAAAAAAGTGGCAAAAAAACATTTATTTCCACCCATTTTATTGGTCCTTTTATCCCTTACCTGCAGTATAAAACCCTCCGTTAAGGTTCTAAGTTTTTCTTTTTTTTTTTTTTTTTTTTCTCCTATTGAAAGATTACCTACTACAATCCACTTCCTGTTACAACTCCTAAGCTTTAGATTTTATACTTGTTTCAGCCTTTGTAACAGTGGCCACCAGGACAAATGGAGACAGAGGGTTTAATCACCCCCATCCAAAACAGGGGAGAACATTGCCTTTAGACACTTTAAAGTGGAACTTCACTCTCTCAATCAACACTATTTTAACCACTTCCGGACCAACGGCGTCAGGTGACGGCGGCCACTTTGAAGTGGAATACCGCTGTTATGGTAGCAGATAGCTACCATAACCCCGGTATCTTCTTTTAGTGCAGGCGATTCTGCACAAGATAAAAGTTGTCTCAGCGGCGGATATGCCACAAGATCACTTTTATCAGCGGCAGGAGGTGTGCCCCCCCCCCCTCCCGCCGTTTACCGGACCCACCGGCAGCGGCGGAGATGATCGCATCTGTCTTCCCCCCGTTCACCCGGCTCCAAAACATGGCAGGGCGGAAGCGACGTCACAAGTCCCTTCCGCCCAACAGTCTTAAAGGGCCCATGTTTTGTTATTTTATTTTTTTTGCATTTTAGTGTAAATATGAGCTCTAAGATCTTTTTGACCCAAGATCTCATAGTTTAGATGTCCTGGCATGCTTTTTTCTATTACAAGGAATGTTTACATTTCTTGTAATAGGACTAAAAGGGATCAATTTTTTTATTTTTTTTTAACCACTCCAGGTCCGCCGCTATTGCATGGACGTCCTCCACTGCGCACGCTCCAGGCGCGCCCCCTGGAGGCAGCGGCAGCGCGCGCACACCGATGGGTCAGGCGGACTCTGTCCGCCCGAGACCCGCCGATCACATTTAGGAGCCTCAGAACGGGGAACTGCCGTTGTAAACACGGCGGTTCCCCGTTCAGTGACAGGGGACATAACTGATCTACTGATCCCTGTCACTGGGATCAGTTAGATCTGTTATGTCCCGGCCAGCCCTGCCCCCCCACAGTTAGAACACACCCAGGGAACATATTTAACCCCTTCACTGCCCAATGCAGGTTAACCCCTTCACTACCAATGACATTTACACAGTAATTAGTGGACATTTAAATTTCTGATCGCTGAATAAATGTCATTGGTCCCAAAAATGTGTAAAAAATGTCCGACATGTCCGCCCCAATATCGCAGTCCCGATAAAAATCGCAGATCGCCGCCATTACTAGTAAAAAAAAATAATAATAAAAACGCCATAAATCATTTCCCAGTTTGTAGACGCGATAACTTTTGCGCAAACCAATCAATATACGCCGATTGCGATTTTTTTTTTTTTTTTTTTTTTTTTTTTTTAACAAAAATATGTAGAAGAATATATATCGGCCAAAACTGATGAATATTTTTTTTTTAATGGATTTGTACTTTAGCAAAAAGTAAAAAATATTGTTCTTTTTTGCAAAATTGTCGCTCATTTTTTGTTTATAGCGGCGATCAGAAATGACGCAGAGGGGGTCACATACCACCAAAAGAAAGCTCTATTTGTGGGAAAAAAAGGACGCAAATTTTATTTGGGTACAACGTCGCACGACCGCGCAATTTTCATTCAAAATGCGACAGCGCTGAAAGCCAAAAATTGGTCTGGGCAGGAGGGGGGTTTAAGTGCTGGGTAAGGAAGGGGTTAAAGAACAGTGTAAAAATTAAAGTGAAAAAAAAAAATTTAGAGCACCCAGTCCCTGCTAGTTTGCGCACAGAAGTGAACGCATACGTAAGTCCCACCCACATATGAAAATGGTGTTCAAACCACACATGTGAGGTATCGCCGCGATCGTTGGAGTGAGAGCAATAATTCTAGCACTAGACTTCCTCTGTAACTCAAAAATGCTAACCTGTGGAATTTTTTAAATGTCGTCAATGGAGATTTTTATGTTGCAAAGTTTGTTGCCATTCCGCGAGCGAACGCAATTTTGAAGCATGACATGTTTGGTATCATTTTACTCGGCGTAACATTATCTTTCACAATATGGAAAAAACTGGCCTAACTTTACTGTTGTCTTATTTTGTATCTCATAAAACTGATTTTTTAAAAACAAAATCGCGCTTGTAAGACCGCTGTGCAAATACGGTGTGACATAGTTTTGCTATGGCCGCCATTTTATTCTCTAGGGTGTTAGAAAAAAAATATATAATGTTTGGGGGTTCTAGGTCATTTTATAGCAACAAAAACCTGGTTTTAACGCGTGAACACCGAACCCAAAAAACGGGCTCGGTCTTGAAGTGGTTAAATCTTTATGCTGCTAGCATTAGTAAATAGATAGGAAAGTATATCGTATTTACTTGTTTTAAATGTTTTTCTTACATCTCTTCAGTTGCTTCCTGGTTTCCAGACCTAGACAAATGATGTCCTACACCCCAGGAGTCTTCAGGTGTGGTTTTCTCTAGGCACACCCTCCTGCCTGCCTGCATGCTTGAGCCAAGGGCAGGTGGATTCCAGGAAGTAAATGCTACACAAATCATCTGCCCTTATTAAAGTTTGCTTTGAATATTAAAAATGAATTAAATGGTGTTTTTGATTTGTAGTGCTCAGATGCAGCGTAGTTCCACTTTAAGCTTGGAAAATCATCTTTTGTTTCTGTACATGCCTTAACTATATATTCAGTAAATTACGAGAATCCCAACTCCCTCGCATTCAGGCGGGAGACCCAGTGGCAAGATATTTTGGTTTAAAGAGAGGCCAGGTAAGTTTTGTGTGCTGTTGTTGTCAGGAAGTTTTGAATGATGAATCAAGTCAGCAATATTGACTATTAAAGTAATTGATATACAGTGCCTTGCGAAAGTATTCGGCCCCCTTGAACTTTGCGACCTTTTGCCACATTTCAAGCTTCAAACATAAAGATATGAAACTGTAAATTTTTGTGAACAATCAACAACAAGTGGGACACAATCTTGAAGTGGAACGAAATTTATTGGATATTTCAAACTTTTTTAATAAATAAAAAACTTAAAAATTGGGCGTGCAAAATTATTCAGCCCCCTTAAGTTAATACTTTGTAGCGCCACCTTTTGCTGCGATTACAGCTGTAAGTCGCTTAGGGTATGTCTCTATCAATTTTTCACATTGAGAGACTGAAATTTTTGCCCATTCCTCCTTGCAAAACAGCTCGAGCTCAGTGAGGTTGGATGGAGAGCGTTTGTGAACAGCAGTTTTTAGTTCTTTCCACAGATTCTCGATTGGATTCAGGTCTGGACTTTGATTTGGCCATTCTAACACCTGGATATGTTTATTTGTGAACCATTCCATTGTCGATTTTGCTTTATGTTTTGGATCATTGTCTTGTTGGAAGACAAATCTCCGTCCCAGTCTCAGGTCTTTTGCAGACTCCATCAGGTTTCCTTCCAGAATGGTCCTGTATTTGGCTCCATCCATCTTCCCATCAATTTTAACAATCTTCCCTGTCCCTGCTGAAGAAAAGCAGGCCCAAACCATGATGCCGCCACCACCATGTTTGACAGTGGGGATGGTGTGTTCAGGGTGATGAGCTGTGTTGCCTTTACGCCAAACATAACGTTTTGCATTGTTGCCAAAAAGTTAGATTTTGGTTTCATCTGACCAGAGCACCTTCTTCCACATGTTTGGTGTGTCTCCCAGGTGGCTTGTGGCAAACTTTAAACAACACTTTTTATGGATATCTTTAAGAAATGGCTTTCTTCTTGCCACTCTTCCATAAAGGCCAGATTTGTGCAGTATACGACTGATTGTTGTCCTATGGACAGAGTCTCCCACCTCAGCTGTAGATCTCTGCAGTTCATCCAGAGTGATCATGGGCCTCTTGGCTGCATCTCTGATCAGTCTTCTCCTTGTATGAGCTGAAAGTTTAGAGGGACGGCCAGGTCTTGGTAGATTTGTAGTGGTCTGATACTCCTTCCATTTCAATATTATCGCTTGCACAGTGCTCCTTGGGATGTTTAAAGCTTGGGAAATCTTTTTTTATCCAAATCCGGCTTTAAACTTCTCCACAACAGTATCTCGGACCTGCCTGGTGTGTTCCTTGTTCTTCATGATGCTCTCTGCGCTTTAAACGGACCTCGGAGACTATCACAGTGCAGGTGCATTTATACGGAGACTTGATTACACACAGGTGGATTCTATTTATCATCATTAGTCATTGAGGTCAACATGGGATCATTCAGAGATCCTCACTGAACTTCTGGAGAGAGTTTGCTGCACTGAAAGTAAAAGGGGCTGAATAATTTTGCACGCCCAATTTTTCAGTTTTTTATTTGTTAAAGTTTGAAATATCCAATAAATTTCGTTCCACTTCATGATTGTGTCCCACTTGTTGTTGATTCTTCACAAAAAATTACAGTTTTATATCTTTATGTTTGAAGCCTGAAATGTGGCAAAAGGTCGCAAAGTTCAAGGGGGCCGAATACTTTCGCAAGGCACTGTATATCTTAGGTACCGGATGCCACAGGTTGCATCCTTGTCTGGGCTCCCTGATCGCTTGGGAGAAAAGTAATCCAGCAGTTTGCTATTTTTTGCCAGCATTAGAATTAGCAGCTGAAAAAAATCTCATTCATTGTTGCAGCAATGACCGAGCTATCACTCTGTGCTGCACTCTGCAGTGTGAATCCAGACTCATTTCAAAGTCTGAGGGTAACTTTACTGGTGGGGGAGGGAAGAGTAGCTACCCAGTTAGCAGCTGTACTTCCGTATTGGACATTATGTGCTCAGGAATGAATGTCCAAAACTCATACTGCTTGTGGTTCCGCACATTGCCCTAAGCGTACATATGCTAGGTGCACCACCCAGTTCTGTCCAGCCACAGCTGGACAGCTGTCACACTCTCATTAAGTTTATCTGGCTGCAGAGCTCAACGGTGCACCTGTTCCCCCCAGCTTACAGCTAAATGCCGGAGGCTCCTGCTTCAGGGCTAAACACCCAGTGTGCATGAAGCCTTAGTACAACTCTTCACGTACACATGGTTTATTGGTGTGACTATGACCTAAAATTAGTCTTAATATGTAGGCCCATTGAGCTTTATATGTCAGCCGAGAAAATAATAAATGTAAAACAATTTTTGTCCACTGTAAAATACTATGCTTGCGGTCCACTGTGGGACACAGAGAAGGACCACCTGAATTCTCTCCATATCTGCCCTGCAGACAGGAAAGAAGGCATTTCAGGGAATGAAAGGCATAGATCAGGGTGTACTGATCCCACAGAGTCACCAGGGCATCCAGTGCTTTTACTATATAGAGGATACCTGTATCTGGAGACAAATCTGCCCGGCTTGTTTAGAACCTGGAGTCCAGGATGTCCACCTTTTTGGAGCCTTGTTCCCCAGCATTTCAGCTTGAGTGGTTCCCCAAGGTATTGGCCCAACTACTATCCCTGCTGCATTCTTGTGGGATATTTAGATGACTTCCTGTTGACGCAGGTCCTTGAACACCTCTCGGTTGTAGGGACCAGACGTTGCCAGCTGAGGAAGTCTGTCTACCAGTTGTCTATGCCTGGGATGTAAATGCCAGTAGCAGAGAAACCTGGAACATGAAAATCTGTCGAGGGCAGGATTCAATCTACCACTCTTGCCGTGGCAAGGTACTTCGTTCCTCCTACAATGTACTCCACTGCCGTGGCATTGTCCCGGCTGCATCCAGCAGGATGGTCCAGAGATTCTACAGAGATGGCCAAATTGCTGAAAGCTGCAGGATGTTGATCAGGTGACCAGATTCTTCTGATGACTTAAGTCCCTGCACCAATTGGATGCTCAGGACTTCTCCCTAGCACAACAGAGGCTCTTGTGAGGCTCTTCAGAAAACTTAAAAGACCTTTCCTAAAGCCAGAATCTCTGGAACAGCTAATGTACTGGGAATGTCTTTGTAGTCTCAAGGGCTCTGAAGGATCGAGGACTGAGAATAGAACTAGTACAAACAAACTGGCTTTTATCCTCTAGTTTATACTGATCAGTGTGAACCGCATTAGTAAGAGCCAAAATGGTCTTCTTTTCTAGGAGTAATGGCACTCCTCGAAGACAAGCTGGGGTGACTCAAAATCAGTATCTCAGTGGGCGATTGGTTAGAGGCCATTAAGGCTGTGGCCAAATCTGATACAGAATCTGCAGAGGAAGGCGCGGGAGCTTGTTTGTGGTCACTGGTCACTTTTCAAATGCCTTTTTGAATTGGGCCATAGTCAATGCTGACTAGCAAAAATCTCAACCAAGAGGACAGCGGATCCAGTCACACCCGATGCAGCTAGGGAACATTCCAAAGATAGGATAGACTGTAGGATCCAAGGGCCATGTCATTTCAGGCTGCAGATGTAAGCCTCATAAGCGCTGCTCAGCACTGGAGCCATTTAGTAGAGTGTGAGCTTGGGGCACCCAGTACAGTAGAACTGTGTCTTCATACCCTCCGAAATCCCCAAATGGGTCAGATGGCTGGAGGTTACCGCAGTAGTAAGTGTAAAAAGTGTAAAAAAAATATAAATATATATATATTATATAATATTTATTTAATTTGCACAGTGTTGTATGACCGCGCAATTGCTAAATTAAAGTAGCACAGTGCTGAATAAAAAAAAAAAAATATATATATATATATATATATATATATTTTTTTTTTTTTTTTTTTTTTAGATGTATACGTAAGCGGAAACGTGCACTCGTGTCGCCCTACCCCCGTAAAATTTTTACAAATAAAATAAGAAAGAAAAAAAATCGTGAACATAACGATACTGTCCCTTACATTGTAGGGTACACTATCGTCATTCGTCACTGTCCAGAAGAAATGAGGTAATCTGGGGTTTAGAGAGGAGACGGGACTTTCGTAGACCAATTTGGTTCTAGCCAAACTCGTCTACGAAAAAGGTTCGGTTTTTCCGAATCTAGGACGTCTTTGACGTCACTGATTTAAGTGAAGCCCATGGTATCTTTACTAGCCCCTACTAGGGGCTAGTCGATATGCCGTTCGACCGCTTGGCGGTTTAAGTCAGGACCTGAGGGGTCACCCTGTCCCCTAGGACCTTATCCGCGTCTCATTTTCGTTATCGGTGATCCTGGCAAAAACGTTCTTCGCCTTGGTCGTCGAACCCTTTTTTTTTTTTTTTTTTTTTTATATATATATATATATATATAT
>BLSH010121307.1:275401-285507 GCA_018402905.1 Glandirana rugosa | reverse complement strand
CCCCCCCCCCAAATATATATATATATATATTTAATATATATCGGTTGTTGCAATTTTTTTATGGCACACACAGTATTTGCGCAGCACTATTTTAAATGCAATTTTTTGAAAAAAATACACTTTAATGAATTTCAATGCAAAAAAGCACAATATATAGCCCAATTGTTTGATAAAATATAGGGTGATGTTATGCTGAGTAAATAGATACCCAACATGTCACACTTTAAAATTGCGCAAACTCGTGAAATGGTGTAAAACTACGGTACTTAACCGTTTCACCATCTATAAACAGTGGCTCATGCGCGCTGCACTCTACAGAAGTGTGGCCGCTGCTCGGGCAAACTCTTATTTCCGCCGGCGAGCCGCGATTGCCTGGCAGAGAAGAAAAATGGGGAACCGCCGATGTAAACACAGCGGTTCCCTGCTCTGTCAGGCTGCATGTAAGAGATCTACTGATCCCGGTCACTGGGATCAGTTAGATCTCTCATGCCACTGGTAGCCCAGCCCCCTCACAGTTCGCCTAGGAAACACATTTAACCCCTAGATCACCCCCCTGCAGGGTAACCCCTTCACTGCCAATGACATTTACACAGTAATTGGTGGATATTTAAATTTCTGATCACTGTGTAAATGTCATTGGTCCCAAAAAAGCGTCAAAAATGTCCGACATGCCTGCTGCAATATCGCAGTCCCGATAAAAATCGCAGATCGCCGCCATTACTAGTAAAAAAAAAAAAATGTAAAATTGCCAGAAATTTAATTCTAATGGTTTGTAAACATGGCAACTTTTGCGCAAATCAATACACCCTGTTCCAAATTCTTATGCCAATGATATTTTTCTCATTTACCTAAATAATTGATGTAAACAGTCAGCATAATTCTCATGTTATCAACTATTAAGAGTACAATTCAAATTTTATTCGAACAAACTTCCTAATGATAACTTTTTTAGTGGATGGTGGATACACTTATTTATGGTGGAGCACTAAGAAGCACCAAGTATTTTTATTTATCACAGTCCTTCACTTTTCTCACTGGATTCATTTGTGGTGATTCCTTAAGGACACAATTTTTTAATTTTTCCATTTTCCTGGGCTGGTTCCAGGTCTTATACATTTAATTTATGTCGGGACATTTATGAACTTTACACTTTATGGTTTTAGCGCTACACTATTTATGTTATTTGGCCATTCACAATTCTGTTAAAGTTGTAGTGTCAGCTGCTTAAGTCGTATAATTTTCTTGGATGCGCAGTATTTTTATTCTTATCTGTTTATATTGAACCATTTCACTCTTTTCGGCAGCAGAGAGATCATTTTTCTTCCCCATATTGCTTGAAAATGGTGCTCTGCTTAATAAAGAACACCCCCCTTTTAGTAGTTTTTCCTTTAATTTGGCTCACGTGGCAATCTAATTATCACAGGTGTCCGAGATTGTTTTCAGTGATCAAAAGAGCCCTGAGACACAATGCCATCCATGAGTTAAACTGAAAAACAAAATATTTTATCTTTGACACTGAAATAGAATTTGCATAATTTGGAACAGGGTGTAAACGTCAATTGCGATTTTTACTTTAACCGCTTAACAACCGCCCTATAGACAAAAGACGTCTACAAGGCAGTTGCTTCAGAATCGTGCTTCCCGCGCGCCTCCTGGGGCGCGCACACGGGAACATCCGTGACCGTCGGGTCCGGGGGACCTGACCGGTCACGGATCGCGGTGAATGGCCGCTGTGAGCGGCCTTTTGCCACGTGATCGTGCCGTCAGATGACGGTGCGGTCACATGTAAACAAGCCGGCGCTTCCGCCGGCTTTTCTATCTCCTCTCCGCACCGATCGGTGCATTGCGAGAGGAGAGAGGCAAGATGTGCTGCAGTGCTGTGGGCTATGTGTAATGCCCACAGCACTGCTAAGTGACAGGAATTCACCCACCCAGCCATCATCACCCATCCTCACCCAATCCATACTCTCCCACCCATCCATGCTCACCCACCCAGCCGTGTTCATCCATCCATCCATCCATGCTCATCCATCCATCCATGCTCGCTCACCCACCCACCCAGCCGTGCTCACCCACCCACCCAGTCGTGCTCACCCACCCAGCCGTGCTCACCCACCCAGCCGTGCGCACTCACCCACCCAGCCATCCATCCATGCTCACCCAGCCATCCATCCATGCTCACCCAGCCATCCATCCATGCTCACCCATCCATCCATCCATGCTCACCCATCCATCCATCCATGCTCACCCATCCATGCTCACCCATCCATCCATCCATGCTCACCCATCCATCCATGCGTGCTCACCCAGCCATTCATCCATCCATGCTCACCCAGCCATCCATCCATCCATGCTCACCCAGCCATCCATCCATGCGTGCTCACCCAGCCATCCATCCATGCTCACCTAGCCACCCATCCGTAGCTCATCCATCCCCATCCATGGCTCATTTGTGCCTCATTCATGCTCATCCATACCACATCAGTTCTCATCCGTGCCACTACACTGCCCATCTGTGCCACTCCACTGCTCATCCGTGCCACTACTCTGCCCATCTGTGCCACCACAGTGCCTCACAATAGTGTAAAAGATGGTCAAATTAGATTCTAAATGTATGCCCCTAGAACACCTGACGGTGCTCCCTGCATGTTGGGCCTCTGTATGTGGTCAGGCTGTGTAAAAGTGTCACACATGTGGTATCGCCATACTCGGGAGGAGTAGCAGAATATATTTTGGGGTGTCATTTTTGCTATGTACATGCTGTGTGTTAAAAATATTGTATAAATGGACAACTTTGTGTAAAAAAAGAATGCGTTTTGATTTTTCTTTCCACATTTTCCAAAAACTTGTGGAAAAAATGACATGTTCAAAAGACTCACTATGCCTCCTAGAATATACGTTGGGGTGTTTGCTTTCCAAAATGGGGTCATGTTTTGGGCGTTTCCATTGTCCTGGTGCTCCAGGACCTTCAAAAGTGCAAGAGGTAGTCAAGAAATTATTTGTGTAATTTATGCTCATAGAACGCCTGGTGGCGCTCCCTACATGTTGGGCCTCTGTATGTGGCCAGGCTGTGTAAAAGACTCGCACGTGGTATTGCCATACTCAGGAGGAGTAGTAGAATGTATTTTGGGGTGTAATTTGTGGTATGCATATGCTGGGTGTGACAACCCATTAACATATGACAAATTTGGGGGGGGGGGAATAATTTCATTTTGCAAAGAATTGTGGGAAAAAATTCACCATAACCCTTACTAAATACCTTGGAATGTCTACTTTCCAAGAAGGGGTAATTTGGGGGGGGGGGGGGGATTTGTACTTTCCTGGCTTGTTGGGGTCTCAGGAAATGAGATAGGCCGTCAGTACATCAGGTGTGATCTATAACTTTCACAAAGGCCAAATATACACTAATTTGTTTTGTTTTTTTACCAAAGATGGGTAGCAGTATAAATTTTGCCCAAAATTTATGAAGAAAAATTATAAAATTTAGCAAATTAGTAACAGAAACAAAGAAAAAAATCATTTTTTTACAAAATTTTTGGTCTTTTTTTAATTGTAAAATACCACCAAAAGAAAGCTCTATTTGTGTGAAAAAAAAGGACGCAAATTTCATATGGGTACAGTGTTGCATGACTGAGTAATTGTCATGCAAAGTGTGAGAGCGCCGAAAGCTGAAAATTGGTCTGGTTGTTAAGGGGGTTTAAAGCGGAGGTCCGAGGGCTAAAAAAAAAATTAAAAGTCAGCAGCTACACATACAGTAGCTGCTGACTTTTAATATTAGGACACTTACCTGTCCTGGAGTCCAGCGATGTCGGCACCCGCCGCCGATCTTCGGATCGGGGGACGGGTGCAGCCGCCTCCATCGCGGGTAAGGGAACCCGGACGTGTAAGCAGTACAGCTTCACGCCGGGCACCTTACTGCGCATGCGCGAGGCTCTGCCGTGCTCTGCTACTGGCCAGGCGGCCAGAAGCAGAGCGAGGAGGGAGCCTGGCTGCTGACCACAGCGGCCGCGTCCACCGGCCAGAGCTCCCGGATGTGTGGAAAAGGACACCTGTCTAAAGACAGGTGTCCTCTTCCCCCTCCCCCCCGAAAGGTGCCAAATGTGACACCTGAGGGGGGGAGGAATCCAACCAGCGGAAGTTCCACTTTAGGGTGGAACTCCGCTTTAAGTGCCCAGTGGTTAATCAAAAATGAGGAAGAAAATAAATCAGCCAAAACTGATGAATACATTTTTGTGTTTTGTTTTTTTGCAAACGTTTTTAGCAAAAAGTAAGAAATAGTTTTTTGGGGGGTTTTTTTGCAAAATTGTCGCTCTTTTTGTTAATAGCGTTGATCAGAAATGACGAAGAGGTGATCAAATACCACCAAAAGAAAGCTCTATTTGTGGGGGAAAAAGGACATCAATTTCATTTGGGTACAACGTTGCACGGCTGCGCAATTGTCAGTTAAAGCGACGCAATGCAGAATCGCAAAAAGTGCTCTGGTTCTAACGTGGGAAATCCTTCCTGTCCTTAAGTGGTTAAAAATCTCCATAGGCAACGCTTTAAAACTTTTTTTTACAGGTTACCAGTTTAGAGTTATGTAAATTCTGTTTGCCAAGGAATGCCCACTGCTTGAGACTGATAATCACGCGTATAAGCAATTTTAAACTACATAAAGACTAATCATTGGCTGGGGTGGAGGATGTTCACACTCTTCAACTCAATCAGAGGAAACCTTTAAAGTTTTGCCCCCTTAATGACCAGGCCATTTTTGCGACATGGCACTGCGCTACTTTAAATGAAATGTGCGTGGTTGTGCGACACTGTACCCAAATAAAATTGTCGTTCTTTCTTTCCCACAAATAGAGCTTTCTTTTGGTGTTATTTGATCGCCTCTGCGCTTTATTTATTTTGCGTTAAACAAAAAAGTGTGACAATTTTGAAAAATGCTATAAAACTCCCCATAAAAAAAAAATTTAAAAATCGAATTTCTTCATCAATTTAGGCCAATATGTATTCTGCTACATAGTTTTGGTAACAAAATCCCAGTAAGTGTATATTGATTGGTTTGTGCAAAAGTTATAGTGTCTACAAAATATGGGATATTTTTATGGCATTTTTAATTTATTTATTTTATTAGTAATGGCGGCAATCAATGATTTTTAGTGGGACCACAACATTGCGGCGGACAAATCAGTCATCTGACACTTTTTTGGGAACCAGTGACATTACAGTGCTCAGTGCTAAAAATATGTTACTGTACTAATGACAGTGACGGGGAAAAAAATTAACACCAGGGGCGCTCAAAGGGTTGAGTGTGTCCCTAGGAGGTGCTTGCTAAACTGTGTGGGAAATGGACTAACTGGGTGAACACAGAGTTCCGTGTTCCTGCTTAGCAGGGATAGAAGATCTGTGTCCTTCCCTGTCAGAGTGGCAATCTGCCTTTTTGGGGAACGATCGTGGGTGTCCGGTGGACATCGGGTCCACTGGACCCACTGATTTGCTCTGCCTCTGTCCAATGGGCGCACCCCCACAGTATCGCACAAAATGACGTACAGGTACGTGATTTCACGCAATAGAGCCACCCTGCCACAGTATATATGCGGTAGGTGGTCTTTAAGTGGTTAATTCAGAAAATACAAGACTTCCTGTGAATGGCTGACCAACACTCAGCCTAACTCTTTAGGCACAGGATGGTCACTGTCCAGCTGTTGCAACATAGTGTTGATGCTACACAGTTTATACAGCGCACCTGTTATGAAGGAAATGGTTTGTTTGGACCAATATTCAAAGTTCAGTCAAACCTGGAGTCACTTTAACCACATCCTGCTGGTAGGACGTCCTCCAGTTTCAGTGGTTATACTGGATTGATGCCTGCACCTACAGGCATCATTTTGGTATGTATGTTTTCAGCCAGCAATTCCCTAACACGCAGAAGTGATGTGGGTGGGGATCGCCACAACCTCTCCTGGGCTTTACCATATGGGCATGGGAGCGAGGCTGCCCTAAATAGAGAGAGAGGAATAGGCGTTTTTCCTCTTGTAACCCCAGAAACCGGGAACGACGAGTTATGTCGTCCCTTTTGTTTCTGCCTCTGGCCACCAGTGGCCAGGAAAGCAGCCAATTAGACCGATTGGCTGCATGGGAGGCTAGAGGAGAGATTTGGGGTCTAATTGACTCCAGATCTCTCCATAAAGAAGGACCTGTCAGGGCCCATGCTGTCACAAGGGATGTTTGTAAAAAGTTAATCCAAAAAAAACAAATTTTTTTTGTATGAAGTAAATTTTAAAAAAATGTAAAGCGCCACTGTGCTTACTTGCAAACACATATGGTACTCCTGCATGCATATGTAAACGGTAATCGCACCACACGTGTGGTATTGATGCAAACGTCCGAACAGGAGCAATAATTCTAGCACCAGACTTCTTGTGCAACTCTGAACTGGTATCCTGTAAAGGCGTTTAAAGCGTCGCCTATGGAGAATTTTAAGCACTGTAGTTTGCCACCATTCCACAGGCTGATGCAGTTTTAAAGTGTGACATGTTGGGTATCTATTTACTTGGGATAACATTATACAAAAAAGTGGGCTAACTTTAGTGTGGTTTTTTTCCCCCTAAATTCATGAATGTGGTTGTTTTTTTATTTTTTTATTTTTTTTTAAATGCATTTGAAAAACTGCTGCGCAAATACTGTGCGACACAAAAAATTGCAACACCCACCATTTTACTCTAAAAGGCCTGTGCTAAAAATATATATATATATGTTTGGGGGGTTCTAAGTAATTTTCTAGCTAAAAAAAAAAAAAAAAAAAAAAAAAAATAGATTTTTACATGTAGGAGTGAAGTGTCAGAATTAGCCCAGATGGCAAGTGCTTAAGCAAGCTCCAGCACTGCTAGAAGCTTGTTGAGAAGCTTTTAATGCCTGGCAGCAGTTAGGTAAACTGAGCTATAAAGTCTGGAAAATCTCATTGTAAGTTGCTTTGTCACCAAACTTCATATTGTGTGGTACTTCTATGTATGCTGTACACTTAAATTTTGTTGCTTGTTCTTCCATAGGTGGTAAAGATTATTCGTCCTAGTGAGACTGCTGGTCGTTATATTACATACCGATTAGTCCAGTGAGGTGTGATTTGTGCCCTGGGAAAACAAGAAATGTCTTGAGTAGTATTTGAAGATGGAGGAAAGCCACCAGAAGAGACTCCAAGAACATGTACTCAGATTCATGAAAAGCGTGAGATTAACGATTGACACTGCTTCTGTAAATTGCTCAGTTAGCAGGCCCCTCTATTTTTTTATATTGGGAAAAAGAATTCGCATAATCTGACGGAACAACAAAATTAGGTGTATAATTTTGTATTTAACATTATTTCTTTCTGTAAATGGGCAGGTTACATGTATTTAGCTTTTATAAAGTGGTTTTCATGCCCTGTACCCAATAAATGGAAAGCAAATAAGTGTTTGTTTCTTTTATTTATTTATTTTTTAGAAAAATGACTCTTTATTTCAAGCCAATACACATATCAGACACACAAGCTTTATAATTATATGCACAATCTCTTAAGTCTCTGCATGACCACTGATGCAGAGCTGATGTCTGTTCTCTTGTACCATTTATGGTGAGGTTACACGTTCATGTGGAGTCTGTACTCACATAGCTGAAAGCTGCTTCTAAAGAAAAGTGCCCATTATGCATCAAGCCCAACTCCAGCCAAAAGGCTTTATCCCTTCTCCATTATATCCAATGTTTAAAGTCTAAACGGCTGTAATATTTTAAGAGGTTCTGTTGCAAACAAAGTAGTTAGTCCTTGACTTAAGCTGCATACCTTTACTGTGACCGTGAATTTAATTCTAATTCACCAGGCCACTTTCCTGGAACTAGAATACCGATAGAGGTGAAAAAGCAGAGGTTGTTTGCTTTGTGACAGTCTCTTTAAAACCTGTAGCTAATTTAGGTAGCTGGATTGTAAAACGCACAATTGAGGTTTTCAGTGCCCTATACCAGTGATTCTCAACCCTTTCCAAGTACTCCCAACAGGCCATGTTTGCAGGTTTTCTTTTATCTTGCACGTGTGCTTTAAATCAGAGTCAATGGTTTGGTATTTGGACAGCTATTTTATTGAAGAGAGATTCCCAAAACATGGCTTGTTGTGGGGGTACTTGAGGACAGGGTTGAGAACCACTGCCCTATACAAACTGAGGATAGCGGCCAGATGAAGAGCTCAGTGCGGATTTTCCTTGTAACAAACGGATAATGGGAAGTGTACGCTGGCAATGCAAAGGGGTCCTCATAACTTGAGTGGTTAATCGCACATTGTTAGACTGATTTGTGTTGCTTCCTGCTAGATCTTGACTTTTAGAATTGTCGTCTTCTGATTCAGACTGTACATCTGTTCCAATGTAGGGGATGTCATCTGTGCCAGTTTCAATGGCTTCTTTTGAAAGCTGACCACAAGTGGCCATGGTTTCCCATTGCCTGGGCAAGTCTTCTCCACCATCTGATTCAGTGTCTGAATCCACAGATCCAACGGACTCTGAAACAAAAATAAAAGTGATAAATTGGAGGCTGCCATTGCTATCCTTCTGCAAGTGCAACATGCTTGGCTGTTTGACACACAAGTAGGGCAGAGCAGGAAAGTCGGTGAAGTCGCAAATCATGGCCTTAATTCTGGTTTGGAGTCAGTAACTTAGACGGTACTAAAGTTCAGCATTCAGTAATAGCCAGGCAACTAGCATATGAAACAGCCAGAAGCAATGGAAGTCTCATCCCTTAGTGCAGGTTTCCAACAAAACTTTAAGTGCCCATTTTGTCCAGGGGAAAAGAGAGCCTTGTACTCGCCTGATCCTCTGCTCAACCGGCACACCGCCCTCCCAAAGATCCAGCGGTGGACTGTTCCTGGTATCTTCATGCCCAAAGCAGGTCTATGACATCAGGATTCAAAATCGTGTGTGCAGGAGCTACAGCGAGGATCAAGTATGTATATCTCCTTTCATCTCTCCCATAGACAAAAAGAAGCAATTGACCCTTGTGGTGTGGGCACAACGCTACCACAAGGGAAAACTTTTTTTCCTTTTACCCTGAGTTCAGCTTTAAAGGGGTTGTAAACCCTCAGGGTTTTTCACCTTAATGCATTCTATACATTAACCATTTGCCGTCTGCCACCCGCAGGTTGACGGCGACAAAGTGGTGCGATATCGCAAATCGCTGTCACCTGACGGTGGCTGCGAGATCGCGCACTGAGCGCGCGCCGCCGGAGGCGCGCTCACTGTGTTCGGGGAGGGCCAGGGAGCGGGTGTGGCGGCCTCAATCGCCGCCGGCTACCCGCGATGCCCCCCCCCCCCCCCCGGAGTGAAAGAACGGAGGTCCGTGTATGTAAACACGGACCTCCGTTCTGTGAAGGGGGAAGGGCTGTGATCACAGCCTTCCTCTACACGGGAGCTGTGATCACTTCCCTTCCCCTGCTAGGGCAGTCCCCCCCACAGTTAGAACACGCCCAGGGAATATAGTTAACCCTTAGAGCTCCCCCTGCAGGTTAACCCCTTCACTGCCAATGGCCCCAAAAAAGTGTCAAAATGGTCCGACATGTCCGCCCCAATATCGCAGTACCGCTAAAAATCGCAGATCGCCGCCATCACTAATAAAAAATAAAAACCCCAGAAATGAATTCTTATCATCGTAAACGCGGCCACTTTTGCGCAAACCAATCAATAAACGCAGATTGCGATTTTTTTTTTTATTGCAAATATGAGGAAGAATATAAATCGGCCAAAAACGGTGAAAAAAAAATGTTTTTTTGTATTTTTTTTTTTTTTTATTTGTATTTTAGCAGTTTATTTTTTTTTTTTTTTATGTTTTTTTGTAAAAAAAAAGTGGCAAAAACCGGCTAAATATAAGAAGGAGTATAAACGTTATTTTTTTTTTTAGCGTTAGACGCAAATAACTAACCAAACGCGTTTTCACCGGCGCAAATGCTACTATTCTTAAGTAAAGACCCCAAAAATAAAAAATAATCACTACCGCCGCTAGACGCTAAAAATCGCCATGACGCTATAACCCCGCCTGTACAGCCTGGTAAAACTGTGAAAAAACCCCGGTAACCGTCACTTCCCCAATTGGACGTCCCCCTCGAG
>BLSH010121307.1:244456-256542 GCA_018402905.1 Glandirana rugosa | reverse complement strand
CACTCCTCTTCGCTGTCAAAACGGTTCGCTGCTCGCTATACCTTTGAGGAAAGCTTTTTAAAAAAAATGGGAATCGCCTGTGGTGGACCCACCGATAGCACGCCTTAGTAAGGCGATGACCATTCCTCTGGAAGGGACTCCTTCTTTTAAGGATCCCGCTGATAGAAAAACAGAGGCGCTTTTAAAGTCGCTTTTCCTGGTGGCAGGTTCCGCTGTGCGACCAGCCTTGGCGTCCGCCATGGCGGCACAACATTTATCCGAGTGTATGGAAGAGCTCCTGAAGGACCTGGAAGACGGTCGTCTGATGGATGCGCCGCAAAAGGCTGAGTTTTTACTCCAAGGGTTCAAGTACCTTTGTGATGCGGCCGTTGATTTACTGCCGATGTTGTCCAGAATAACGATATTTGCCGTCATACTTAGACGGATACTTTGGTTGCGTTCTTGGTCCGGTCTTCCAAAAAAGGTCTGGCTGACCTCCCTTTTCAGGGTGGACGTCTATTTGGCCCACGTTTGGATGAGATTATTAAGGACTTCTCGGGAGGTAAGAGTACCTTCCTTCCAGAGCCCCGCAGGCGTGAGTCTCGCCGTAGACAGGGGCCCCCTCCTTGGGGACAGAAGAAGTTTTTTTGCACCCCGGGCGCAACCGGTAAAGGGACCCGCTCCGGTAAGGTCGCTGCAGGGGCCGGAAGAAGGCAGTGGCAGCGCAAAACCAAAAAGGCGGAGGACAAGTCCTCCTCAGCCTGATGGGTTGCCCCCACCCGGGTTTCGGGTGGGGGGACGTCTTCTGGGGTTTGCAGACCGGTGGTTGGCTCACATTTCCGACCGCTGGGTCCGGGAAGTGGTGTCCACCGGGTACAGGATAGAGTTCATATCTCTACCCCCAGACAGGTTCTTCACATCAAATTTAGGGCTCCCGCAGGAACGCCGGGAGGCCCTCCTTGGGGCTGTACAAGCGCTCTCAGACCAGGGGGTGATCGTACCAGTGCCCCCAGAAGAGAGGTTTCTACTCGAATCTTTTCGTGGTTCCCAAAAAAAGGGGGGGGTTCGGCCCGTACTGGACCTGAAGGCCCTGAACCGGTATGTCAGGGCGCGGAAATTCCGGATGGAATCTGTCCACTCGGTCGTGGCCGCCCTTCATCAGGGGGAATTTTTGGCGTCCCTGAACATCAGGGATGCAACCTCCATGTACCCATTCATCCACGCCATCAGCGCTTCCTGCGCTTTGCGGTGGGAGACCTCCATTTTCAATTTGTGGCACTCCCCTTCGGCCTGGCCTCAGCACCTCGAGTTCTCACAAAATTGCTAGCCCCGGTGTTGGCGTTGCTGCGACAGAGAGGCATTGCGGTAGTGGCATACCTGGACGATCTGCTCCTGTGGGCGGAATCCGCCTCGGCTCTGGAGGAGAATGTGGGTATCACAATGACCTCACTGCTGGACTTCGGCTGGTTACTGAACCTACAGAAGTCATCAGTGTCTCCATCCCGTCGCCTGGAGTATCTGGGTCTAATTCTGGACACAGAGCAGGCGAAGGTTTTCCTCCCTCCGGCCAAGTTGCTGTGTCTGCAGTCAGCAGTGCGCACCCTTTTATCGCACCGCCAGTCTTCATTACGGTTCTGTATGCGGGTGCTGGGACTCATGGTCTCGTCGTTCGAGGTGATACCCTTTTCCCAGAGTCACACTAGTCTCCTTCAGAGACAGATTCTGGCTCGGTGGGACAGGTCCCCTCGGTCGTTGGACCTTCTGATCCGTCTGAGCTCCCAGACCAGGGCGTCTATGACCTGGTGGCTTCGGGACTCGGCCCTAGCTCAGGGGAAGACGTTCCTGCCTCTTCAGTGGGTGATCATCACCACGGATGCCAGTCTTTTGGGCTGGGGAGGGATCCTGGGGCAACTATCTGCCCAGGGTCGTTGGTCGGCACAGGAAGCCCGCCTCCCCGTCAACGTTCTGGAGCTGAGGGCAATCAGATTGTGCCTTTTCCACTGGACAGTGAGATTGCAGGGTCGTCCGATTCTAATTCAATCGGACAATGCCACAGCAGTGGCGTATGTGAACCATCAGGGCGGCACAAGGAGTTCAGCAGCTGCAGCGGAGGCAGCTCTGATACTGCGTTGGGCGGAACTTCATGTTCCGGCAATCTCAGCCATTTACATTCCAGGTGTGGAGAACTGGCAGGTAGACTTTCTCAGTCGCCAGACGCTGAACCAGGGAGAGTGGTCCCTCCACCCGGAGGTGTTCAATCAAATTTGCCCCAGATGGGGGATGCTGGACGTGGATCTCATGGCGTCTCGGTTCAATCACAAGGTGGAGACCTTTGTGTCCAGAACGAAGGATCCGTTGGCAGTGGCCACGGACGCTCTAGTGGCACCCTGGGGCCGTTATCGTCTTCTGTACGCCTTCCCTCCAATAAGACTGCTTCCGCGATTGATACGCAGGATAGTGGTGGAGGGAATACCAATTATCCTGGTGGCTCCAGATTGGCCTCGGCGCACTTGGTACGCCGACGTGGTGCAAATGGTGGCAGACGCCCCTTGGCGGCTCCCGCTGTGAGACGATCTTCTGTCTCAGGGGCCCATCTTGCACCCTGCTTTACCCTCGCTGGCTTTGACGGCTTGGCTATTGAGTCCCAGGTGCTAAGGGACAGGGGAGTCGCCGACTCCGTAATCCCTACTTTGTTAAAAGCTCGCAAGTGTACTTCTCGCAAGATTTATCACCGCACCTGGAAGGCTTACATAGCTTGGTGCGAGGCGGAGGGTCATAACCCTCGCTCTTATGTCGTGTCTAGGGTCCTGACTTTTTTGCAACAGGGCCTGAACAAAAAACTGGCTTTGAGTACTCTCAAGGGCCAGATATCGGCTCTGGCGATTCTCTTTCAGAGACCTTTAGCTTCGCACTCGTTGATTCGTACCTTTGTACAAGGTGTGTGACATGTGGCGCCTCGGGTGAGGACTCTGATGGCTCCGTGGGATCTGAATTTGGTGCTTTATGTTCTTCAGAAACCACCTTATGAGAATATCAGGGAGATTTCCTTACAACTGCTGTGGCAGAAGGTGGCCTTTTTAGTTGCCATCACTTCCGCCAGACGGGTGTCGGAATTAGCAGCACTATCGTGCAAGTCTCCCTACTTAATCATGCATAAGGATAAGGCGGTCTTGCGACACTCTCCTTCCTTCCGAAGGTGGTTTCTTCCTTTCACATTAATGAAGATATTGTTCTGCCTTCATTGTGCCCTCGCCCATCGCACCCAAAGGAGTTTGAGTTGCATGCTTTGGACGTGGTGAGGGCCTTACGGGTGTACTTGGCTGCTACAGCTTCTTTTCGTAAAGCTGATGCCTTGTTTGTACTGCCAGAGGGCCCGCGCAAAGGATTGGCGGCCTCGTCGGCTACGATTTCTCATTGGATTAGAAAAACCGTGACCCATGCGTATTCTGTTCGGGGCAAGGTTCCCCCTTTTCCAGCCACGGCTCAGACACCAGGCCTCGGTGTCACAGGTGTGCAAGGCGGCCACTTGGGCCTCGGTTCACACTTTAATTAAGTTTTATAAGGTTGATGTGTTTGCATCGTCGGGTGCTGCTTTTGGCCGCAAAGTTTTGCAGGCGGCAGTATAGGCGTGTCTGGCGCCTCCTTAGAGGTTCAGTTGGGTACTGTTAGTGTTTACCCACCCCTCTTTTTGACACAGCTTGGGGACGTCCCCACACGTCATGATGAGCTGCGTCTGTCAGTGAACGATAGGAGAAAAAGGGATTTTATTAAAACTTACCGTAAAATCCTTTTCTCCGAGTTCACTGACAGATGCAGCTCCCACCCCTCGGTGCTCTGTTCTGGTACGGCTTGTGTACAAACTGAAGAGCTATGCTATGAGGGGGTTTATGTAGGAAGAGAGGACGGCCCCCATGGGAGGGGCCAGCTGTTTCTTTTCCCTGCCTAGTTAACTCCTAGTGGGACGAGCATAAACCCCACACGTCATGATGAGCTGCGTCTGTCAGTGAACTCGGAGAAAAGGATTTTATGGTAAGTTTTAATAAAATCCCTTTTTTCTCTTCATTGACATACTGCTTGTTACGAACTGAGTGTGCTTAGCAGGGTGGAGGGGGTTATACCAAGTGAGGACTGCCCCCTGGGAGGGGGCTGTGTATGCTTTTAGCTGAACTGTGTTCTGCCTAGTCCACTCCTAGTGAAAGGTGGCATAACCACACGTCATGAATAGAGCTGTTGCGTCCGTCAATGAACTCAGAGAAAAAGATTTTACGGTAAGTCAAAAAATCCTATTTTTTCTTTATTATTTTATCTTTAAATTCTTCAGTCAGCTCCTCACCGCCTTCTAATATCACAAATAGAAACAGTGCATCTGGATCGGTGCAACCTTGGGAGTTGTACCTGGACCCCATGCTGTGGGGGATGGCCTGTAATGCTGCTTCAGGTACTGGATCATGTAAAGGCACTCACCTTGGTGCATGAGGTCAGCTATATGGGCTCAGGGTTGTGGTCAATCCCTATAGAACCAAGTCCCAGAAGGCCCCTTGTGATAGGCAAAGCCTAGACTTTATATAGAGTCTAGCATCAAGGACAGGCTCAACCTGTATGCTTCTGACAGTTATTGTATATTACCCAGGCTATATTTGAATTTATTTGCAACTATGTAAACTTCAAATTTTATAGCAAAATTTCAACCACTCAGAGCCTAGTCTTAGGCAGATGACCAGGTGTGACATGTACATTTTTCTGACGCTTATGCCTACAACCCTTATAAAAAAAAAAAAAAAAAAAAAAGGTACTTAGGGCCTCCAGCCCTTTCGCCACAAAGAATTGCTACAAGACAGTCTACAGCTAAGTTTCTGTGTTCTGCTTCTGGACATGCTTACCCTATATTCCAAACCCTACTTTTGTGAGTAACAAACAGGAGAATGCCTCGCAAAAAGTGAACCACTGTAAAACCGCAGGCAAACATTCTGCCAAAGGCCTGCATGACACTCACTCTCACTGACAATGTGCCCTTTGCACTGGAGCAAGAACCAGGTTTAACACTGATCTCTGCATCCAATTTTAGGCCTATTTCAGGCACGCAACTAGCAGCCTACTTGACAAAAGCAGAATTTTCTACACCCATATCACAGTTCCTTAATACAGCCATCTTTACCCAGGGCTCAAAAACACCACATCTCTTCACCTGCTCTCATCTCTCTACAGTACATGAGTCGGGTCCTGATATGCCTGCCATAAACCAGGCATACATAGGCAAGAAGCTCAACAGACTTATTAAGACTGGATGGATAGACTCCATGCTGCTGTCACAAGAAGCTTGACATCTTCTTTGTCCTGTCATGCCCCTTTGAGTACAAAGAGTACTGCAAGATCTTTTAAGACATTCTCCATTCATGAACAGAAAGAACACACAGTCTATATGACAACAGGATCACTCCAAACAGGATTTTTACTCCTGCCAAACGATCCACTGCAACAAGAGTTCACAAAGAAACAGTCAATTCCTGTAGTTGATCCTGCTGTGTAAGTATTAAAAGTCTTGCTGAATCTATTGATGATATTTATTTTTTCAAAGAGTGCAGATAGAAAGTTTGAAATGCGTTTAAGCCTAGGTTCACATTGGTGCGATTTTACATGTCAAATCACATGCCAAATTGGCGGCAGTGATTCCCAAAAGTAGTTTCTGTACTACTTTTGGTGATTTCCATAGACATCTGTGCAGCAACTTGCACAGATGTCTCTAGGAATGCAGGCCACAGACTACCTTCTCCTGTTGGACTCATCTCCCATCCAACTATCGGCAAATGTCTACAGGAAAATAAAAATGCTCCAGGTTATTGGATAGGTGATTCGTTTACAAAAATCTGCTTCGCAGCCTTCTCTTCAACTGGAATACTTGGGTTTGGTCCTGAAAGGAAATTTCTCTCTCAGAGCCCATACTAGAAAATGGAAATCAAAGAGACATCCCACAATGGGATTCTCCTTGAGAATTCTCAAACTCATGGTAGCCTTTTTTGAGGCTGTAATATTGTCCCAATTTCATTGAAGCGCTCTCCAGCACGACACCTAGACCAAACATGATCAATCGTTCTTTCTACCTACTCGTGCTCCTGTCCATCCAAGCAAGGCACATTCTGACTTGGTGGATTTTTAAGCCCAGCCCTAATAGGTAGGTTTTTCTTTCCTTATCACTGGAAAATGATTACAGATGTCATTCTCTCGGGTTGGGGAGGACTGTTTCAGTGTTTCTTGTGGAACCCAAGTTCCCCATAAACATTCTGGCGCGCAGAGCAGTTGGATGACTGCAACATTTAACCCCCCCTTCTGCAAGTACTCTATACCCAATCAGGGTGCAGTCAGACAATGTCACAGCTGTGACCTAGATCAACCATCAAGGAGGCATCAGGAGCCATGAAGCAATAAAGAAACTAAGTCCAATAATACCATGGACGGAAACTCACTGTCCAGTGAATGCTATGGTGCACATCCCAGGAGTGAAAACTGGAAGATGGACTACTTCAGCCACCCCTGGCTGAAGTTCTGAACTCTGCGTCACTTTCTCCTGATCCCTGAACTAAGTCTCACTTATTTCTGACCCTTTAATGCTGCGTCACTTACTCCTGACCCTCTGAACACTGTGCCACTACTGATCCCTGAATTTATGTCTGATCCCTTAACTCTGTGTCCCTTACTACTGGCCCCTGCCCTGTGCGTTACTTTCTACTGACCTCTGCAGTCTGTCATTTACTACTGACCCCTGTACAGGTGTCCTAATGTCTAATGGTGGGCTATGGCCCCTCCAATGTATCTGCATGGATACTTTGCTGTACATTCCCTATTTAACACTGCCTCGTTCTATACAATGCAAATTGTCTCAGACCACACTCCTTTAAAAGGTGAAGTACAGCTTCTTCTGTGGATCACAGGAGTGCAGTCTGTTCTGAACTCCTGTGACCCATTTTCAGCAGACAGCCAGCTGAAGCCCACTGTCTGCTGACGTCACAGAGCTGGTCCAGGCTGGGGCAAGATTATGACAATATGGTTGGGATCTGCCCAAAACCCTGGAACGGCACCTGGCTCAGCCTCTCAGTGAGCTGCTGAGCAGACAGCAGTAACTGACAGTCACCAGCTTTCTGCTCATGGAGCTCTGAGAACTGAACGATCAGCAGTGTTTGATCACTCGGTTCTCAGTCTTAGAGCTGACAAGGGACAGATACAGCATCGAACCTGGGTAACTATGATTAAAAAAAAAAAATACTGAACTCCTCTTTTAAGCCATGCCCAGTATTCAGTGCAATTAAAACCAACACTACCACCAAACGACTGTCGCCGTGTAGATGCACTACCTTTAAAGCAACTGTAAAATATATTAACATAGTCTAAATAAATATATATGCCAAAATAAATGTGTGCAATAACTCATTAATGACTTAATTTCAAATAAATGAAAAACTGCAATCAAATGAATACAATACATTTATGAAAATATTGTGTAAAAATTAACACAATATATGTCTATGTGCTTCAAAGTGCCCCATGCAATAAAGGATTAAAAAAAAAAATCATTCTATAAATTGTCCAATGCAATAAAAATCCTGGGTAATCCGTACCTGAAGACGTCATCACTATAAAACACGTAGGGTGGGGTGTCATCCTGTTGGTGAGTGCGCACTCGCAGCCAGTGTGTTTAAAGGTGATATACTGGTATACTTTAGTGTTGGGAAAGGGCTTCTGTGCTTTCATGTGGTTTAAAATAAAGCAGCAGGTAGTGCTGTCATACATATACAGTTGTTTTGGCAGTAGTGCTGTTACCCATTTATAGCTAAAGAGTATCTTCTGATACTTGCAGTAGATGCCTTTTTAAAGCATAAGTTCACCTTTTAACAAAAAATAATAAATGCACATTTTTTTGCAGTTAAAAAATGTGCATTTACTATTTTTTGTTTTGGGAGCCTGTAAAGCATTGCACCAGCGATCAGCAGATCACTGGTACCATGCAGGACTCCTGCAGTGCTGTCAGTGTATTTGTCTGCTCATACCTCATACGAGCAAACAGATACACACTGATAGGAGTAGAGAATGAACTACCACAGCACTCAACAGCGCCATGGTAGTTCATTGAGAACTACAAGCCGACAGCCGCAAAGGCTGTCAGGACTTGTAGTTTCCCATTCGCATAGGACTATGAATGAATAATGTAGCTGGGCGAGTGGAGCCCCGCATGGCCATGTCGGTTTCAAAGAGTGACTGTGGGTGCCAGGAGAAGATGCCAGCCCTCTCACACTAGAGATGGGGAGGAGAGGGGGAATAGCCTGCATCTGTGGAACATGTTACATATTCCAAAAGGTGAATTAATCCTTTAAACATATATGTGATCCGTGGCATAGATATATACTGTATATATAAACATTTCTATTGTATGATCAAGAGCTCTAAGAAATTTTGATTGATGGCAAGATCCAGTTTATGACCACAATATCCAGACAACGCAAAGTGAATAAAAGCACTCTCTTTTATATTTGTGCCTTAGCTCACCTCTGAATGTTGCACTTCGGTGCTCCCTGGTCACATTGGTCTCTTCTTCTTCAGTAGTGACTTGAAGTCTGGGGACAGCTCCTTGTGAAGAGGTTTCCTTCAAAGAACATGTGGTGTTAAGACAACAGTTGTGAAATATTTGATTAAAGGTAAATCTATTTAGATTACTTACATCACTGTTTTTTGACACCCTGTCTAGGTCTAAGGGTGGCTCCTCAAAGATTTCGTCATAGAAGACAATGAGTGCCTCAATAATTCGTGCTTGATGAGGATAATCCACAAGAGACGATAGAGATACAGTGGCATCTGTGGGGCGTGGTCGCATCAATGCAGGCCCGAAAACGATACCTATGTTGCTTGGGCTCATCTTGTTCTGTTGTTCAAGCTCTGAAACTCTACATGGAAAAATGATCGTATGTTGGTATTTAAAGTGTAACGTTTAGGAATACAATAACAGAGGCTGCTATTGCTGAACTCTCCTTTAAAATATGAATTCCATGACTGTTTTAGCTCTGAGTCCGAAAAAGTATAGATTTAAGGAATTCTGGCAACAGCTTGCTTGTTCCACATCTGTGATGTAAAAGTACTGCCAGCCAGGCAACTAGCATTTATAGAAGTAGGTGAGTTATGGTAACCCACACACTTCTCACATTACAGTGTTACTATAAAGAAAACCTGTGCTTTGCCCGTGCAGAGCACCTGTACTTTATGCATGAATTCATGTATTCTCTTTTAGAGACAAGTGTGCCATCATCACAAGGAAGTGTTGTCTATTTTGGTTCATGTGCAGATTAACAGCAGTTGTCATTTAGCATTTATAATCTTTATGACTAAAAAAGTTCATGCATAACCATCACTGGTCTCCAACAGCCAACATACCTGCACAGATGCTTTATCAAATACTCCAGCGTGGCTTTGTTTTCATGAGGCAACTCCATAAGCAGCTCCTTAAGTTTTTGCACCATGGCTTGTACCTCTGGTTCGGTATCTGGCCCTTTGTTCTCCAGCCGGGATGGCTTACCTGTCTCTGAGCCACGTAGGCTTTCCTTTGCAAGACCCATAAGGCCATTGTACAGCCGGAATGGCATTAGAGGCTCAGGTAGCTAAGAGTACAATGCTAAGTGTTACTATAAGAAATAATGAGGTGCACACGGCCACCCTGATGTTCATATGTGTGCTGTATCTTACCTGTCGAAGATAAAGTTTAAGAACATTACTCAAATCATGAGGAGATGCCTGAGAAAGTTCAACTAGCTCCTTGCCATTTTCAAAAGCTTGGCACAGCTTCTCCACGCGTGTCTTTACCCCATTCACTCGGTATATACCCTACAGAACAAGCACAGCAGTATAAGCACTACAAAAAGTCAGCTAAAACCAACACAATTTGTTATAGTGTGCAGAACATAAAAAAAACACAGGTGTCACCTTCATGGTTAGCGCACGTGTTTCTATCTCAGAGACACACTTCTGGATAAGGAAAGGCACTCCATCTGGAGATCTTTGTGCCGCCTCTGAGAAGTTTCTGCCAAACAGAAGAAGCCGACCCTGCAATTTCTTGTGTCCACACTGGATAGCCAGAGTTTCCAGACATTTCTTGTGACAAGCAAGAGAGCACTAAGGAAATAGAAATAGGAAAATTAAGAAAACATACAATAGACGTGTCCTTGTGTTCCATACAGTAAGTACAATTTAGGAGTTATATGAAAGATAGCAGATGCCATGAGCTGCACAAATCCCAAACCACTCAAATATGGAGTTTGTAAAGAAACTTAAAACATAGCTTCATCCTAGCATTAAAGAAGGGCATACACTTGCAGATCTGCCCTGCAGGCCAGCTTTTAGAATCCTATACATTTACATGTCAAATCTGAAATGTCCACTGGGTGACACAGGGTACTCAGGCAACAACAGAATGATCTGTGCATTGGCAAACATGAATAAAGGGTTTTATTCCATACAAAGAGTAAACAGGAAAATGATATTGAGAACAGCATGATTAGTTGGTATAATTGCCCTATGTAGCGATTATAATATGTAATGCCATCTTATAAATCATTCTGAATTTTAATTACTAAAAAACACAAAAAAAGTCACTAAGCTGGGCCTAGTTTAATATGTACCATGGCTAGAACAGTGATAAACTGTATCTTCCAATGGTGTGTTACCTGTAAAATGAGAAATACACACCTCTCTGTACTCATAAGTAGTCCTGTAAAGCTCACAGATATTCCCTTCCTACCTTATATAGGCATATTTGAAGTGTTATTCCTAAACTCACCTCATCGCACTCTGCTCCCTGGAAGTACACATAACTGTTACACTCTCGACATTTGCTTGGCGTTCGCAACTTGCGCAGCTTGTGGGTTCGAGCAGCCCGAGATAAGCCAACATTACGAAATGGCCCGGTGGGCAAGGGCACTTCCAAGGCAGCAGGGATCCCATTAATGCCTTTATTAAAACAAAAGAAAGCAGAAAGAAGCAAATTATTTTATAGTTATTTATATTGTTTCAACATTTTGGCCTATTTGCTACAAACTTCATTAAGATAACCACAGATTCTAAACAAATGCTTTAATACCTGTATATAACCTTTGAAGTAATGACACTTTTTGCAACCAGGTTTCATTTTGAGTAAGAGCCAATCCACATAGCAAGTGATCAGCCCTAGATGCAGACAGTCTGTGTTTGGGGCTGATTACTTGCATGTGATCACTGCATGAGAAATGACATGCTAATGGCCATGATTAGCTGTGGGAGTTTGCAGCCTCCCATTGCTTTCAATAGGGCTGCCTCTTGCAGCTAAATGACTGCTGCATCTAATCGCCTCATGGAGGCATTTGCAAGTGTGAATTTACCCTTAAAAGTTGTCGTATGCCCCCAAATGTAATTTTTACCTTCAGGTGAGCCTATAAGGCTTATCTGTAGGTAAAATGAATATCTCCTAAGCTTGCATGCAGCCGCTGACGTCAGCGGCGCATGCGCAGTGATGTCCGGTGAAGGCCTGGCATATTGCGCCGGACCTTGCCGGAAAAAGAGCTCCCACACGCATGCGTGAGAGTGACGTCTCGCAGCTCCAGCCACTCGCAGCGCCAGAGCCGCGAACCCGGAAGGATCCTCCAAGGGAAAATGTCAGCTCCCTCTGCGGGGACCGAGTGGCCCTGTCGGATCTTCGTTCTGAGGCAAGTATTTCAGAATGCGCTAATATGCGTTGCATACTAGCTCATTATGCCTTTGCCTTACAGTTTTTTTCAGTATACAACTCCGAGGAAAACCTTGTCTTTTCGATGTCCGAGTTACAGACGACAAGACCCGGTCGTAAGTCTTCAGTAGTCGACGATTTCGGAATTTTGTCAACATATGACTTTTTTTGACATTCCGTTTCCGTATTACTCGATCATACGTTGCGTATAATCGCGTAAGACTTTATGAACGGAGTCTTGCTTCTAGGCTGTCCCGGTGAGCCAGGGGCGTCTCCCTCGACTGTAAAAGGGAACCTCCTAGGAAGGCCCAAGCGCCGAGACCGCGACGCTCACCGACCTCGACGCTCTGCAGTGAGTGTGCGTACGCACTCT
>BLSH010121307.1:197867-214284 GCA_018402905.1 Glandirana rugosa | reverse complement strand
TTTTTTTTATTATTATTATTGTGCAGCATATTTAAAGTTTTTTTTAATTTGATATACATTTAAATTCATGATATTAAATTAAAAAGTCAAATATAATAAAATGATTAAAAATATGTTGTTTTTTTAAAAACTGTCCATTTCGGTTTTGGTTCTTGGCCAAGTGCATCCTGAATTTTTGGTTTCAGTCCACATTTTTAATTTCGGTGCACCACTAAAAAAAAGCCTAAAAAAGAAAACAATTGCAGTCACCATATCCAAGATTTGGTGAGCTGCAATTTAATACATTTTTGTTTTGGGGTTTAATGCCCTTTTAAGTTATTAACCACTTGCTGACTGCCTACCACACTTTTACTGTGGCAGGTCGGCTTTATTGCGCGAAACAATGTACCTGTTAGTCATTTTGTGCAATAGACACTGGGGGGCGCACATGCGCCGCTGGAGGCACGATCGTGCATTGATTGGCCAATCAGCAGGTCCAGCAGACCCTATGTCCGCCGGCCACCCCCGATCATTCCCCGACCACCTGCGATCATTCCCCAGAGAGGCAGAACAGCGATCTGCCTATATAATCAAGGCAGATTGCCATTCTGACAAGGCAGAATATAGAGATCTTGTGCTCCTGCTAAGCAGGAACACCGATCTGTCTTCATCCAGTCAGAACAACCCCCACGCAGTTAGAAAGCACCAGCTAGGCAGACAGTTAACCCTTTGCTTGCCCCTGATGTTAGCCCCTTCCCTACCAGTGTGATTAGTACAGTAACAGTGCATTTTTTTTAGCAATGATCACTGTAATAATGTCACTGGTTCCCAAAAAAGTGTCAAAAGTGTCAGTTAGGTGTCTGATTTGTCCACCGCAATGTTGCTGCCCGGCTAAAAATCACTGATCACCACCTTTATTAGTAAAAAATAAAAGAGAGCAAAATGCCATAAAAATATCCCATAGTTTGCAGACGCAATAACTTTTGCACAAACCTATCAATATACGCTTATTGGGATTTTTTTTACCAAAAATATGTAGCGGAATACATATTGACCTAAATTGATGAAGAAATTTGATTTATTTTTTTTATTGCGTGTGTTTTATAGCAAAAAATTTTTTTTTCAAAATTTTTAAAAATGTCGAAGCACCTATTAAACCCAAAACCAAAAATGCACCATATTGCAGTTAGAACCAGAAATGCACCATATTGCAGTTTACTAACCAATGTGGTGGCTGCATCCATTTTGAATTAACTAAATAAAAGCTAATCATTTTAATTGCCCTAGCCAGTGTTAAGTGGTTTTTCTCATCCATGTAAACTGATAAATTCTGCTGGAGAGCTTGTGCTTTTGAAAAACAAGACTTGCTGGCTGGATCACCAGGTGTAAAAGTATGAAAGAAGGCTTAAAAAATTAAAAAAGTCAAACAAATACAGCCATCACATCTAAGAAATTGATAAGCTGCAATATAATAAAATATATACTTTTTTGGTTTAGGTCTGCTTTAAAGCCGAGCTCCACCCAAAGGGGAAGTTCTGCTTTAACCACTTCCCGACCGCCCGCCGTCAAATGACGACGACAAAGTGGCCCAATATCGCAAATCACTGTCACCTGAGTGTTGTGGGGGAGCCAATCAGCGGTGGGGGTGGACTCAATGTCCGCTGGCCACCCGCGATCGCTCTCCCACAGTGACAGAACACACGGATCTCCATTCTGACAGGGGAGAGAAGTGTGATCGTATGTTCCATGTATATGGGAGCAGAGATCACTCTCCTCCTCAGCCCAGCCCCCACACAATTAGTAACACATCCCAGGGAACACACTTAACTCTTTGATCGCCTCCTAGTGTTAACCTGCCAGTGACATTTACACAGTAAACAGTGCATTTTCATAGCACTGATCGCTGTATAAATGCCAATGGTCCCAAAAAAAGTGTCCGACATGTCCGCTGCAAAAACCCATAAATTCTCATTGTTCGTAAACGTGGCAACTCTGTCGCAAACCAATCAATATACGCCGATTGCGTTTTTTTTTTTTTTTTACCAAAAATATGAGGAAGTCTATGTGTGTATATATATATATATATCGGCCAAAACTGATGAATAAATTATTTTTTTTGGATATGTATTATAGCAAAAGCAAGAAATATTGTTTTTTTTTTTCAAAATTGTCACTCTTTTTTTGTTTATAGCGGTGATCAGAAGGTGATCAAATACCACTAAAAACAAGCTCTATTTGTGGGGAAAAAAGGACGCAAATTTCGTTTTGGTACAATGTCGCACGACCGCGCAATTGTCAGTTAAAGCGACGCAGTACCAAATCGCAAAAAGTCCTCTTGAATAATTGGCACTTTTGAGGAGCAGGTACCCGATTTTGACAGGTACCTGTCACTTCCGTACCGAGCGGCGCAACGCTTGGAAAAACAGAAGTTCTCCTCCCTCCCGCCCCCTGCAGTCTTCTGGGACACTGACAGGTCCCAGAAGACTGCATCTACCACTCACGATGTGCAGCGTGACTCTCGCTAGTGCAGTGGGCACCCGGCTGTGAAGCCGCAAGCTGTCACAGCCGGGTGCCCATAGTGAAAACGCCGGCACCTGAGACCGAAGACAGCGGGTAAGACCGACTAGGGTGAGCACACCTCTGGATAGTGGGACAGGTGAGTGGCTGTGTTTTAAAAGTCAACAGCTACAGTTTTTGTAGCTGCTGACTTATTTTTTTTCACAATTGGCTGGAACTCCTCTTTAAATAAAGCTGGCCTGCCTGTCAGCTGGTAATGTGATCGGACATCTGACACATGCGCAGCAGTGACGTCACCACTGCCATGTCATTCAAGTGGCTGAAGATTCTGAACCCCGAAGCCATGACAGCACAGCACTAGAGGGCTATGTTTCTAGGCAAGTCTGTCATAATGTAAATTATGACTGAAACCTTAACAGGGACACCTTTTAGGCCCCTTTCACACTGGGGCGCTTTACAGGCACTATTTAGCTAAAAATAGTGCCTGTAAAGCGACTCTCCATTAAACCTAGTGTGTCTTTTCACACTGGGGCGGCTTGGGGCAGTGCACTTGTGGGAGAAAAAACAAACTCCTGCAAGCATGATTTTTAGGTCGGTGAAGAAGCAGTGTATTCACCGCTCCTCCACCGCCCCTGCCCATTGGAATGAATGGGCAGCGCTCCCGAAGCGGCTATACGTGGCAACTCTCCGGGAGCACCGAGCACCCAGCGCCAGCACTTTTAACCCCTTGTGGGGGGGGTTAAAAGTGCCCTGCTGTCGCCCGAATATCGGCGCCATAGCGCTGCTATTACAGCAATAGAGCACCACTAAATTAGCGGCAGTTTACCGCTGACGCTCGGGCGGTCCCAGTGTGAAACGGGCCTTAATGGTTTACTACCAGAACTTTACTACCGCTTTAAGTTACTGCTTCCGGCTAAAAACATAAAATAATGAATCACACTTGTATTCCTTGTTGTTTTTGTATGTAAATATGTGGCTTGCAGATTTTTTGATATCATGCTGTAACACTTCAAATGCTTACATTTTACATCTATGAGCTAGTAGATAAAAGGGAAGATCTAACTTACAAATTATTGTCTATTTGGAACTAATTCGTCTATACACAGGTACACTCATTAGTTTATGCAATGCGTAGAGACCCCTGATGCACTTTCAACACATCGTGCCGGATGGTCCCAGATATATTGACTCCCAATAGAACTGTAGCAGGCTGGACTGCCTGATGGTAATCTCATGCCTGTGGGCTCTAGGTAACAAAAGGCAGCCCCCCAGATTTCCTGAAAATATCACAATTCTATGTTTAGGCCGGTCATACACTGTTCGAATCTTGCTGCTGAACCGGCCAAGATTTCAACCATTAATGGGCAGGCTGAATGTACCAAGTTGATCAACCGATCAACTTGGGTACAACCAGCCTACCGGATTCGCTGTGGATTATCGCAAGCGGCTGCTATAGCCACTAGCGATATTCGCTGTCTTCTCCCAGCAGGGGGGGGCGCCCCCCCATTCCCAGGAAAAGACAATTGCTCCGCAGGAGGGATTCCCCTGTCAACACCGTCTGTGTGGTTGCAGGAAAGAAATTTGCACAGTCTATGGGCTGCCTTAGCTACTAAAACATACAGATTAATGTGTTTAGTGATTATATTCAAAAGCAAATTGTGTAAACAGAACATTTTGGTGATTGACGTATTGAGAATCTTGAAATAATCTCTCCGTGAGCAAGTGAGCAATGACCCATAAGGCTCCATGCACACCGCAATACAGGAGAAAAGCAGCAGAAAAAAATGCAGTAAAAGCTGCATGCATGTTCTCACGTCTGGCACGATTAATTTATTCAGGTCATCAGAATGTATTAATGCATGAATGAGCACAAAACGCCTCTATCATTAATGCATTTTTATGTGCGTTTATGCGCAATTGCATGTTTTTTTTTCCCCAAACGCTCCTCCGCTGAACACGCAAGTAATGTTTTTTCCTGCCTGTAAACACCTGTAAATGTATTCCAAGTTACAGCAATAGCTTTTGAAATGCTATATTGAACTGAGAGCTTCAGAACATACTTGGTGCCTCCGTTAAGCCGGCCATAGATGGATCGAATCTCATCTGGTTTAGCAGTAACCGAACGAGATTCGATCCTTGTATGGGCAGGCTGGTTTTACTGAAGTCAATCCATTGATAGCCGTTAGCAGTAATCATTGTGTTCTGCCAGCAGGGACGGCTCCCCACCGGCAGAATACAGTAGCCCTGTGGAAGGGATTCCCCCATCAACACAGTGTTGATGGGGAAATTAAGCGATTCTCTGGTTGCAGGAAAAAACGTTGAATAGTCTATGGCTGGCCTTACTCATTGAATTTGCTTGTTGAGTATAAGGGTAGCCACAGAAGGGTAAAGCTATCCCACCGAATGAAGACCAAGTAGATCTTTCTTGTGCTTCCATGGCTCAAAAGGAACATTGGGACTTGTTGCGATCCTTGCCCCAAAGATAACAGTGGTTCACAAAATGACCATTCCCTAAACCATGTGAGGGACACATTTGAAAATCTCCTTGTGTGATAATGAGAGTCCCACCTACAGGCGGTCCCCTAGTTACAAACATCCGACTTACAAAAGACTCCTACTTACAAACAGAGGGAGACAACAGGAAGTGACAGGAAATCTCCCCCTAGGAAGGGAAATTTACTCCTGTAAGAGTTATTATGGGAGAAAGGTGTCTCCACTGATGCTTTATCACCAATCCTTGTTTCCACAACAACCCAAAATTTTCAAAATCCAATTATCATTGGGACAGGAAGTGAGGTGAAATCTTCTGGACAGAAACATAGACAACAAAACAAACATTACAGGGGTGTTACCCCTTCCCTATGCTATCCAAAAAGCTTAAAAATATATTTTTTGGCTGAAGCTACACTTAAAAAATGTACCTGTTCCCACTTACAAACAAATTCAACTTAAGAACAAACCTACAGTTCCTATCTTGTTTGTAACCCGGGGACTGCCTGTACTTGTTCTTTGCAATAGAACATCAGCTCAAATATCACAAGCAAGGCTTGAAATAAAGAACACCTCTGGTTTCTGTTAAGTGATTCGTAGACAGCTTAATTGTGCAGGAGCCAATGATACTCTGATCTAAACTAGACAAAATAAAGAAGGGTACACGTTTGTTTGCTTTTAACATTTAATTTTGGAATGAATTGAATTTACTGAATGAAAACCACATACTCTGTTAGAAATTCATTTGTTCGAGAACATTTTTCCATCCTGGTCCTTCGAATTTTCATCACTGTGGTCAAAAACAAACATTGATTTGACCTACTAATGATTACAAAAATGAGCAAACTTTCCTAGAACATTCTTTTGCATTCAAAATTCTACCCATCTATGGTCAGCTTTAGTGTAACAGGAGAGGCAGCTGAGGAAGCAGTTGTTCTGGGTTTAAGAATAGCTGCCGGCTCCTTTTTTACACTATCAACTTCTCCACAGGGTACAGCTATTTTTTTACCTTTCCTTTTAGATAATTTTTGCTTTGTATCGGAGATCTTTTAATTTATTTTAGGGTTTTTACATTTTTAAAGTGATATGACAGTATCACTTTAGGCGATCTGACTTCAGGAGCGACTCAGCGCGACCCAGTACAGCACGACTTCAGTGCAACTTGCAAATTACTTGCAACAGAAGTCAATGCAAGTCACCTGAAGTGGCCCTCCCAAAGTAGCGAAGGAACCTTTTTCTAAGTCAGAGCCACTTGAGTCGCTCCTATTAGAACTGTTCCATTGCAATGCATGGAGTGCAACTTGTAGCTCCTATGCGAATCGTCTCTGACAGTGATATGTTTGAAAGTTTTTTTTTTTTACCACAAATTGTAAAATTATTGTTCCCTCAATAAAATTCCTCCCCAATTCTGCTTAAAGCGGAGTTCCACCCAAAAGTAGAACTTTCGCTTTAAGGGGAGGTGACCCCCTGACACGCCATAATTGGCATGTCATTTTTTTTGGGGGGGGGGGCCGTGGACCCTGTTTTCACAGGGTCCCAGGTCCACTTCCTCCCCTGGCGCCGAGGAGCCTGAAGGAAGTTCACCTTCCCTCTTTCCCACCCGGCGATCTTCTGGGACACGTCACAGGTCCCAGAAGATGCGCTGAGCCATTCACAAGCCGCAGCGCGACTCACGCATGCACAGTGAGCGCCCAGTTTTGAAGCCAAAGCCGGGTGCCCACACCTGTGATGCCAGCGCCACCAAGGAGAGGGGGAGACGAGCAATCCCTCGGGCCGCCGCATCGCTGGAGCGGGGGACAGGTGAGTGGCCGATTGTTAAAAGTCAGCAGCTACACTTTTGGTAGCTGCTGACTTTTAACAGGGTGGAACTCCACTTTAATATTCACTCTACAATGTTGCTATATACTCCACTGTGGGTCCAGATGGCTACAAACATCTGTGAGCACTGCAGGAAAGTGTGGGTAATCAAGATCCCATGATCAGTAATCATGCAGACAGATTTCAGATCAGATGACCACCATGCTTAGTCATGATGATCACTCTAAAACAGAGAATTTGCTAATGTAGGAAGGCTTCCATGATTGAAGAAACACTGGGGTTGATTTACTAAAACTGGAGAGTACAAAATCTGATGCAGATGTGCAAGGTAGCCAGCTTTTAACTTCAGCTTGTTCAATTAAGCTTTAAAAAAATAGAAGCTGAGTAGAGCTGCACCAGATTTTGCACTCTCTAGTTTTAGTAAATCAACCCCACTGTGCCCTCTGTGAGAGTGCTATGTTTCAGAGTCAAGCTGCACTGTGGAGCCTTATATCTTGAAAAAAAGATCAGTAACTGATCGTGGGTTTAATGATCCCCATAAATATTCAATCAAGAAGATCAGTGTAACGGGTAAATAGCATAGAAAATGTAAATTAAATATAAAAATAATATATACAATAAAATATATTAGAACGATAGAAAACAAATACTGTTTGTTTCTAACCAAGATTCCTGTTGGGGGCAATGGACTAGAACATCTCTGAGGACAGACAAAAATCTACCTGTCATCCAATGACCAGCATACTGCCAGAACCCACCTTAATTTTTATAGGTAAATGCAGAATCTTTGTGCATATACAGTCATTTAATGAATGCTTTATTCCCTTCTGTGCATTAGGCTGGGTTCACACATGTCTGATTCGACAATGATCAGACTTTCATCCTACAATGGTCCTACTTCAGTGAACAGGGATCAGTCTTTGATCCCGACAATACCAGACACCTTGTGCTCTGGGGATCTTGATGGGGAACCCCCTCCAAATAAAAAAAAAAAAAAAAAAAAAGGTCATGGGTTCCCCCTCCAAGAGCACACCAGGCCCTTCGGTCTGGATTTTAAGGGAAACCCCCACGCCAAAAAAAATGGCCTTATGTGAGCACGCAGCCCGGCAGGTCAGGAAAGTGGGTGGGAACGAGCGAGCACCCCCGTCCTGAACCATACCAGGCCGCATGTCCTCAAAATGGGGGGGTGCTTTGGGGCCCTGCACCCCCCATCCCAAAGCACCTTGTCCCCATGTTGATGTGGACAAGGGCCTCTTCCCGACAACCCTGGCCAGTGCTTGTTGGGGTCTGCAGGTGGGTGATTATGGGGTACAGTGTACACCTACCCATTCACCTAAAAAAAAAAAAAAAAGTGTCAAATAAACACATACACAGGTTTTTAAGTTTTTTATTAAATTAGCTCTGGCGTCTTCTCCCGTTCTGGCTCTTCTCCCTCCGGAGGAGGGAACAGAGGGAGAATACAGTGAGAAGACAGCGGAAAGACCTGGTAAAAGAGCAAGAAGACAGAAGATGGAGAAGACCCGGCAGAGGAAGAACACATCGCCCGAGGAGAGAGAAGAGCCGGTGCGGGAGAAGAGGCCAGAGCGGATTTAATAAAGTACTTTAAAAACCTGTGTAGTGTGTTTGTTTTTGGCACTTTTTTTTTTTAGGTGTATGTGTATAGGAGTATGTACCCCATACTCATTAACATAGTGTGGGGGGCCGGGATCTGGGAGCCCTCTTGTTAAAGGGGGCTTCCAGATTCCGATAAGCCTGCCAGCTCGCAGACCCCGACAACCACCGGCCAGGGTTGTCGGGAAGAGGCCCTTGTCCTCATTAACATGGGGACAAGGTGCTTTGGGGTGGGGGGGGGGGCGGGCACGTGGCCTGGTATGGTTCAGGAGTGGGGAGGCCACTCGCTCGTCCCCACCCCCTTTCCTGACCTGCCAGGCTACGTGCTCGGATAAGGGTCTGGTATGGATTTTGGAGGAGACCCCACGCCGTTTTTTGGGGGGCCTGGTATGCTCTTGGAGGGGGAACCCATGCCGTTTTTGTTTTTAATTTGGCGTGGAGTTCCTCTTCAAGATTCTCAGAGGACAAGTCGCATTCCAAAAGTCGGAACAGTTAAGACAATGATCCGACTTCAATGATATTCAATGGGCTGAAGTAGGATCAAAGTCGGACCAAAGTAGTACAGGAACCTTTTTCAAAGTCGGACAGACTTGTGTCGGACCAGTTAGGACGGATCTCATAGGGAAACATTGATTTGGTGACGTCATGCGACTTGTGCTCATAATGTCGATCCGTTTGTCGGACACGTGTGAACCCAGCCTTACAATGGGAAAAATTAACTGCCTGTAACAACCATTATTCAATACCCTGGAAGTAGTCTCTCCCTCTACAAACAATAGAACTCAAACCATGCAAATAATACAACCTGAAAGCTAAAATTTACAACATTTATCCTAGGCCCTTTGAGAAGCCCAGAAAGCAATTAAAGGGTTAGTTCATCCTTACCAAAAAACTGCCTATGCAAATAAAGGGCATCTATAGATAAAAACAAACTGTGCAGCTTTGACTAAAGTTGTATAATGCCCTTGCTATTGGTGTAGGTAATTTACATAACTCATAAAGCCTGACTGGAATACTCCCAGGACGTTGCTAAGTAAGGCCTAGTCATTACTGTTCACCTTCACCATTGCAGGAGTGAGCTCAGAGCTACTGCATCAAAGGAGAGAAAGAGCATGTAAGGGGGTTTGAATCAGAGAAAGAGTTCACTCCTGTTTTTTTTTGGAGGTGAGCAGCAACCTGTAGGTCTTACTTCGCACTGTTCTAGCAACGTCCTGGGAGTATTCCAGTCAGGTTTAATGAGGTATGTAAATGGCCTACACCTACAGCAAGGGCGTAATTTCTCTTTAGTCAAGGTGAACTAACCCTTTAGGGCAGGGGTGTCCAACCTTTTGACCTTCCTGGGCCACATTAAAAGAAGAGGAATGGTCTTGAACCACACATAAATTACACGAACAATAAGGATAGCTGATGACCAGACAAAGTCAGGCAGATCACTAATGATCACTCATATCGATAATGAGTAATAAAACTTTTTTTGTAATATTTTTTATTGTAAAAGATGGTAACCTAAAAGTAGTGCAATATTTGTCGCTGTTTTTGATAAACTAACACATCAATATCTGGCTGGATGGATGTAGTAGCAATTCCCAATGAATTCTCAAGGTGCTTATCAGATATATTGGTTCTAATTTTTCTCTTTGTGTGCTTCATCCTTGAAAATAGTTGCTCAAAAATTTAGATGCTGCCAAAAACTGATGACATGAATAAGACGTAATTATGAAGAGTGAGAGATTTTTCTTGAATTGAAGATAAAATTCTTTATTTTTAAGTAAGTTTATGATTTTTTTGTTGGGCCGCACCCAACAACTTGTACACCCTGTCAACTTGTAACAACCACTTTAACCTACAGGTAAACCTATGATAAGGCTTACCTGTAGGTGCACTGCATATCTCCTAAACCTGCACGGTTCAGGAGATATGCAGTGTATTTGCTGTGCCGACGTCATGTCGGCACATGCGCAGTGAAGAAATGGCCTCCGTGCGGTTTCTCCACTGCGACCGTGCCGTGACTGGAGGCTCCCACGCAAGTGACGTCACGCGACTCCGGCCAGTCACAGCGCCGGAGTCGCGGCCTCGGAAGGAAGAGGGGCAGAAGATGGACGCGGCCAGCACAGGAGACAGCGCTGGACATCACAGGCTTCGTTTGCAGGTAAGTGGCACATAATGGGCTAATATGCGATGCATAGTAGCCCATTATGCTTCTACATTACAGGAACATGTAGAGGAAAGTAAACCCCATCTGGGTTTACTTCCTCTTTAAGATATGTCTCCGCTGACATCCGTCGCTCCATTAGGGGTGCATGGATGGTCAGTTCAGGTCCGCCTGAAAAAAAACAGACAGGCGGACATGAATGGAACGTCTGTGTGAAAGGGGTCTTACTGAAAAAAATGCAAGGTTGTACTCTGAGCACAGAAAGGCAATTCGTATGGCTGATAATATTGGGTGCATAACATTTTATCTTGTAGAAGGATATACAGCACACTGTTCTATAGCAGTAGTATTTCCTTTGTTTCCACACACTAAGTAAATGAGGGAAAAAAAATCTACACAGAACAAGACATTACTGGAATACAGTAGATACTCCAGCAGAAGAAGTGGCTATTTATTGCCCGCTTGGAGTTTTTTAGCCAATAGACTACTGTCCCCCAGGATGGGTGTGCAAATCTTTTTGTCTTTCAGGGAGAGGAAAACTTTGTTACTGATTTTTAATACATTTATACAGTCATCAGGGCTGAATTTAAAGATTCTGCTGTCTCAGGAATTTGTGATCAACAATGCCTTTTCATAAAGATGCTGCCACTTTTTCAACAAGAATACTACCTATTTATTTTTTCTAAGAATGTAAATTAGAAAGGATTAATTCAATGAAGTCTGCTTTTTAGGCCTCATACACACTGGACGTTTTTACAGCTGCTGTTTTTTTGGCGTCAGACATTTTTTCCTGCAGCCAGTAAACTCCCCAGCATATCCTATGTGTCCATCCACACATAGGCTTTTATCAGCAGGTTTTGGCAGGGGCGATATCTACCTGGGAAAAAACCCAGCACTAGTGGGTTTTGAGAGGAGTTTTTCAGCTGTAAAAACGCTCTAACTCTGAAAAAAGCTGAAAAACGCCAAAAAAAAAAAACACTGAAAAACACAGCTATTCTGCATTTATCAGCGCTTTTGAGCCATAAGCTTCTGTGGGAGTATAATTTTGTTAAAAAAAAAAAAAGCTAAAAAATGGTATACCTAAAAAAACGCTACTGCACAAACGCAGATAAGAGATGTTACACTGTTCACCTTGTCCAATGAAAGAACAGTCTGTATTCTTTGAAAAAATGGCATTCCATGAATAGGGCAGTGACAAGCAGGCAACCCCCTGTGGTCAGTGTGCAAATGGGAAGCAGCCCATCAGGGATGAGATGTGCATACTTTCATTGTGCCAAAAAAGAAAGGAAAAAAGTAAAACAAAATGTTAATGTTTAAGTATAGTACCCCCTTACCCTACTAGTCTTGTTGCTATAGCTACATGCCCACAGGTGCCTTAGGGAAATCTACCCATGAATGCCTCCAGTAAAGCGCCCCATTTACTTGAAAGTGATATCTTCACATTTCAGATACTCGCCCATCCAGTGGATCCAGCGTTGTCCCACTGAGATGCTCTCATGCCCTGCCACCGCTTTGTCCTGCGCCATGTTCTCTCTGACATCATTGAGGGGCCCGCCAGCTGTTCCGGGTTTAGTGGGCATCTCGATGATGTGCCAATAGTCCCCCCCCATCCCCTTCTCCTTGACGTGTATGGACAGGCGGGGACAAACAAAAAACTGCACAATACTTCTGCAGGATGGAAGGAGGGGTGGAATGGAAGGAACATTTGGATGAGGGTGAAGGTCCGGTTTAATCTATGGGAATGATAGCACATACCAATATCTCAGACTGACTGGTGAAAAGGGTTGGCCAATTAGTGATAGTTCAGTTATCTTCCATTATTACACATTATCACATAGTCTTATCAGTTAACACTCTTTCAGATACTCATTCTGTTAAACAAGAAGTATATTTTATTAGACAATGTGAATACACTGCTTTCCACATCCGGAGACATCACAGATACTAAATTGATAGACTTGGCAGTTTTCCAAACCTCTACAACAGCAGCCGCAGTAAAAAAAATTCACAGTATCACTTAAAAATACCAAGAACATAAAGAGAATTTTAATATAGAGATAGAAGATGATCATAGAGATGAGACAATTTCACGTTTAGGGGCACAAGAAGACATACCAATCTTGTGGGGAAAGGGGAGCTTAAAAGGTTTCTCTTCCCAGCTTCATAGCCATAATACATGTATGCACAAAATCATAACATTTTTTTTTACCTTAAGGCCCCATACACACGGGCGTATTGAAAAACGAGCTGTAACGTCAATACCGACGCCAGGAAAAAAGCCATGTTAAAAACGCAATGTTATCAGCGTTTTGCATTGACGTCAGTGCGGTAGCTTTCAGCGGCGTTTCTCTGCCTCTATTCTAAATCAATGGTTCCCTATGAGAGTCCATTGATTTGAATAGAAGTCGCACCAGAAGTCAGGTCATGATGATGCGACTCGTGTGCAGAGGGTCTTGAACGGGAAACCCCGCAAAAATTAAAGAAATATTTTTGCGTGGGGTTCCCCCCCAAGGGGTCCCAGCACGGTGTGGGGTCCCCCCCAAAATCCATACCAGACCCTTATCCAAGCACGCAGCCTGGCAGGCCAGGAAAGGGGGTGGGGGCGAGGGAGCGCCCCCCGCTCCTGGACCGTACCAGGCCGCATGCCCTCAACATGGGGGGGTGGGTGCTAAGACCGGCCAGGGTTGTTGGGAAGAAGCTCTTCGCCTCTTGTCCCCTGCCCCAAAGCACCCACCCCCCATGTTGAGGGCATGTGGTCTGGTACGGTCCAGGAGGGGGCGCTAGCTCGTCCCCACCCCCTTTCCTGGCCCCCCACGGGAAAAGCATGAAACTGCAGAAGTGGGTGGGAGCAATCCCCTGGAGGGGAAGGGCAGGCGCAGGGTGTGAGGTCAGCTGATGAAGTACTTCCTTCTAACGGTTCTCATGTTCTAACGGTCCATGCACACTGGCTTATAAATCGCTGCTTCTACAGGAGTTTTGTGTTTTGCCTGTAGAAACAGCTCAATGTTATCCTATGTGCCCATGCACATTAGGATGATTACAGGCAGGACAAAAAACCTTTCTGGTTTGCATTTCTGGCAGAACAAAATGCTAAACTCTCCTAAAACTCATCCAAACTGTGTACAAAAATACTCTATATCAGTCCCGGGAACTGGCATTTTTTTTAAGCCCAGTGTGCATGGAGCCTAAAGACAAATAGCAGGATGTAATGGAGGAGGTATCTATAGGGGGGCACTGGAGGTCTAATCTAGAATATAGACAGACTTTTCTTTTCTGCAACTGTGGTACATTTAGGCTCTGTTTCCACTACTGTGAGTTGTTGTGCCACTTGACACATGTGAAGTAGCATGACAAGTCAAAACCCATGTATTTCAATGGTCCCTGTTCCAATTGGTGCGACTCAAGTCGCAGCAACTCCAAAAAAAGATCTTTGCACTACTTTGTTCCGACTTTTGATGCAATTTTGATCCATAGAGTGTAAATTTAGATCAAAGCTGCACTCAAAGTCACACTCTAAATCATGCGACTTTGGGGTTGCAATAGTGAAAACCTAGCCTAAAAGGAGAAGTATAGCCAAAGCTTGTTTTGCACTCCTGTGACCCATTCTCAGCAGAGAGCAGACTGAAGTCAACTCTGCTGACATCACAGAAGTCGGTCCAGGCACCGCGGCATCCTGACCAGTGAGTCTGGATCCACCAGATGCCTGGACTGACATCCCGCACAGCCTCTCAGTGAGCCGCTGAGAGCCTAAGCCGGCCGCTTCCTGCCCCTCCACAGCTCAGCGCTCCCGTGAGCAAGGAGGAAGCAGATCGAAGAACTGCTGACTCACAGCCTGCAGCTCTCTGCTCAGGGGGCTGTGAGAATCGAGGGATCAGCGGTGTTCGATTGCTCTGTTCTCAGAGTACAGGCGCCAGGGGACAGATGCAGCATTGAAGCCATGCTGCATTCACTTAGGTAAGTATGAAACTGAAAAAAAGAAATGCTCCATGCACATCAATATTTTTTTAAAGCTAAAAAAAGCTGGAAAAAACACTGGATACAAAATGCTGGCAATAGATTTTTGTAGTAGTATTTTAGGAGCATTAGCATTTTATTGGCATTTTTGCAGTAAAAGGAAAAAAAAGCTCAAAAAAATGCTGTTAGTAGCGTTTCTGCTGAGAAAACGCTCCAGGAAACTCTACAAAAACAATTTTTTTTCTGCTCCTAGATGCTGAAGCTCAAAAAATACTAATATACTGAAGTAGTGTGCATGGACACATAGGATAACGCTATTTAGCTTCTAGGAGAAAAATAATAACAGCTTCTAGGAGCAGAAAAAAATGCTAGTGTGCATGGAGCCTAACTGGTATATCGATACATAGGGAAACTGGAATTTTGAAAAAAAAAAAAAAGTAAACGTAGCCTTTAATGCAGTGGTTCTCAACTACTGTCTACGGGACACACTAACAGGCCAGGTTTGCAGGATAACTGAAATACATCACAGGTGATATCATTTGCTGCTCAGTGATTGCAGTATTCTAGTCTGCATCTCCCCAAGGTAATACTTAAAATCTGGCCTGTTGGTGGGTCCTGAGGACCGGAGTTGAGAACCACTGCTTTAATGCATTAAAATACTTACCCACCAAATACTTACCCAAGTCCTCACTTGATCCAGTACTGTGCCTGTCTGTAGCAGCTCCCTTCTTGCATTCACAGGACACCGAGACAGCACCAGGAGTCATTGGCTCCTGCTGCTTTTAATCAAATCCTGTGAGCAGAGAGCGGAGGCAGGGCCATACTGCATTGTGTGTGTTTAAGAACGCATACAACCTTGCTTGGCAACGAACCCGCAGCATGTCTGCCCCTAAAGTAAGCAGCTTGCTATAGGGGTAGACAAAGAGGAGAAGGAGCAGACAGCGCTGGGGGGGGGGACTTCAGAAGAGGTTTGGGGCTACTCTGTCCAAAAGCATGGCACAAAGCTGGTAAGTATAAAATGTTTTTATGTTATTTTTATTTAAAAAATAAATATCCTTTAGCCTGCGTTCACACAGGGGCGATCTGACTTTGACGGACTTTGCTAGGCGACTTTCAGCACGACTTCATTCCAGGCGACTTTGCCTGTGGCCAATCAGAGAAGGGGGGGGGGGGGGTCGGGGTTACCCTGGATAAATTCTTTTCACTGTGAAGTTGCTTACATATAGATGGGGGATCCGACTTGGAGGCGACTTTTATTGAATTCTATGGGCACAAGTCGGATAGAAGTTGTGCAGGAACCTTTTCTGAAGTCAGAATGACTTCAGTAGTGTATATTAAGATGGCTCCCATTCACTTCAATGGGATTTCAGATGTCAAGCGACTTGGGTCGCCTCTGTGTGAACTGGCACTTAAAACCAATTTATTTTTTGTTAAAATTTTTGATATTAAAGTTTTTATTGCTGATAGTACATTAGATACAGGTTATACATGGTGAGTATCTTAGTACATATATTATCTTGAAAACAAAACAGGAAGATACAAGTTTGTGGCATATGCCCTTAAAGCATGTGCATGTGACCGAGTTACCCTGGTGAGACAGAAACCGGAAGGAGTACGTGGGTTGAGGTTATAACGTGTCTAAAGGTTGTTGGGTGTTACTATTGAGGTTTAACGTCCAACTAAGAACAAAAAACAAATATAACTTCCAAAAAACAAGAACCAAGATACACAATGTGGATTAATGTGTACGAAAATGTCAACAATTACCATGACGATTCGTACCGGTTGAGCCAGTGTACGTGTACGAAATTCCCGTATACGGTGTTTGAACATAGAAGGACAAAACAAAAGTTCTATTATATACATGATTCTATGAGTGGTACATATTGGACATAG
>BLSH010121307.1:150935-164033 GCA_018402905.1 Glandirana rugosa | reverse complement strand
AGCTGAGTAGCCAATTATCCCATTTCTTTTGGTCCCTTAAAAAGTGGGAGGCACATATACAAACTGTTGTAATTCCTACACCGTTCACCTGATTTGGATGTAAATACTCTCAAATTAAAGCTGAAAGTCTGCAGTTAAAGCACATCTTGTTTGTTTCATTTCAAATCCATTGTGGTGGTGTATAGAGCCAAAAAGATTAGAATTGTGTCTATGTCCCAATATTTATGGACCTGACTGTATCTGAATGATGCATGTAGGTGCCGGCATCCTTCAGATATCAGAGATCAAAGACGAGGAAGTACAAGTACATGGCCCGGTTGTTAACCAGCTTATAATTACAAAAGAGAACCATTAATGTCCTTACAGGACAATTTATTTTGACCAAAGTGTACTTATATACTGCACAAAAATATGAAGGTATTCACTTGCTTTTCCATTTTGAAATTTATATATGAAATGTATTCTAAAATCACTAGAATATCTGCACAAAATAAGTCTATTACAATTGGTCCTGTTCACATCTGTTCTTTTAGGTGTGTTGCAGTTACAGTGCTTGTACTCTGTTTTACAGGCCTTTTACATGAAATACTATTGACCTTTATGTAAAGCGCACTGTGATGGAAACTGCATCAAGCAGCACATTGCACTTATGTACAGGGCTGTAGAATAGAGCTCCTAAGTCAAAGTGTTTAGTCCATGTAGACAAAACATCACTGTGAGGATTATTTTAATTTAGCACACTTGTACAAATAAACATAAGTGACACGCCAAGACAGGCTATGTGATGCAGCTGGATAACACAGTAAGGCACCTTCCTGTTCCCTAGGAGGTAAAAGGCACTACATTGGTGGCATACCTTTCAAACTCGCAAACCATCTGTCTTCACTGGCCGTAGGTGACAGGCAAAATAAAATTCTGACCTAGAATCACTGCAATTTACCTGCTACCTTTAGAAATGCCTTTGCCACACACTAATAGGTTTACTGTCTAGTGATATTTCTGCCATTTACATCATTTACTAATACTGCAGAAACCGAAATTGCACCTTTTTTTTTTTTTCATAAATGTTTATCTAATTTGTTGTCTCTGCAGCTGTTTAATTTGATCACACTGAGGAGTAATTCTCATTGAATAAATTTCGGACGACAGAACGTTTTTTGTTGGGTGCTTGTCTCATGTAGAAAGTGAAGAGCGTACTAACGATGCAAACATTTTCGTACGACTGAATTAAGCGTCAGAAGTGATGTGATTTTTTTTCGTTTTTGAGCATGCGTAGTCGTGATCATACGATTTTTTTTTTCATACGAAAATTGGATATTGAGTTGCCATACGAAAAAAAAAAATTCTAGTCTGCACAACCAGCTTTTGTCTTACGAAAAATCAAAATCAGCTGTCGAAAGGAGCATACAAACGGTAAGAATTTCGGACGATCGGCCGTCGAATGAAAATTCCCATCCGAAAATTGCATAGTGTGTACGAGGCTGAAGAATCCTTTATTGCAAAGAAAACATAATATGTCTCTCCTGCAATAAAACACTTTTAAATAAGCTAATTTTTAATTTCTATTTGATGTTCCACAGCAAATGCAAAATAATAAAGCTCCCACTAGTCACAGGCACATGTGAATTGAACAGCTGAATGCCAAAGAGATATTTACAGTGACAAATTCAGTTCTGTTTAGGTCTGCCTGAAGGCTCCCTAATGATTTCAATGCACTGGCTGCTTCTAAAATGATGGTCTGTGAGCCATCAAGTATAACACATGGTTCCAATAGTACTTGAAGTTGCTATGGCAGCCAGGCAGTATGTCAATAGAGTGACCTCCACCAAAGAACACAGATCTCATCCCATTGACTCTCATTTTCCATCACTAGACATGCCCTGGACTCGAAGGAGTAAGGGTCCCAGGCCCTATTCCTTTAAACATATTTGCGAAATAATTTGCAGACCTAGAACAACATTCCACAATAAACTGTAAAATATAGATCAATTAATTGAAAAGAATATCATTAAATCAGGCCTAGACAAATTTTGCAGCAATCTACAGTAGTAGCCAGATGAAAAAGTTAGGAGCCAGTAAAGTACAGTGATTCGCCACGAAAATTGTTTTTTGCCAATCTTATTATACTGACATATTTAAACATATTCATAAACACAATGTAAAGTGTGTGTGTATATATGCCGGTAAAGCAAACCATGACAAATCCTGGATGCCTGTTGCCATTGCCCTATTTTTTTCACTCTTACATAGCCCTGACCCATATGCTCTCTGAACCTCACGGTTATAACCCATATGCCCTCCAACTTTCACAGTACTGACTCATATGTTCTCTCAATCTCACTGTACAGATCCATATGTCGTCTTAAAGCCTAGTACACAGGGGTCGAATGTTGCGCGACATCAACTGGTTCAATAAAATAAAAACCGGCCAACATTTGGCCTGTGTGTATGGCAGCCAGGCATGCTGGAAAACCAACAGCCAACTGGCTCCTGATGAGCCAATGGCTGAGAGCGCTGATCGGAGTGTTCTGGCACCTGTCAGAACATAATAGAACAGCAGGGGAGATCACTGTACTAACATTGGATTGATAGTACAGCAGCTGTCTAGAAAAACGAGTAATGTGTACTAGGCATTAATCTCTCTGTACCAGCCCATATGTTCTCTCACTCTGTTACACACAAAAAAACAAGGTTAAGAAGAAACAATTGCAACGGATTAAGGAAATTTGTAAAAAATGATATTAGATAGGGGCCTACAAAAACTCCCTGGTCTAGAGTCTCTGGTATAATTACTGAGCACTCCCAAAACAATAAACTGCTACCATGGACCAAACTCCGGTATACACAGACTGTGCAAAAAATAATAAAGAAAGTTTAGGCATGTAGACGTGGTGAAGAGGACTTGCTGAAGTTCAAACCAAGCATCAGAATGGGGAAGAAAGGGGATTTAAGTGACTTTGAACGTGGCATGGTTGTTGGTGCCTGGCGGGCTGGTCTGAGTATTTCAAAAACTGCTGATCTACTGACATTTTCACACACAACCATCTATAGGGTTTACAGAGAATGGTCAGAAAAAAGGGAAAATATCCAGTGAGCGGAGGTTGTATGGACGAAAATGCCTTGTTGATGTCAAAGGTCAGAGGAGAATGGGCAGACTGGTTTGAGATGATAGAAAGGCAACAGTTACTCAAATAACCACTTGTTACATCCAAGGAATGCAGAAAACCATCTATGAACACGCAGCATATCGAACCTTGAAGCAGATGGGCTACAGCAGTAGAGGACTACACCAGGAGCTACTCCTATCAGCTAAAAACAGAAAACTGAGGCTACAATTCGCTCAGGCTCACCAAAATTGGACAATAGAAGATTGGAAAAACGTTGCCTGGTCTGATGAGTCTTGATTTCAGCTGCAACATTCAGATGGTAGGGTCAGAATTTGGCGTGGATCCATCCTGCCTTGTATCAAGGTTCAGGCTGGTGGTGTAATGGTGTGGGGGATACTTTCTCTGAGCATCATTTAACCACTTCAGCCCCGGAAGGATTTCACACTTTAGGACCAGAGCACTTTTTGCAATTCGGCACTGCATTGCTTTAACTGACAATTGCTCGGTCGTGCGACGTTGTACCCAAACAAAATTTGCGTCCTTTTTTCCCCACAAATAGAGCTTTCTTTTGGTGGTATTTGATCCCCTTTGTATCATTTCTGATCTTACTTTTTGCTAAAGTACAAATCCAAAAAAATATATAAAAAAACATTTATTTCCATCGGTTTTGGCAGATTTATATTCTTCCTCATATTTTTGGTAAAAAAAAATCGCATTCGGCGTTTGGTTTGCGCAAAAGTTGCTGCGTTTAGGGACGATGAGAATTAATTTCTGGGGTTTTTATTTATTTTTTATTTTTTACTAGTAATGGCAGCAAGCTGCGATTTCTAGCGGTACTGCGATATTGCAGCGGACATGTCGGACCATTTTGACACTTTTTTGGGACCATTGACATTTATACAGCGATCAGTGCTATAAAAATGCACTGATTACTGTGTAAATGCCATTGGCAGTGAAGGGGTTAACCTGGAGGGGGCGCTCTAAGGGTTAACTGTGTTCCCTGGGCGTGTTCTACCTGTGTGTGGACTGCCCTGGCTGGGGAAAGGGGATGATCACGGCTTCCATATAGAGGAAGCCTGTGATCATCGCCCTTCCCCCTTCAACAGAACGGAGATCCGTGTTTACATATACGGACCTCCGTTCTTTCATTGCGGGGGGGCCATCGCGGGTAGCCGGCGGAGATAGAGTCCACCGTACCCGCTCCCCCCCCCCGGACACAGTGAGCGCGCCTCTGGCGGCGCGCGCTCACAGCACTAGTTATCGCAGCCGCCGTCGTATGACGGCGGTTTGCGATAACGAGCCACTCTGTCGCCGTCAGACTGCAGTCGGCAAGTGGTTAAACTCCACGGCCTACCTGAGTATTGTTGCTGGCTATGTCCATCCCTTTATGACTAAAGTGTACCCATCTTCTAATGGCTCCTTCCAGCAGGATAATGCACCATGTCACTAAGCTCAAATCATCTCAAACTGGTTTCTTGAACACGACAATGAGACCACTGTACTCCAATGGTCTCCACAGTCACCAGAACTCCATCCAATAGAGCACCTTTGGGATGTGGTGGAACGGGAGATTCGCATCATGGATGTGCAACTACGTGATGCTATCATGTCAATATGGACAAAAATTTCTGAGGAATGTTTCCAATACCTTGTTGAATTCATGCCATGAAGAATTAAGGCAGTTCTGAAGGCAAAAGAGGGCCCAACCCGGTACTAGCAAGGAGTACCTAATAAAGTGCCCAGTGAGTGTATATATTATATGGCTTTATGCATTTATATATTATTATAGATTATATACATAAACAGTACTGCGAAAAAGTTTTAGAGAGGTGTGTAGCAATGCTCTAATGTAAGAATGCTTTCAAATATATATATTTTATTTGTTTATTTTTTTATCAATTTGCAAAATGCAAAGTGAGAGAACAGAAGAAAAATCTAAATCAAATCAATATTTGGTGTGACTACCCTTTGCTTTCAAGCATCGATTCTTACACTTGCAAACTTTATTATACCAAGCAGGTGCTATGATCATCATTGTCATATGTAGCCTGAAACCTAGGCATTAACTGAAACAGAAACAGCTGTTTAGGAGGCTTACAACTGGGCGAGGGACAGCCAAACTCTGCTACTAAGGTAAGATTGTGGAAGATAATTTCATGACACAGGTCATACACCATGGCAAGACTGAGCACAGCAACAAAACACAAGGTAGTTATACTGCATCAGCAAGGTCTCACCTAGGCAAATATTTCAAAGCAGACTGGAGTTTCAAGATGTGCTGTTCAAGCTTTTTAGAAATGGCAAAAAGAAACAGGTAACATTGAGGACCGTAGACGCAGTGGTCGCCCAAAGAAAATGAATGCAGCAGGTGACACACCATGTTCACTTCCCTTCATTGTCAGAAGATGTCCAGCAGTGCCATCAGCACAAAACTGGCAGAAACCAATGGAACCCAGGTACACCCCTCTGCTGTTCCAAGAAGTTTAGCCAGAAGTGGTCTTCATGGAAGATTTGTGGCCAAAAAGCCATACCTCCGACATGGAAACAAGGCTAAGCGACTCAACTATGCACATAAACATAGAAACTGGGGTGCAGAAAAATGGCAGCAGGTGCTCTGGACTGATGAGTCAAAATGTGAAATATTTGGCTGTAGCAGGAGGCACTAATGGCTGTCTGCAGGTAACAGTGAAGCATGGTGGTGGTAGTTCTTTGCAAGTTTGTGGCTGGATCAATAGTGTCCTCAATGCTGAGAAATACAGGCAGATAATTATCCAACATGCCATACCATCAGGGAGGTGTGTGATTGGACCCAAGTTTATTCTGCAGCAGAACAACGACCCCAAACATACAGCCAATGTCATTGAGCATCTATCTTCACTATCTTCAGCGTAAAGAAGAACAAGGAGTCCTGAAAGTGATGGTTTGGCCTCCACAGAGCCCTGATCTCAACATCATCGAGTCTGCCTGGGATTACATGAAGATTCCATGAAGAGGCAGATGGATTTGAGGCAGCCTACATCCACAGGAGATGCGTGATTAGTTCTCCAAGGAACAACCTACCTGTCAAGTTCCTTACTTACAAGAAGTAATGTTTTAAAGGCAAAAAGGTGGTCACACCAAATATTGATTTGGATTTCTCTTCTGTACATTTACTTTTCATTTTGTTAATTGATAAAAATAAACTATTAACACTTCTATATCTGAAAGCATTATTAATTTATAGCATTTTTTCACACCTGCCTGAAACTCTTGCACAGCAGTGTATATAGATCCTTGTTAAAGTGTGATTAAACCTAGTACACATAAGTAAATATTACATAGCATGAGTTACATGGAGGCTTGTCTCTCTGTAAACCTTCCACTGTCTTCCTTCTAACTCTAGTAATCTTTATTTTGTACCTGACTCGTTCTTCCATTTGTGTGGATGCTCCTTTTACTAACCAGCTTTCTATGGAGCTACTGTGGCATGCGCATTGCCCTACTTGGACTACTAAGCAATATGCAACTGCCCTGTGTGCCGACATACATGGGCAGTGCACAGTCCTGAGAGAATATATTATGTTCGCAGCCTGACTGGAAGTGAAGCGGGTAGCGCAGGTCTAGGAGAAAAAAAGTGCCAGTTGTAGATAAGTGTGATTATTGTCTCCTGGGATTTGGACACAAAGTAGTCTCACTTACATCAACATGGCATTTTAAATAATAGTGTACAAATAAACTATCTTTCTTGGCGTTGAAATAGAAGAATTGTCCTATGCGCTATGACTCTCAGTATGAGATAAATTAATAATATTAAGTGGAACAAGTTGTTACAAAACTAATAAAAATCTAAAAAAAAATTGAGTAGCTGCGCACATTACGTTCCACACAAATTCAGATATCCATGTGTAAACAATGTGGCGGTGGTGGTGTACACAAACAGAATATTATTTTCATAGAGCTAAAATTACTATTATCTACCCAAATCATAAATATATAATGTACTGTAGATTCATAAAAAGTAAATAAATATCAATCCATTAGTGAAAGTGCAAATATAAAGTGCTACAAATAATACTACGCAGTAAAGCGCACTCCCAGTGCTGTGTTTTACTGGGATTAAAATACAAAATTCCAGTGCATTACATAAAGTGCAAGTGATAGCGAATCCAATACTAACAAATAAACATTTAAAGCGGAGTTCCACACTATCAAAAGTCAGCAACTACAAAAAGTGTAGCTGCTGACTTTTAATAATAAGACACTCACCTGTGGCAGGCTCCAGCAATGCAGCCGCCTGCAGCGTCGCTCTTCTCCCTCTCCTCAGTATGGCGTCGGCATCACAAGTGTGGGCACCTGGCTTTGGCTTCAAAGCCGGGGTGCAATGCGCATGCGCGAGTCACGCTGTGCCCTGTGAATGGGCGTATCTTCTGGGACCTGTGACGTATCCCAGAAGATCGCCGAGAGGGAGGGGGGAAGGTGACCTTCGTTTCGGGTCCGCAGCGCCAGGAAAGGAAGTGGACCTGGCACCCTGTGAAAAACAGGGTTCGTTCCCCCCCAACAAAATGACATGCCAATTGTGGCATGTCAGGTGGTCACCTTCCCTTAAAGTGGAAGTTCCACTTTTGGGTGGAACTCCACTTTAACCACTTGCCGACAGCCCGCCGCAGCTCGATCGGACTCGAACGCCGCCGGCTACCCGCGATGGCCCCCCCGCAGTGAAAGAACGGTATAAATGCCAGTGGTCGCTGTATAAATGCTAATGGTCCCAAAGAAAGTGTCAAAATGGTCCGACATGTCCACCGCAATATTGCAGTACTAAAAATCTCAGATCGCCACCATTACTAGTAAAAAATAAAGAAAAAAATAAAAACCCTTTTTCTTTTACTTGCATGAGTCATTGTCACTGGGGCATATTGAGGAGAGAAGCGAAAACTGAAAGAGCAGTGGCAGGAGTGGAGGAACTAATGAATTGATATTTATTTACTTTTTTATGAATTTACAGTATATTGTTGTATATTATATTATGATTTGGGTAGATAATAGTATTTCCAGCTCTCTGAGAATAATATTCCGTTTGTGTACACTAAAAACATCATATCTTTCTTGGGGACAATTGGATCTATGTTTCTTTATGATCTTTTATATTTTGCACAGTTCAATATATGTAAACTGAAATTTGATCCATGGTAGTCTGCAATACAGGTCTATTGTTTGAGAATGTTCAGTGTTTGAGGAAATCCCATTTTTGCTAATCGTCATCTAGTGGCGACAGGCAGAACTGCATTTAATGACACTGCATATGAAATGCTCAACTACAGAGCCTTTTTGTCACCATGGCGACCAAGATTTATCCAGCTCTTCATTAAATAAGTTTCAAATCATTCCAATGTGTATTCATTTATTCTAGTACAGCAGCTAAACAGTTAGCACTTTTGCCTGGTGACTCTAAAGTCAGTTCCCGCCAAAGACACTATCTGAATGGCTTATGTATGTTTCCTCTGTATTTGCACAGCTCAGTGCCAGGATCTCAGCAAAGCGAGGATAAGTTTATAATGATCCTAGCACTGGATCCCAAGACATGGGAAGTATATGCTACAGAAAGGATTCATTTAACGTTAGTGATACATGTAGATTAGGTTAGAGTTAGTAGTTTAACTGTTGAGGGATTTAGGTTAGGGTTGGGTTTTAGACTCGGTTCACACTGGTGCTCTATCTGACATTGCATGTGATTCGCACCACACTGCTGTGCAAATCACATGCGATGTCTGTGCGATGCAAATTCAGCCATACAAATTGTATGGCTGAATTTGCATCGCATTTAGACCGAAGTCATGCAGGACCCTTTTTTTGGTCCACACCAGAGTGTTCACACCCATACGATCCGATTGCTGTCCGAATTGGCAGTTTGCACTGCGATATGCGAACCGATCTGGGGGCATCATCAACTTTGTATTGATACATGCAGCAGTTCGCATAAGGCAATGTGAACTGCCTGCGAGTCAGGTGCGATGAGGAAACCCGCAGTGGATTTGCAGGGTTCCCGAATAGCACCAATGTGAACCGAGCCCTATGCCCCTTTCACACCGGGGCCACCCGAGCGTTAGCGGTAAAACACTGCTAATTTGCGGCGCCTTACCGCTCGTTATAGCGACGCTATAACGCCGCTATTCGGGCGGTAGCAGTGCCCTTTTAACCCCCACACAGGGGTTAAAAGTGCCGGTTAGCGGCGCTACCGAAGCAGTGTTCTGCGCTGCCCCATTGTTTTCAATGGGCAGGGGCGGTGGAGGAGCGGTGAATACACCGCTCCCCCACCGCCCCAAAGATGCGGCTTGCAGGACTCTTTTTACTGTCCCGCAAGCGCACCGCCCCAGTCTGAAAGCACTCAGGTTTTCACACTGGGGTGTATTGGGGGGAGTTTTTCAGGCGCTTTTTAGTCGCTATTTTTAGCGCAAAAGCACCTGAAAAACGCCTTGGTGTGAAAGAGGTCTTAAGGAGTTAAAATCTCTAAACTCAAAACTTTTTTATTTTTTCATTTTTGATAGAGTATGCAAAGATTAAAACAGCTGTTATATTTGTCCTATTAGGGAGTCAGAGGAAATGTCCAAAGTAAGGGGATTTCCATCTTAACCTTTATCACCAAAACAAGCATCCACATTGGAAGATTTCCCTTTTAAATCCTTTCTAGTGGCATATTTTGAATTTTTCCTCACTTTCGGTCTTGGAGTCAGTGGTCAGCAGGACAAATAGAGATGACACCTCCCTAACAGTGAAATGGACAGCAAAAAAAAAAAAAAAACCTGGGAGGGGTTCTAAAAATGTTGGCTTTAGATACACTTAAGACCCTTTTCACACTGAGGCACTTTTCAGGCGTTCTTGCGCTAAAAATAGCTCCTGAAAAGCTCCCATTCATTTCAATGGATGCTTTCACACTGGGGCGGTGTGTTTGCGGGAACGGTGAAAAAAGTCCTGCAAGCAGCATCTTTGGAGCATGTTTGAAGTGCTTTAAAAAGCGCCTCAAAAACACCCCTGTCCATTGAAATGACTGGGAAGTGCTTCAAAAGCGCCGCAATACTATGTTTTTTTCCCCTTTTTTAATTTTTTTAATGTTTTCACGTGACCTTACAAAAAGCACACCACTAGCGCCTTTAAAGTGTTGGAAAAGCGCGCAAAAACAACTGGTGTCTTATGGGCAGTTTTTGAAGTGCCTCAGTGTGACAGGGGTCTTAAAGTATGTGTATACCCCAAGGCCTCATGTACACTGCAGCTGATAAACGGACATTTCATAGCAGTTGGGCTTTTTTTCAGCTGCCCCTGAAATCTCTTCTATGTTATCTTATCATTTACACAGGGTCGTTTAACCACTTCAGCCCATGTTAGGACCAGAGCACTTTTTGGGATTCGGCACTGCGTCGCTTTAACTGACAATTGCGCAGTCGTGCGACGTTGTACCCAAACAAAATTTGCGTCTTTTTTCCCCACAAATAGAGCTTTCTTTTGGTGGTATTTGATCTCCTCTGCGTCATTTCTGATCATCGCTATAAACAAAAAAAAGAGCGACAGTATTTCTTACTTTTTGCTAAAATACAGATCCAAAAAAATATATAAAAAAAATGTATTCATCGGTTTTGGCCACTTTGTATCTTCCTCATATTTTTGGTAAAAAAAAAAAATCACAATTGCCGTTTATTGATTGGTTTGCGCAAAAGTTGCCGCGTTTACAAACAATGAGAATTAATTTCTGGCGTTTTTTACCATTTTTTTCTTTTTTACTGGTAATGGCAGCGATCTGCGATTTTTATCAAGACTGCGATATTGCAGCGGACATGTCGGACATTTTTGACACTTTTTTGGGACCAATGACATTTTAAATATCCACTGATTACTGTGTAAATGTCATTGGCAGTGAAGAGGTTAATCTGCAGGGGGTGATCAGTTAACTGTGTTCCCTAGGTGTGTTCAAACTGTGAGGGGGCTGGGCTGTCAGGGGCACCAGAGATCTAACTGATTCCAGTGACAGGAATCAGTAGATCTCTTAGATGCTGCCTGACAGCGCAGGGAAACGCTGTGTTTATATCAGTGGTTCCCTGTTTTTCTTCTGTGGTAAGCAATCGCGGCTCGCCGGTGGACATCGGGTCCGCCTGAGCAGGGGGCACACTCCTGCAGAGTGCGGCGGGCACAAGAGTGCGCCGGCAGCGGCACGCTCCCGACCGCTAGCTGCGACTGTGCGAGCCGCAGTTTAAAGAAGGCGATTTGAGGGACGCTGCCACTCTGCAGCAGTAAATGTACGTGAGCCGGTCGGGAACCAGTTAAGGTCGTTTCCATGCAGTTGAGTTTAGAGGCTTTTTCTCGCACACAAAACAATGGGTTCAGACGCCAGTTCAGAAGCATTTGAAACGCCAAACAGCTTGTAAACGCGCCTAAATGCGGTAACTCGTGTCTGGGAGCGTTTCGTTTACAGGCGTTTTCATTTTTAAAAAAAAATTTTTTTTTTTCAAAAACTCGCCTAGACACGAATGCGGCTAAATGTGGCATGCAAAACGCGGCAAAACGGACGTTTTAGACACCGGTTTCTAGCTGTCAAGATGAAACGTTCAGGGGAGGTTGAAACAGCGTCCAGTGTAAATGGAGCCTAATGGCCCGTACACACATTCCGAAAATTGGACGACAGATCGTCAGTTTTTTTTGCATGCTAATCTCAGATCAAATGGGAAGAGTTTACTAATGTCACGAAAATTATCATATGACAGAATAAAAAATCTGAAGTGATGTCATGTGTTGTAGTGTGTATATATATTGTATTTTAGGACGACAACTGTACTGATTAAACGAAAATCGTACGAGAAAATTTTCCGTGTTTGTCCGATCTAATAACATCGGAGGAACTGTCATGAATAGCTCTCGAAAGCTCTGTACTAACGATCCGATTATCGTACGAACGGTTCGGAAGCGGGATTTTTCATCCGATTTTTGGATCGTGTGTATGGGCCATTAGGCCTCATTAACACGGCTGCTGGTAAATGGACGTTTAGAGGCATTTGGGCATTTTTTTCAGCTGCCCCTGAACTTTCCTCTATGTTATCTTATCAGTACATGTGCACAGGGTCATTTAAAGTCGTCTCCAGGCAGTTGAGCTTTTTTTGTAATGTTAAAAAATGGGTAAAGACGCCAGTTCAGAGGCATTCAGCTTGTAAACGCCGCCAAACGGGCCTAAACGCGGTAACTCGCGTCTAGGACCATTTTCGTTTACAGGCGTTTCCATTTAAAAAAAAAAAAAAATCTTTAAAAAACGCTCCTAGACGCAAAACGCCGCTAAACGCGGCATGCAAAACGGCCGTTTTAGACGCTGACTTCTAGCTGTCAAAAAAGTCGTTCAGGGGAGGTTGAAATAGCGTCCTGTGTAAATGGAGCCTTAGGCCTCATTTACACTGCTGCTGGTAAATGGAGGTTTAGGAACAGTTGGGCTTTTTTTCAGCTGCCCCTGAACTCTGTTATCTTATCTGTACATGTACACTGAGTAGGCAGTTAAGTTTAGTGGCATTTTTTTAAAGAAACAAAATTGTGTTCAGGACGGAAGTTTACTGGCATTTCAAATGCCAAATGCTTGTAACTGCTTGTAAACTTGTGTAAAAGCTGTAACCTGAGTTTATGCACGTTTTTGCTTATAAGCGTTCTTAACCGCTTGCCGACTGCTGGTCGGCAATTGATGGCGACAAGGTGGCTCTATTGCGCAAATCGCCGTCATATGACGGCGGCTGCGAGATCGAGCCCAGTGAGCGCGCGCGCGCCGCCGGAGGCGCGCCCGCACGCTCACTGTGTCCGGGGAGGGCCAGGGAGCGGGTGCGGCGGATTCGATCTCCGCCGGCCACCCGCGATGCCCCCCATGTGCCTGGAGGCAAGAAAGTGAGGCCCCCCCCGTAGCACCCACCGGCCGCCTCTAGCTTAGGCGGCGTGGGCGAGGGACCGGGAGGGGCCTGTGTCACTCGCACGCCCGCGCGGAGGCCGCCGCGCGCGC
>BLSH010121307.1:136593-150195 GCA_018402905.1 Glandirana rugosa | reverse complement strand
CGCGCGCGCCGCCGGAGGCGCGCCCGCACGCTCACTGTGTCCGGGGAGGGCCAGGGAGCGGGTGCGGCGGATTCGATCTCCGCCGGCCACCCACGATGCCCCCCCCGGAGTGAAAGAACGGAGGTCCGTGTAAGTAAACACGGACCTCCGTTCTGTGAGGGGGGAAGGGCTGTGATCACAGCCTTCCTCTACATGGAGGCTGTGATCACTTCCCTTCCCCAGCTAGGGCAGTCCCCCCACAGTTAGAACACGCCCAGGGAACACAGTTAACCCTTAGAGCGCCCCCTGCAGGTTAACCCCTTCACTGCCAATGGCATTTACACAGTAATCAGTACATTTTTATAGCACTGATCGCTGTATAAATGCCAATGGTCCCAAAAAAGTGTCAAAATGTTCCGACATGTCCGCTGAAATATCGCAGTACCGCTAAAAATCGCAGATCGCCGCCATTACTAGTAAAAAATTTAAAAAAAATTTAAAAAAACAGAAATGGATTCTCATCATCCGTAAACGCGACCACTTTTGCGCAAACCAATCAATAAACGCAGATTGCGATTTTTTTTTATCACAAATATGAGGAAGAATATAAATCGGCCAAAACCGATGAAAAAAAATGTTTTTTTTATATTTTTTTTTTTGGATTTGTATTTTAGCAAAAAGTAAGAAATTTTGGTTTGTCGCTCTTCTTTTGTTTATAACGGTGATCAGAAATGACGCAGCGGTGATCAAATACCACCAAAAGAAAGCTCTATTTGTGGGGAAAAAAGGACGCAAATTTCGTTTGGGTACAACGTCGCACGGCCGCGCAATTTTCAGTTAAAGCGACGCCGTGCCGAATCGCAAAAAGGGCTCTGGTCCTAAAGGGGCAAATCCTTCCGGGGCTGAAGTGGTTAAAGAGGAACATGTGAGATATGGGAAAAACACAATTTTCACCACATGCTGTTGCTTGCAAGGGGTGGGGGAGACAGACAGATAGACAGATGGAGAGAGACAGAGAGAGACCGACAGAGACAGACAGAGAGAGACAGGCAGAGAGAGAGAGACAGGCAGAGAGAGAGAGACAGGCAGAGAGAGAGACAGGCAGAGAGAGAGAGAGAGAGACAGGCAGAGAGACAGACAGAGAGAGAGACAGGCAGAGAGAGAGAGACAGACAGACAGAGAGACAGGCAGAGAGAGAGAAAGACAGAGAAAGAGAGAGAGACAGACAGAGAGAGAGCAAGGAAGAGAGACAGGCAGAGAGAGAGACACACACGCACAGAGAGAGGGAAAGAGAGAGAGGGAGACAGACAGACAGAGGGAAAGAGAGAGACAGAGGTGGACAGAGAGAGAGAGACAGACAGACAGAGAGAAAGAGAGGGACAGACAGAGAGAGACAGACAGAGATACAGAGACAGACAGACAGAGAGACAGACAAAGAGAAAGAGAGACAGACAGAGACAGACAGAGAGAGAGAGAGACAGACAGAGAGATACAGACAGACAGACAGAGACAAAAAGGCAGACAGAGAGAGACAAAGAGACAGACAGACAGAGAAAGAAAGAGACAGAGAGAGAGAGAGGGACAGACAGAGACAGAGAGAGAGAGAGATGGAGAGATTTCATAGTTAAAGCACACTGCACTCTTCTCTCACAGAATGGCTGAAATAGTTACTAATTTACATGTTTTTCATGCAATGTGGACATTTGGGAGGGTCTCCTGAGGTTATCTTAAAAAACACTTCTAACCTCAAATGCTCATAACTGCTGCTAAACTCAGTATGTAAAAGCTGTAAAATTGATGTTTTTATTTTACTGTCAGTTATCAGCTGTCAGTTTCCAGCGTTCAGAAAAGGTTTTCAACTGCCCTGTGTACATGAGGCCTAACAATGAACTTCTCTTTTCTGCTCTATTTTAGTCTGTCGCTCCATTTACATGGAATGCTATATCAACCTCCCCTGAACTATTTTTTTTGACAGCTAGAAGCCGGCGTCTAAAACAGCCGTTTTGCATGTGCCGTGTTTTGCCACGTTTGCGTCTAGAAGCGTTTTTAAAAAATTTAAATTTTTTATTTAGAATGGAAACGCCTGTAAACGAAACGGTTCTAGACGCGAGTTACCGTGTTTAGGCGCGTTTAGAAGCTGTTTGGCGTTTCAAATGCCTCTGAACTGGTGTCTGAACCCTTTTTGCGTTCTAAAAAAAATCTCTAAACTCAACTGCCTGGAAACGACCCTGTGTAAATGTACTGATAAGATAACATAGAGGAAAGTTCAGGGGCAGCTGAAAAAAATGCCCAAATGCCTCAAAACATCAGTCTACCAGCAGCAGTGTAAATGAGGCCTTAAAGTGGTTGTTAACCCATGCAAACAACTTTGCAACAATGCCCTCTGCTATGTTAAATTATGGCCCCAGTGCATTTGTTTTTTTTAAAAAACTGCCGCTGTGTACCTGATTTCAGAGCGCCGATTGGCACTCACATGACCAGCTGCCTCTCGCCTCTCGAGCTGACCGCTCCAGCGGGCAGGGCTGGAAAACCCCCACTGATGTCAGCCAGGAAGAGGAGAGGAGAGAGGTGGCCGGTCATATGAGCGCCAATTGACGCTATGAAATCAGGTACACATAGGTATTTTTTAAAAAGAACAAATACACTGGGGACATTGTTTATTATAGCAGAGGGAATTGTTGCAAGCTTGTGTTATTATGAGAGCAGCAGGCGGGGAAGATTGTGGAGTGGACAGAGCTGACAGGCAGGGAGGGGAGGGGGGAGAGAAGGACAGGCTGTGGATGATGGAGGCATGTAAACTGACCATGGTGTCAGGGCTGAGCAATCATGATATACCATGGTCGGTTTACAGGGGAGAGGGTAGAAACTGGCAGGATCAGCCAGGTATTTCAGGTGTTACAAGGGGCCAAATTACACAGCACAAGCACTGTGCTGTATAAAATGCTTTAAGGGAACAGGATCCATTTTTTTTTTTTTAGGTGAAAAAACACTTTGAACATACCAGGGGGTGTATTTATAGAACATTTGCCTAGCAATTTGCCCAGTAACAGTGCATGTACATTAGTTCCCCAAATGTTATTAGCCTATTTCCTGTACGCTAAGAATGTTTTTCGTTGATTTAAAACTGAAAATATCACATTGACCACTAGAAGGTGCTAAGTATAATAGGTAATTTCTATAATCAGTAGCACTATACAGCCAAATGCTGTTTTATATCGATGAAAAACATTCATCCAGGACAGGAATTAGCCTATTAACATTTGTTTTTCTTTGCCCACTCACAAAAAGAAAAATATGCACACACTTACACTGAGGGAATTGTTATACAATTTTTTTAAAATACATTCCCAAGTGATTTGTTATATCTGTTTAATAAGTGAAGAAAACATCTGTTGATCCTGCCAGAAACTTTGTGAGCTGATAACATCCAACCTGTGCTGCACTCTAACTTATCAGTTAGAAAATATATCAGAATCTAAAACACTCCAAGTGGCACAATATTACTGTACCTATCAACAAAAATGTAATTTGTTGTGGCTTAACAATCCTTAGATGTGTTGGCTGCATTTATCTTTTTTTCATCTGGTGATTCTGCCAGTAACAAAATTCCTGTCCTAGGATGACAATACATAAAAAAAACATTCAAATTCATCAAACAAATGTCCAAACAAAGAAAAAAACAAAAAAAAAACAAAAAAAATGTCCAAAAAAGTTCAAATGTCCCAAAAGAGCAGTGTCACAGGTGAAGAGTAAGGCAGAGAACTATAAACATGGAAGAGCCAAGAAGAAAACCGGAAACAGAAGCAGGGGAAGAAGAAGCTGGAGGAAGATGGGAGGAAGAAGGAGAAGACCAGAGGAAGAAGCGGGGAAGGAGAAGACGGAGGAAGACCCAAGGAAGAAGGAGGAAGAAGCGGGGAAAGAAGAAGGCATTTTTAATAAAGGACTTGTCAAAAACTGGCTACTGTCCTTTGTCACATTACACTACTTTTTTTGGTGAATGGGTAGGGGTACGATGTACCCCATACTCATTCACATGTGGGGGTGGGATCTGGGGACCACTGGCCAGGGTTGTCGGGAAGAGGCGGGGACAAGGTGCTTTAGGGGGGACCCCAAAGCACCCTCCCCACGTTGAGGGCATGTGGTCTGGTATGGTTCGAGGGGGCACTCGCTCATCCTCCCCCCTCCCCATCCTGACCTACAGGCTGCATGCTCGGATAAGAGTCTGGTATGGATTTTGGAGGTAACCATACATTACAGCCACAAGCAAGTTTAAATGTAATTTTTTCCTTTAGAAATGTCATTATTGCTTCGGCATGTTCTAGACATCGCACAGATGCGCCACTTTACAGGCAGACTAAAGGGACCCCCAGGCCTGATATTTCATTTTTATTGTTTCACTTTAAGCATTATTAAAATCAATGCTCCTTTAAAAATGATTGTTTTAAAAACTTTTTTTTCAATTGATACATGTCCCCTAGGGCAGTACCCGGGTCCCCATACACTTTTTATGGCAAATAACTTGCTTACAAGCCTTCAATGAGGACTTTGGATTTTGCAGGTGCGAGCCCCATTGACTTCAACTATTTCCGCATATGCGATCTGACAGGCATGTTCACCCGCAATAGCACACTGTTCCATTTGCATGTTCGCCCAGTTTTTGAGAGCTGAAGAATCTGGTGCAGATGTGCATTGTAGCCAATCCGCTTCTAACTTCAGCTTGTTCAATTAAGCTTTGACAATAAAACCTGGAAGCTGATTGGTTTCTATGCAGAACTGCACCAGATTTTGAATGCTCCAGCCTTAGTAAATCTCCCCCTATTTCTCCAACTGACACCATTAATGGGGCACTATCAATCTAAATGACACCAATAATGGGGTACTGTTCCTCTGACTGACACCAACAACGGGGCATTGTTCCTCCCTCTAAAATCAATGATGGAACATAATTTACTGACACTGATGCCAGGGATGTTTCTACTTTCACTGGCCACAGTCTGGCCCGCATAAAGCATGAAGGACAGTAAACTGGCTGCCTGTTTAGAAAGTTTGGAGACCCCTGCACTAGACTGTATCTATAGAAAAGCAGTGTTGTTGCCCTAGGACTGGACTAAAACACCTTCCCCTTTCCTCTTCTCCATAAAACAGGGAGAGGGTTTCTGTAGTCCTTAGTGATAGCTGTAATTGATAAGAATTCAGCAGGGGCAGAGAGCATAGGAAGTTATCAGCGGTTTTGGCAGAATCAACAGGTATTTTAGACAATTATTAAACAGATATGACAAAACACTCTAATCACATGCTAAACACATAAGGATCTTGACATACACTGAATTTTAAAAATGTAGGTAGTTAGGCAAATCAAAGCTGATTTTTGAATGCCATGAAAGTATATCGTCCTTGATTGTTAAAAATATTCAACAGACAGGTCTGTTCTCATACCAAAATAGTTATACATACAAAAGTTTGTTCTATTTGTTTATTGCCACTAAATGTGCAATTGCCAGAGCCTGGATGAAACCTTCTGTTTCGCTTGCTGTGGTGAAGAGCATTTTGACCGACCTTATGATCAATGAAAAAATGTATAGTATCCTATATGACTCTCATGCCAAATACCTCAAAGTTTGGTCACCCTGGTGGTCTTATGCTCTCCTCACCCTGCATCTGAACAGCCTGGGCCTGTCATAGTTGATTTTATATCATTACCCCAGCCTGCAGGACTCCCCCCACCCCCCTTTTTTTCCTCTTTCCTTTTCTTTCTCTCTCCTCCTCCTTTCTTGTTTTTCCTTACTTCTGTTTAATACCGATACTGGGCATACGTTTGTCCTCACCCTTACCTATCCACAGCATTCCCCTTAGTCCTCAGACTTAGGACACTTCTGCTGCCATGCGGCTAGTGCCGCAAGATCTCGATTTTTGGCATTTACCCCACAAAGTTGTCACACCATAAATGTACTTATCAATATCCTTAATTTTACCTTCTCATTCTGATCCCCTTGCGTGGGTGTCCAGTTGATCTGCTTGTGTATATCTTACAATGAAAATGAATGCACCTGAAACATGGGCTCCCCTCTAGGCCCTCGGCTTAGGCAACTTATATGGACTTTCGGCTCATCCCGTTAGATCGCTCAGTGCACTCCTAAAATACCAAGTTGAATGTGCCTTTGCCCATGTCTTTATGCCATGCACTGTGTAATGTGCGCCCTGCGTGGGTGATCAGTCATTATGTTGATTTGCTTACTACAATAAAAACTATTGTACCAGAAAAATATTCAGCAAACAATAGTTTCCATTCTACAAAACCCATACAACACAAATACAATCAATCACAATTTATCTACCTTCACCATTACACTGGCATGCCTATTAGAAACCCAGGAAAATGGTAATTGTGAAGGTTTTCAAGTATGTTGCTGAAAAATAAATAATCACACCCATTCCAAAGATGACATATCTGCGTTGTTGATATCACCATGCCATTGCATGTGATCCTGGTGAGCATAGCACCCAAATTAACTCTCGCTGTCCTAGAAAAACCACAAAAATATTACTCAATACCAGAGCTTAGCAACAAGTCACTTAACCCCTGCAAGCATTGCTCCACTCCCCAGTCAGTTGGAAATTGAGTAAACAGGAAACAAGTCAGATGAGAATCTGTCTTCCTCAGGAAGCTGCCCCCCTCCTCTCCACCTCGAAACAACAAACCTGCCCATCTCAGTCTGACTCTTCACCTAACACAGTCACATTGCTCTGTTCTAGATTGTCTATATATTGTGTATGCATGTGGTCTGATGACATATTTCAGATCACGTAGTAGGCAGCACACAAAAGTAAAATAACTGAGCACTGAGCTTTATATGTACTTTTTAGTCTCTACACAGGTACATCTTTCAGAGTCCTGTCATTTCCAGTGACTTAAAATTGTAGAGTTTCACAATTTGGCTAGTGCTGTATGGACAATTTATGTTAGCAAAATCCTGTGATCAGTAACGGCTACGCAATGGTTTAGATTGGTCTTTTTGCAGTGATTACAGTAGCAATTTTTTCTGTCTTTTGAATGGGGAAATGTGATTAGCAAAAGAATGCCCTTTTCTGCAATTCTGTGTGATTTTGAAAACAGAAAATGATCTACAGAACTCTCCCCTTTTATAAAAAACAAAATAAAATTATGAGATACTCTAACAAAAATCTCCTAAGAAACTGCACAAGTTCCCAAACATAGCAAGGGCCTCTTCAGGCCAGCCCCATTGAGCTTATCAGCATTACGTTATCAGGCTTTGATATAGTTGACCACCCCCACCTCCTCATAAAAATTCCCTTGGTTTCCAAGACTCTGCTCTTACTTGGTTCTCCTACCTGTCCAAGTGCTTCTTCAGTGTCACCGACAACTCCATCTGCTCCTCTTCCCCTTTCCATAGGGGCCCAAAGCCTCTGTCCTCGGATACCTTCTATTCTCTATCCACACCTCATCCTCAATCAATTGACTCCCAAGGCTTCCAAAACCATCGCTCTGCTGACGACACTCAAATCTATCTCTCTACTCCTCCAATTAGAGCTTTAATCTCCTCACACATTACTAATTTACTAACTGACATACAGTATCCGTATGGATGTCATACCACTCTCTAAAACTCAATCTTTCCAAAACTCAACAAATTTTTCCCCCCATTCCCCCTTCACCTGCCTTTTCCATACAAATATCAGTATCTCCTTTCATGCCAAAGTGCTGGGTGGGTCGGAATCGACTGTCAAAAGTTGTGTACACACGGTGTGAAGATCTAACGATCTGTCCAAATACGGTATTATTGGTCCGATTTTCTTATAGTGTGCACCCCACTTAATGCCTCCCTTTATTTTGTAAAGTGCTATGCAAACTGTTGGCACTTTATAAACTCTGTATGATAATATAACTTTAATTTGAAGAATGCAATAAACCTTCTCGTTAACTGCCTATTAATAAAATAGTACAGAGAGTGGAGAATTACTGAGCTTCAATATAATACTAGTAAAAACAGGTTGGGCATTTTTCAAGTATAATTTAACAGATAATTACGTCATAGAACTTTTGAGAAAAGCAGAGCAGTTTTTTACCAAATTACTAAAATTATTCTAGCTTTAGTGAACCATTAGTTCTGCATGCATGATCTGCCTAATATTGTCACTGTAAACAGCTTCCAACCCAGAAAAGCTCAGGTTCATTTCAAAGCAATCATCTGTAGGAAAATAGGAACTCTTGCACATGACTGGGTGTCTAAAGCAACACAGAGTCACTTCACTTTTTAACTCTTGAAAATATTGGAGAGGATACACTAAAACTTTACTCTGCACTTATAAAATGCACAACTCATTTTCCTTTCAAAATAAATAATGTTTTTCTTTTATTATATAGCTTATCTAACATTGTAGTATCCAGGGATGTCCATAAAAGAGCATAGGTCCATACATATTTGGACACAGGCACAATTTTAGTTTTTTCAGGTATTTTCCAAAACATAATAAAGCTATAGTTACATAATGGATATGGGCTGAAAGTGCACACTCTCAGGTTTAATTTGAGGGATATGTAAATCCAAACCGGAGGAAGGGTTTAGAAATTACAGCTCTTAAGAATAGTCACCCCTCTTTTTTCAAGGGACCAAAAGTAATTGGGCAATTGGATCGAAAGTGGTTTTATGGCCAGGTGTGGAATACTCCTTTGTTATTTCTTCATCAATTAAGCAGGTAAAAGGTCTGGAGTTGATTCTAAGTGTGGTATTTGCATTTGGAATCTATTGCTGTGAACCTACATCATGCGTTCAAAGGAGCTGTCCATGCAAGTGAAAGAGGCCATTGTAAGGCTTCAAAAATACAACAAATCCATCAGAGAGATAGCAGCAACATTAGGAGTGGCCAAATCCACAGTTTGGTACATTCCAAGGAAAGAAAAAGGCACTGGTGAGTTCAGCAACATAAAAAGGCATGGAGGTCCACAAAAGACAACAGTGGTGGACAAAGTCTACAATCGAGAGAGGACTTCACGAGAGCAAATACAACACAAGCTGCAAACCATTCATAAGCCCAAAGAATAGAAAAGTCAGATTAGATTTTGCCAAAAAAAAATGAAAAAAAACAGACGAGTTCTGGAAAAGCATTCTTTGGATGGATGAAACTAAGATTAATCTGTACCAGAATGACAGGAAGAAAAAGGTATGGAGAAGGCTTGTAACAGCTCATGATCCAAAGCACACAATGTCATCTGTAAAACATGGTGGAGGCAGTGTGATGGCATGGGCATGCATGGCAGAAGTAACCAGATGAATTCTGCAGTGTTTAGAGATATACTGTCAGCCCAGATTCAGCCAAATCCAGCAAAGTTGATTGGACGGCACTTCACAATACAGATGGACAGTGATCCAAAACACACTTCAAAAGCAACCCAGGAGCTTTTGAAGGAAAATAAGTGGGATATTCTGCATTGGCTGAGTCAATCACCTGATCTCAACCCAATTGAGCATGCATTTCACTTGCTGAAGGCAAAACTAAAGGCAGAAAGACCCACAAACAAAGAACAACTGAAGACAGCTACAGTTAGAGCCTGGAAAAGCATCAGAAAGGAGGAAACCCAGTCTCCCAGTCTTTGGTAATGTCCATGGGTACCAGACTTCAGGCAGTCATTGCCAGTAAAGGATTCTCAACAAATAATTTTGGATTGTTTGGTTTTAATTTTATTCTGGTGTGTGCGTGTGTGTATATATATATATATTGTGACAGCAGGCAGGTAAAGGCGCCTGGTTGCGTGCAGGATGGCAGGTACATCTGCCCAAGATTTATAGTGTATACAGACTTATACCACTAGGGGGAGTGCTGGGAGTCTTGCAGGAATAGAGGTAATGAGCCCAGCTGAGGTGAGCTGGCTCATTAAGGCCTCTACAAGAACTCCCAGCAGGCATAGGTGGATGCTCCATCCTGGAACCATTATCTGTGACCATAGACTGGGGAGCGTAACACACATCCTGTACATGGTAAGGGCTGTGTGGCTGAGTGTCATACAGAGAAATAGGAGCTAGGCACAGTGGTAGGCTGTACCCAGCTGACAGACAGGGAAACCTATTGTGCAGTCAGTGGCCAAGTGGCCTAGGATTTATTTTGTTGTTTGTTTTTGTTTTGCTGTTTTTCACATTGTAACTAGTGAGAATAAACTACCTTTTTTGTTTTCACCTCAAACTGCTGTCCTAAATTGTATAGTGAACCCTTCCAGAGGGTCACACACACCCGCTGCCGAGCTGACCCCCTTACAATATATATATATATATATATATATATATATATATATATATATATATATATATATGTATGTAGCCCTGTTCTCCCTGGGCGTGGCTGGTAGTTGTGGTTTACCTTCTGGCTGCCCTCAATCCCACCATATCTCACACATCCAGAGTCACTGAACAGGCCGGCTCTTTTTTTTGTTTGTTTTATTTAGGGGATTAACTTGGACGGGGAAAAGGGGTGACTGTGGGATGCCCCAAAAAATTACTTTACACAGGACCAACTATATACACGACTATATATACATCTCTACGCCCTCCAGCACTTCACTTGCAGACCGTTACTCCTCTCAATTCTCTCCAGCACTTCACTTGCAGACTGTTACTCCTGACCTGAAGGGAAATTTATCAGGCTCACTTAACTTCTTTCTCTTTACCACAGCTAGCACATGGTGACACAGTTAACCCCTAGATCTCCCCCTGCAGGTTAACCGCTTCACTGACAATGACATTTATACAGTAATCAGTGGATATTTAAATTTCTGATCGCTGTATAAATGTCATTGGTCCCAAAAAAGTGTCAAACATGTCCGACATGTCCGCCCCAATATCACAGTCCCGATTAAAAATTGTAGATCGCCGCCATTACTGGTAAAAAAAAAAAAAAAATAGTAAAAACGCAACAAATGAATTCTCAATGGTTTGTAAATGCGGCAATTTTTGCACAAACCAATCAATAAGCGTTTTTTTTTTTTTTACCATAAATGAGGAAGTATATATATCAGCCAAAACTTATGAATACATTTGTGTTTTTATTTTTTTCTTTTATTTGTATTTTAGCAAAAAGTAAGAAATATTTTTTCTTTTTTGCAAAATTGTCGCTCTTTTTTTGTTTATAGCGGTGATCAGAAATGACGCAGAGGTGATCAAATACTATCAAAAGAAAGTTCTATTTGTGGGGAAAAAAGGACGCAAATTTAGTTTGGGTACAACGTCGCATGACTGTGCAATTGTCAGTCAAAGCGGCGCAGTGCAGAATCGCAAAAAGTGCTCTGGTCCTAATGTGGGAAATCCTTCCGGGGCTGAAGTGGTTAAAGTGTCCTCAGTAGCACCTCTGCTGTTCTCCTACTCCCTTGTGCTGCTCCAGGAATCAACTCCACTCCTGGCTGCACCCGAGTCTCCAGGCCTCAAGGTCACCCCCCCCTAGACTGGGGGCTCCCTCCCGGGTGAGGCCTCCACAGCACCTCTGATACATCTTCATCACTTCCACCCGAACTATCCTCCCATCTGCTGGCAGATCACTGTATTTAAGGAGGCCTGCCCTCTGCCAATCCAGATTGGGGTTTGGTTAGGGCTCCTTAACATACACAGCAAGTGACACCTCCTCATCCATCCCCACTTCCAGCAGTTTCTCTAACCAAGGGGAGGAATATCTAAGCGGTGTCCCTCCCTGCAATCTCCAGCCTGCTCTGAGCCACTCCCCTGCCCAGATCAAAACATTCAGGCCTGCAATTTACATCAGGCCTGATTAAATTTTGCCTCTGCTAGCAAAAGACCTCTACAAAAACACCTACACTTTGGGCACTACACATGAAGGGGCCCTGTAGAATCCTGGCTCAGTAGTACCCCCACTTAACAGATCTCCAGCTAATTAGTAACCCTGTTCAGCAGATCCCCAGTTTATTAGTACCCTCGGGCAGCAGATCCCTTGCTCAAGTAGTACCCCCAGCTCTGCTGATGCCCCACTCAGTAGTATCCCCAGCTTTGCTGTTCCCCTGCTCAGTAGTAATCCCCAGCTCTGTGGATCCTCCACTCAGTAGTAACCCCCAGCTCTGATCCTCTGGTTTGGGGATCCTCCTCTCTCAGTCTCTGTTCACTTCCCGCTATATTGCTCCCATGATGCTTACTACATGTGACATCTGCTAGTTTCTCGTGCTCCAGTCCCCCAGCTCTGCTGATCCTCTGCTGCTCAGTCCTCTCTCTCCGGTCCCCGCTTACCTTCTGCTATAGTGTTGCCATGTTGCACACCATGTGTGCTGTCTTCTATTTGCTCTACTCCAGTCCGGACTCAGCTCACCTTCCTGCTGCTTCACATTGCACACCAGATGTGATGTCTGATCCAGACAGTTTCAGAATATATACACATGAATCGGAAGTGACTGCTGATGACGGTTCGCTTGTTGGTTTCCCAGTGCATCCTGGGATATCTCATACCTGCTATACCTCCAAAACAAAGCAAAGCTAACACTAATAAAAGCCTCTCAAAAACTTCAGGTGCTGTAAGTGAGCGTTGTCACAGACATCTATGGAGGTTTGGAGATGCTTTTAAGCACCAAGGAAGCAACCTGGGGTATAATATTTGAAGCAAAGCAAACACAACGTGTGAACAGGACTGTAAGCAAACTATTTTATTTAGTGACAGGTTCTTTGGTTGGCATTCGGAGTGCTTTAAAAATGCATGCCCAATGCCACATTTTGAAGCAAGCATAAATGAGCCCTAAGAGTTTCCTGGCATTTTCATTACATTAGTACAAAGATTCTGCTACTGCTTTTTCATCTTGGGGACCAACTGAATGAGCTACAGAGACCAGAGCTGAGTTCTCCAATAAAAGGTGAGCAGTTCCAAGCACTGCAGGAGGCTTTGATCTGTTTCTAAATGGTTCCAAAACAGTTAATAAAAGGGTGCCTGAGAAAGGTATACCAGACTGTTGGAAATTATGAATTTATAATATTATTTTGAATAATATTGGGCTCTGAAATATATTAAAATGTATTAAATAATGTTAGTTATATTTGTGAAGGTTATTTCAATGTGCTGGACAGAGAAAGTGTTGTATGTGCAATTCTATTTCAATACTCATGTGAAGTAATGCTAGAGGAGCCATGTGTGTCTCCTTATGGATTAGAGCCATATAAGTAAAGTGTAGGTTGCTTTGAAACAGCTGACCTAAAGGTTTCAAACAGTATAAAAGTCATGATGTTAGTTAGGAAGGACAGGAAGAGAGAGATGAAGGAATGGACGCCTACACTCTTGGACACGTGACGTAAACACCTGTCAGAACCCTTCCTCCTCCTGACTGACATTTGAAGCCATGCCATGTCTCATCATAGATTTCAGTTATGCTACGTAAGTTTGTCTCATGTGAACTGATCTTATGTTATGTCTTGAAGAATAAACCCTGAAAGATTTTTCTAATGATGTCGTTCATACAAGTTCTTCGTTGGAAGCTGAGTAAGGATTTTCAACATCATGGTGGAGAATGCCGAAGGGCATACAGATTGTTCAATCTTGACGCCTGTTTACGATCTTGCTACAAAAAGGGAATGAGTCGAAGGTTGCTTCTTGAACATACTTGCTGTAGTAATCTTTTTAGAAAGTCCC
>BLSH010121307.1:113062-132574 GCA_018402905.1 Glandirana rugosa | reverse complement strand
GAATTTATAATATTATTTTGAATAATATTGGGCTCTGAAATATATTAAAATGTATTAAATAATGTTAGTTATATTTGTGAAGGTTATTTCAATGTGCTGGACAGAGAAAGTGTTGTATGTGCAATTCTATTTCAATACTCATGTGAAGTAATGCTAGAGGAGCCATGTGTGTCTCCTTATGGATTAGAGCCATATAAGTAAAGTGTAGGTTGCTTTGAAACAGCTGACCTAAAGGTTTCAAACAGTATAAAAGTCATGATGTTAGTTAGGAAGGACAGGAAGAGAGAGATGAAGGAATGGACGCCTACACTCTTGGACACGTGACGTGAACACCTGTCAGAACCCTTCCTCCTCCTGAATGACATCTGAAGCCATGCCATGTCTCATCATAGATTTCAGTTATGCTACGTAAGTTTGTCTTATGTTATGTCTTGAAGAATAAACCCTGAAAGATTTTTCTAATGATGTCGTTCATACAAGTTCTTCGTTGGAAGCTGAGTAAGGATTTTCAACACAGACCATGTGGCATAATTAGACCAGGAGATTTCCCAATTGCTGTTTACACTTGTGTGTGGGACTTGTAGTTTCTTCATTCATAGATTCCTGTGAATAAATGACAGCTGTGCGGGCGGAGCCTCACACAGCCTCGCTGATTTTAAATTGTGACAACGAGTTTTGATCCATGTATAGGCAAACTGGTTGTACAGAGGTCGATCTACCAATCAACCTCTACAACCAACCTGTTGGGTCTTTCCCGAACGATCAGTGCCGCTGACAGACAGCAGCTGATTGGTGTGTTCTGACGGCGGTGAAAGCTCCTCGCCATCAGAACACTATAGCACAGCAAGAGTTATTCCTCCATCCACATTGAGTGTGTGGATGGGAGAACTGGGTAATTTTTTTTCACTCAACCAGTGGGTTGATTAATGTATGGCCAGCTTAACATATTTAAAAGATGGACTTATCCTTTATTGTGAATTGTACATTTTCAAAGCTCCCCAAAGACCATTTTTTAAAAATGGATATGGGTTTCAATTGATTTCTAACAGCGAAAGATGGGTATACACTGTGAGTTGAAAGAAAAAATTCACAGATTTCTGATGCAGGGATCTCCACCACTGTGCTATTGTATTTTTACAAGGGGGACTGGGGACTTGGAACTCGGGACCCCCCTTCCCAGCAGAATACACTGATCAGCGCCGCAGCCATTTTCCAGAAGGACTGTTCAACAGAAGCCAGTCTAATGATCAGGTTCTGTTGAACATACAGGGCTACACACACATTTTGAAATTTGGATATGTGTGTACAGGCGGTCCCCTAGTTATGAACATCCGACTTATGAACGACTCCTACTTACAAACGGAGGGAGACAACAGGAAGTGAGAGGAAATCTTCCCCTAGGAAGGGAAATTCACTCCTGTAAGAGTTATTATGGGAAAAAGGTGTCTCCACTGAGGCTTTATCACCAATCCTTGTTTCCACAACAACCCAAAATTTTCAAAATCCAATCATTGGGACAGGAAGTGAGGTGAAATCTTCTGAACAGAAACATAGACAGCAAAACAAACATTACAGTGGTGTTAACCCTTCCCTATGCTATCCAAAAAGCTTAAAAATATTTGTTTTGGCTGAAGCTACACTTAAAAAATGTACCTGTTCTGACTTACAAACAAATTCGACTTATGAACAAACCTACAGGCCCTATCTTGTTTGTAACCCGGGGACTGCCTGTATAGGGTTGACTGGCAATATTTCAATGCAGGAAGCTGTGAGTGCTTGTTCAGAATAAGTAAATAGTTTAAGAACATGATCTGGGTGCAGTTGGACTTTAAATTGTATTTAAATCCAGGAACAAAAATGTAATAGTTTTTGGATGTTTTAGATCAATTGGAAAAAAAAAAACCGCTGGCCCTTTAAAAACGTGAAAAACCACAGTAATATAACGCTGGTAAAAGCTGAAAAAATCACTGATAAGCTACTGACGTTTTTAGGACGTTTTTTAATGTCCTGTGTACATGAAGCCTTAATGTGGTGGCCTCACTAGTTTTTGTTTACTTAGGCTTTATTCACCTCGATTTTCAGCTGGTGATCCTGACAGTAACGGCCTTCCTGTACTGGGATGACATTACTCACTCACCATACTATATGTATGGAGGAGCAGCATTGTCATCCTAGGACAGGAATACAGGAAAGGAGGTGTTTAGTGCAGTGGTGTCACTAGGGTTGGTGTCACCTGGTACGGTAAAACATGCTACGGTGCTCTGTTCTGCCACTGCGGAGTGACAACAGAACAGGCAGTAGAGCACTGAGCAGACTAGCGCATTGCACCCCAGACTGCCACCGTGCTACTTGATAGTGTCACCCAGGGCATTTTTCTCAGAGAATAGGTGCAGGAACTCAACCACACCCCACACCTTTCTCTGGAGTAGGGGGGGCGGGGGGTTGAGCGTGTCACACAACTGGGTGTGGGAGGGTCCTAAAGGGGCATTAAATACCAGGAGGGTGCTACATAAAGATTGCAGGGCTCTGGAGGGTGCAGAGTTCAGGAGAGTGCAGGGTTCAGGAGGGTGGATGATACAAGGTGCAGTGTCCTAGAGGGTGCTACATACAGAGTGCAGGGTTCTGGAGGGTGCTATGTACAGGGTGCAGAGTTCATAAAGGTGCTACATAACGAGTGCAGGGTTCTGGAGGGTGCTAGGTACAGGGTGCAGAGTTCAGGTGGGTTAAGCCTGGCTTCTGTGTTTAGAAGTAACAGTAGTAAGCGTAAAGCACAGGGCCAGCTCCTGGGTGCAGTCCCCACTCCCTGCACCCTATAGCGACGCCACTGGTTTAGTGGTCCACAGAGATAGCAAGGAACAATGCTAGATGATAAAGCTGTCCATAGACAGGTCCAACTGAACTGGCCGAGATTTAAAACATGTATGGGCAAATTTTACATGTGATTATCACTAGCGGCTGTGGATTCTGCGGGAGGGATTCCTCCATCAACACTGACTGTGTTAATGGGGGAATCAAGTGATTTTCTTTCCTGCAACCCATGGCTTTATAAAGAGGCAGCCTACTATGGTCTACAGTATTTTATATGCATACCTCCCAACTTTTTGAGATGGGAATGAAGGACACCTACAGTGGACGCCAAACCATATTTACATAGGAAGCGTTATTGCGCACTTGCACAAACGGGCGCACCTGCTATTACCAAGCGCAACCAATGTACTTCTCTACATTTCAGTCTAAGTAGTAAGAATAATTTGACTGCAGGTTCACATTTTCTATTGCCAACCTAAAATATATGCAGACAATCTTCTTTACATGCATAATCTTTTTCAAGAACATGTAGATCTTTTTTACAATTATTCAAGCCTTTCACACCCTGTTACAGCTCACTCAACTGCACATGCGCATTGGGAAACCACACTGCTTCATCTGCGCCTTACATGGCGCAAAGGCTTTAGTTTGTTAAATATGTGTTTTGTGCAGGGTGCAAAACTGCTTTATGTTTTCATTTTCATTCTTCTTACAGAAATTGAACTACTTTTCACTTCGCAATTTCCACAACTTTAAATTTACTGAAAACTATCTATTATTCTCAACTACTTTTAAGCCTTGTACACACGGTGCAACGGTTGTATAACCAAACGTCCAACTTTGGACCAAGTTGGATGTTGGCTGTTGTATCTCGCGTACGGACATGCACTAAGCGATCGTACAACCAAGCCTAACGTAGTGACGTGTTACGAGCGTATAACAAGGAAGTTCAGGTGCATGTGATTTGTCAATTGGGAACGTAGGTTTCCCAGAACGGATACTTTTGGGCGTTCCTGACTTCTGAGCATGCGTGTTTTGCACAGTACAACTTTGTTGGACCAACTTCTCTATACACACGGTACAACAGTCGTACGACCGCTTGTACAACCAAAGTTTTCTAGTCTGCTCATCCAACTTCTGTTGTACAACCGTTGTACGATGGCTGTTGTAATCATGCGTACCAACGGTCAGATGATCGTACAACAAGTTGATTGTATGACCGTTGTTGTACAACCGTTGTACCGTGTGTATGGGGCTTTACACATTACAAGCACTGTAACCATATCACTCCTCCATACACTATACAATCTGATTGTACAACAATTGAATCTACTCATCTGTGTGGGCAACTAATCTCTCCATACACTATACAATCTGATTGTACAATGATTGTATCTACTCATCTCTGTGAGAAACTAATCTCTCCATATACTATACAAACTGATTGTACAACGATTGCATCTACTCATCTGTGTGAGCAGCTAATCTCTCCATACACTATACAATCTGATTGTACAACGATTGTATCTACTCATCTGTCTGAGCAACTAATCTCTCAATACACTATACAATCTGATTGTACAACAATTGTATCTACTCATCTTTGTGAGCAGCTAATCTCTCCATACACTATACAATCTGATTGTACAAAGATTGTATCTACTGATCCGTGTGAGCAACTAATCTGTCCATACGCTATACAATCGGATTGTACAACGATTGTATCTACTCGTCTGTGTGGGCAACTAATCTCTCCATATACTATACAAACTGATTGTACAAGGATTGTATCTACTCATCTGTGTGAGCAGCTAATCTCTCCATACACTATACAATCTGATTGTACAACGATTGTATCTACTCATCTGTCTGAGCAACTAATCTCTCCATACACTATACAATCTGATTGTACAACGATTGTATCTACTCATCTGTGTGAGCAAATAATCTCGCCCATATACTATACAATCGGATTGGCCAAGTCTCGCACTACACATCATTAGAATCAACGACTGTGGAATTATTTTGCGCATGCGTGCACATACATTCTATATACAGAGAATGAGCATTGGGCAATTGCTCATTGTAATGCTGATCTGCAAGTAAAACATCTTAATGAGCTTTCTATTAGCACATGGAGTATATTGCTTCCAGATTTAGTCCAATCATTAATTTAGGTAAATGAAGTGGGGAATGTTTGTTGCGCATGCGCGCATTTTCGCGCCAAAATGCATTTCCCTATGTTATATAAGGGAGGAATGTTTGTGGAGGTTTGCCTAAAGTTAGGCCACCCTGTTCTGTGTATACGATGTTCTTCGGGAATCTATTTTATTACTGCTTAGAATTGTTGATTGTTTTGGTAACGTTATAAAATATATGGGAATCATGGTTGTTTCATAAGAATTGTTTATTGCAAATTTTTCAATCCTTTTTCAGCTGCTTCCTATTTTGATCTTAACCCCTTGCTTACTGGGCATTTAAACCCCCCCTCCTGCCCAGACCAATTTTAGGCTTTCTGCACTGTCACATTTTGAATGACAATTGCGCAGTCGTGCAACGTTGTACCCAAACAAAATTTTTATAATTTTTTTTCCCACAAATAGGGCTTTCTTTTGGTGGTATTTGATCACCTGTGCGGTTTTATTTTTTGCACCGTAAACAAACAAAGAGCGACAATTTTGAAAAAATATCAACATTTTTTAACTTTTTGCTATAATAAATATAAAAAAAAAAATATATAAAAAAAAAATTATTCATCGGGTTTGGCCGAGATATATTCTTCTACATATTTTTGGTAAAAAAAAAATCGCAATCGGCGTTTATTGATTGGTTTGCGCAAAAGTTATCACGTCTACAAACTATGGGAATTGATTTATGGCGTTTTTTATTAATTTTTTTTTTGTACTAGTAATGGCGGCGATCTGCGATTTTTATCTGGACTGCGATATTGGGGCGGACATGTCAGACATTTTTGACACTTTTTTGGGACCAATGACATTAATACAGCGATCAGAACTTTAAACTACTGATTACTGTATAAATGAATAAATGTCATTGGCAGTGAAGGGATTAACCTGCAGGGGGCAGTGAAGGGGTTAACTGTGTTCCCTGGGCGTGTTCTAACTGTGTGGGGGTGGGGCTGGCAGGGACATAACAGATCTAACTGATTCCAGTGATAGGGATCAGTAGATCTGCTATGTCCCCCTTCACAGAATGGAGAACCGTGGTGTTTACATTGGTGGTTCCCCGTTCTGCAGCTCTGACAGGTGATCGTGGGTCACGAGCGGACATCGAGTCTGCTGGGCACGCCTACGCAGCGTGCGGCGGCCATGCGTGCGCCGTCTGTGAGTGTGCGCCGGTAGCATGCACAAGGACGGACGTCCATGGACATCCACCCGGCAATTGAGATCCACGCTGTAGCCATCTTTTTAGCGCGGATCTGAAGGGGTTAAAATTCTTAGAAAGTGTAGCATGATCCACACAAGGCAGGGAGGTATATGTATATAGGTGGATGGATCTGTGTTTAGGGTAATGACTTGCCTTTTTCTTTCATATGCCTACTTGGCTCTTTGAAAGTATATGCATTTGTCTTCATTTTGTTAGCTATGTTCTAAACAATTGTGTACTTGTCCTTAGTGTTGGCTCTTTTCTATGTGGTATTGTTTTTTTTGTTTTTTTTTCTGTGTGTAGGTAATCTTTTAATGATATTTCCAACTTTGGAGTAGATACATTTTCACAGTACTGTTTATTTGACATTAATTTATTTAACCCACATTTTTTTAATTGTGTTAACTTATACTGTGTATCTCAAATAAAGTTTAAAAATGCTTTTTTCTGTGTGATAGGGTCTTTTTTCACGATAAAGGTGAACTCACATATCAATCCACATAATTTATTTGTAAACTGATAATATATTCAATTTTAAATTGTAAATACCAAGACTTTCCTTTTTTTTTTTTTACTAGTAATGACGACGAGCTGCGATTTTTATTGGGACTGCGATATTGCAGCGGACATGTTGGACATTTTTGAAACTTTTTTGGGACCAGTGACATTTATACAACAATCAGAAATTTAAATATCCACTGATTACTGTATAAATGTCATTGGCAGTGAAAGGGTTAACCTGCAGGGGGCGATCTAGGGGTTAAGTGTGTTCCCTAGGCGTGTTCTAACTATGAGGGGGCTGGGCTACCAGGGGCATAAGAGACCTAACTGATTCCAGTGACAAGGATCAGTAGATCTCTTACATGCTGCCTGACAGAGCGGGGAACCGCCGTGTTTACATCGGCGGTTCTTCGTTTTTCTTCTCTGCCAGGCAATCACGAGTAGCCAGCGGGCATCGAGTCTGCCTGACCCATGGCCACGCTGCTGCAGGGTGTGGCGGGCATGAGATTGCGCCACCGGCAGCGCGCTCCCGCCCGCTAGCCGTGCCCAAGCGAACCGCCATTTATAAATGGTGATTCGTGGGACAGCGCCACTCTGCAGCAGTAAATGTACGCGAGACGGACGGGAAGTGGTTAAAGCGGAGCTCCAGGCTCCCTCAGATCAAAATAAAAGTCAGTAGCTACAAATACTGTAGAAATACTGTATCTGTTGACTTTTAATATTAGGACAGTTACCTGTCCGCAAATCCAGCAGTGTCTTCACCCGAGCCGATTTTTCAATCAGCTCTCGAGTGCTGGCTCCACCATGCTGGCTATGGTAAACCAGCAGTGAAGCCTTTCAGCTTCAAATCCAGTTACCTACTACTGCACATGCTGCGCGCTTTGTGAATGGCCTGGTGGCGGGGGAAGGAGGAGGGGCTGAACTTCCACCTGCATGTTTCGCAAGTGGGAGCGGGTACCTATCAAATCAAGGTACCCGCTCCCCCCTCCCTTCCCAAAAGTTGGCAAATATGGCAGTGGGGGGGGGGGGGGGCGGAGGGGTGGGAGAAAGCAAACAAGTGGAGCTTAACCTTTTGGGTGGAGCCCTACTTTAACTTAATCTTTTCTCTCCATTTAACAGGTGTGGTACTGCTTGCGGTTCCAGCTGGGAGAAATCCACCTTCAGGTCCTCCACTTGGATGCTTTTCTGGAAAGTGGCTATGTTGTGGTACAAGGCAAAAACTGGCATCAAGGACCGGCATAAACACCCTCGCATTCCAGAGGTGGTTTGGAAGGACACCAGAAACCTCACCATCCCTGTCCTCTATGAAGCTGGTGGGGGGGTGCATAATCATTTCTCTCTTCAGCAAAGAGTCTGCAGCGGATATCAGAGTCCCCATACTTTCTAAACATGTGCATTCCCTGTGTTCTTCTGCTTTGTTTAATAAATACAATTTGATTTGACTAATCAACGACTCGTGGTCACATCTTAATTATTTGTAGGCTGGAACATCGGTTAATCAGATTTCTTAACATAATTTGTGTTACAACCCTTGTGAACAGATGGAATTGCTATTTAAAAGGAGTAAATGTTTATTGACTATATGTTTAACTTCCTTATATTCCAAACTGTACCCCAATACCAAAGACAAGCCTGTGTTGATTGGTTTGCTTGTAGGACTATTATCTTTTATTCTCCCACTGGAATTCCTATGTCTCCCTTATTTGAACAACAAATCCTTCCTATTCTTGTTGAATGCTATTGAGTAAGCTCTCTTAAGTATCCACTTGGAATAGCCCCTCTATAAAAAGCGGACATATAGCTTCGCCGATTCCGTCTCAAATGCAGCAGAATCGCTGCAGATGCAGCGGAGCCGGAGAAACTGCCCAACTGGAATACTTTTGATGGTATGGTGAGGATGCCCAGAACTAGCATGGAATAAACTATTTCCCGACAGAGGTTTTTTGTATAGTTGACAGACAACTTTGTCATATTTATGGCTCAATTGGACATCCAAAAAAATAATCGTAGATGTGTCCCAACAGCCTGTAAATGGAAGATTTAACTGATTGTCATTCAAAAACATGAGAAGCTGGTAAAATGCAAAGTCCCCATGGCAAATAACAATCAGATCGACTATGTACCGATAGTATAAAGCGATCTGTTTCCGAAAGGGATTCTCATCTCCAAAAATGCGGGACCTCTCCCACCACCCCATGAAGAGATTAGCCAATGAGGGCGAAAATTTTGCCCCCATGGCTGCCCCACACCTCTGGAGATAGAAATCGCCGTCAAAAAGAAAAAAGTTATGAGTCAGCAGATATTCAAGTGTTTTAACAATGAATGCACAGATGTCAGAGGATATATCTGTGGATCACTCCAGCCAATATGATACTGCTCTCAATGCTAAGTCATGAGGTATGGATGAGTAGAGATTAACTACATTGCAGGAAACCCAGAGAAAACCTGGTTCCCATTTGAACGACTCCATAATATTGGGTAAATGATTGGTATCTCTGAAATAACAGGGGAGCATATGTACAATAGGCTGTAACTGTCCATTTAGCCACTCACCCACGCGTTCATTTAGGGAACCAATTCCAGATACATTGGGTCTCCCCTGTATCAGATTGGTTCCCTTATGGACCTTGGGCAGATGGTGGAATGTGGGAAGGACCAGACAATCTGGCACTAGAGCCTCAGATTCCTTAGGGGTGAAAGCACCAACCTCCGCACCCCTCTGAACCAAAAGTGTAACAATGCTTTTATATTTCTTAGTAGAATCACTTTTTAAGATGGTATAGGTGTGGGTGTCGGTAAGTTGTCTGAGAGCTTCATTTCTATATTGCTCTGTATCCAAAACTACTACTGCTCCACCCTTGTCTGCATTGCGGATGGTGATGGACAGATCATCCATGAGGGCTTTTAGTGAGGATCTCTCCTCTCTACTCAAATTATCCCCCTGGATATGTGTAGGGGAAGAGGTGCATGTAGCCAGGGTGAACAGATCCCGCTCAACTAGATTTTGGAACTTGTCCTTCTCAAGGAGCCCGCAGGGGAACACGACAAGTGCCCCCTGTATGTGGCTCCGACTCTATGTAATCTGAACTCTCCATTCTTAAATCTTCCATGTCCGTAATCACACAATGTTCTTTAAATGTAAAACCAGTAGAGTAGTCTTGGGTTGCCAGACTTTCCATATTTGTTTCCTCATCTCCCTCTGCCGCATTAAAATAATGCCTTCGGATAGTCAAATTACATATAAATCTATTAAGATCCAATACAGTCTCAAACGGATTGAAGTGTGTATGAGGACAAAAACCGAGACCTTTCCCCAAACTCTGATTAAGTTCTATTAGATAAATTGATTATGTTACCAATCATTACTTCCTCTGTGAGTGTGTCCTGAGGGAATAGTGGCTGCTGGCAGGATCTCCAACACTTTTTCCTCCCTCTTCTTGTTTTTTTGTAGATTGTTTATTTTTTTTTTTAACTTTTTTGTGTGTTTGCCTGTTTTTTGAAGCTGTAGGTGTATTGGACTTCATCACTGTGTTGGATCCACTCGACAGATCTCCAGATGTATCCGACATGGTGAGGGTAATGGCCTCCTCTGCAAAATCAGTCTCCGTCTCCGAGAAACGTACTCTTTTTGTTGGTACGTTGATAACCCTGTTGATTCCAGAAACCACCTTTTTCCATATGTATACATTGTTCATCTCGTAATCCAGTTTGTCCCGAAAAAGCTTTTTTCTTTCTTTCCTTCAATCATATTTTTTTTGATCCTATTGATTTTATCATTGAGCTTTTGGTCCAAATCGGAAAACAAGAGATTATCCTTCAATGGCAAGATCTCCTGTTGATACATAGTGATCTCTTCTTGTAGTTTTTCCAACTCAAGTGTTTTTGATGAAATTATAATCCGCATGAGGTCAGAAGAACAGGATGACAGGACATTTGTCCACTCTTTTTTCAAATCTTCATTGAATAGGTCAAATGTCGGAAATTTCTTAATTCGGAGCATAAGTGTGCACAGCTTGTTGCATTAGGGTGTACACACCAAAGCTCAAAAACGTGTGCATCTGTATATATACAGTGCCTTGAAAAAGTATACCCCTTGAAATCTTCTACATTTTGTCATGTTACAACCAAAAACATAAATGTATTTTATTGGGACTAACACAAAGTGGCACATAATTGTGAAGTGTAAGGAAAATGATAAATGGTTTTCAAATAAATATGTGAAAAGTGTGCATTTGTATTCAGGCCCCCTAAGTCAATACTTTGTAGAACCACCTCTCACTGCAATTACAGCTGCAAGTCTTTTAGGGGATGTCTCTACCAGCTTTGCACATCTAGAAAAGTGACATTTTTGCCAATTTTTCATTGCAAAATAGCTCAAGCTCTGTCAGATTGGATGGAAAGCGTCTGTGAACAGCAATTTTCAAGTCTTGCCACAGATACTCAATTGGATTTAGGTCTGGACTTTGACTGGGCCATTCTAACATGTGAATATGCTTTGATCTAAACCATTCCATTGTAGCCCTGGCTATATGTTTAGGGTTGCTGTCCTGCTGGAAGGTGAACCTCCGCTCCAGTCTCAATTCTTTTGCAGACTCTAACAGGTTTTCTTTTAAGATTGCCCTGTATTAATGGACGGGTCGCCACTGCTGTGGACAGATTCTCCCACCTGAGCTGTGGATCTCTGCAGCTCCTCCAGAGTTACCATGGGCCTCTTGGCTGCTTCTCTGATGAATACTCTCCTTGCCCGGCCTAGGTTAGGTGGACGGCAGTGTCTTGGTAGGTTTGCAGTTGAGCCATATTCTTTCGATTTTCAGATGATGGATTGAACAATGATCTGTGAGATGTTCAAAGTTTGGGATATTTTTTTATAACCTAACCCTAACACTATATTACATCTTTTTCAACTGTTTTTTTTTCGCAATCTTGTTGTTTTTCCCTCTTGCTATATGTTTTTTTGACATTGGCAATGTATAATAATTTCACTGTACTTAATGTTTTTTAAATCTTTTCACATACATGTTTTTTAGCAGATCCATAGCACTCTCCAGACTCTTCTGGGAGTGTCTACGGATTGCGAACCAATTGTCACTATCAGACACCGTTTACCTTCACCTGTGAATTTACTACTTATATGTCTTTTGAATGGATGTCTGATAGATTATGACTAAGCGAACATGTAGCTTGTGAAACTCATCAATCGTTTGCCCATCCGCTGATCTGTGTCTGTGCATCTTTCTGCACTTCCATGATGTGATGGACTTCCAATAAATGTATCAATATTTTCAAGTTTTCCCTGAGTGCCGTCAAACCTCTTTGCTTTTGATTGTTTATCCGGATCACGGACTGGACCTGCACCGGTAGACTGGATGACATATTGCTTACACCTGGAGCAGCTCACCTTTCTCTTTTCTCAGTTTATAACAAAGGCTACCTCTGTTAGGTTAGGTTCACAGTTGTGCGGGTGGTTGCGAGAGTGGGATAGCATGTAAATCATACCTGTTCCTGCACCAACAGCCAAACTGTTCTGCTCCTTTGCAGATGTGCGGGGCTGCCATTTATTCTTAATGGCACCCCACGTATCTGAAGCACAGAGTGTTTCCAGGTTTGGGAAATCGCATGGTGCTTATTGATTTATTTATTATTTATTACAGGTTTTTTTTTTACTTTTGGGATAAAGGCTTTACCTAAAGAAGGCCATAGACAGAGTGGTTTTCTTTCCTGCAACCCCAAAAAATTGCTAGATTCCCCCATTAACACAGTCAGTGGAGACATTGTGTTCTCCTGGGGGGGGGGGGGCCCTTTCACAAGTTCTGCAGCGGGCCCCCTTTCTGCCATCTCCGCCTTCCCATGGTGGTGAAATGCCAGGGCTCGGTCACAATTGCAACCTTTGCAACCCTGATAGTTCCCTCACTGGTGTCAGTAGTTTTTAATTTTAATTTTATTTTTTTTATTTCGTTTACAATTTTATTTTAATTATTTAAAAAAAAAAATGTTTTAGGAGCTCTGTTGGGGGGCTTTGATGAGATATCAGGGGTCTAAACAAAGCTCAGCTCTCAATTTCCATCTGTGTAATCTCAGCTGCACAGAATTAATGGACAGGAATAGTTGAGTACCGAGCCTCTCATTCATTCAGAAACGGAAGTATAGTAAAAACAGTTTACTATGCTATAGTTCTGAATGAACCATTTGGTACCAATCACTGACTCTGTCCATTCAGAAAAGGAAGGAGCTGGTAAATGACAAATTTACTGACCCGTTCCCATCTCTCTATCATGACACATCTTCTACAGCAGCTGGCAGGAGAGAGGAGGGGGGAAAGACAGCAGCTCTGTGGGGGGGACCAGGGAAGAACACAGGGACCCTGGGAATAGCAGAAGACAAGTAAACTTGATAGAGGAAAATGGAAGAAATTGGGTCCTCTAAATGCCACCCCCACCATCCCTCCTATTCAGGTGTACAAGGAAGGCAGGCACACGGGCCCCCTGGACCATGGGGCCCCGTTGCAATTGCGACCCCTGCAACCCCTATCGTTATGCCCCTGCTCATCCCCACCCGCTGGGAGAACATAGTGATTATTGCTAGTGGCTTTAACAGCCGCTAGCAATAATTGCATGTAAAATCTGAAAGGCTGGTTGTGCCCAAGTTGATCGATTGATTCTTAATGGTACCCCCATCTATCTGAAAGCGCCGAGCATGGCCAGCTTAAGTTTTACAAAAATGTAAAAGTTGACCGTGGTAAGCATCCCTGTCAGTGTTAAATGTTTTTTTCTGGATAGCTTGGGAATTGAAAATCAACAGACTTACTGGCCAGGTCACCAGGTAATAAAACTGAGTTACAGGGAAGACGGTATCGCACAATTTCAAACCGGCATTTCAGTCTGACTTTGGGGGCGATTTGTCAGACATCTGTGTAGTTTCATGTACAGATGTCTTTTGAAATCACCCCTGAAGTCACCAAGAGTAGTGCAGGAACTACTTGTGGAAACTGGTGCAGCGCCGCAAATTCGGCATCGCACCGATTCGAATGGTGCAGTTGCTGGCAATAGGCTGCGATTTGGCATGCAATTTGACATGTCACATCGGTCCAATGTGAACGTGGGCTTAAATATAATCCCCAATAGCCAAAAATAATACAAATCCACTTTGTGTTCGTCAAATGGTTTTGAAAATCCAGTTTTTGCCTAAAAAGGTTGTGGAGACATCATCACTGTGCAGCACATAATCTGTGCAGAGTAGAGCCATGGACAGAACCCAGAAGACCCACCCATTACAGCCTGTCTGCAGAAAATTACAGGGAGGGGGGCAGAAACAAGAACAGTCACCCTGCGCAAGGAGAGAGAGCAGCAGCGACCAATCTTAATACAGGAAGCTCCTGAAAAGAGGCAAACTGGACTACTGCACAGATCTAGAAAAAATACACCAAACACACCAATATTCAAGTAAGCATACATCTCTTGCATATAAGTAATATTTGCTTATCTTGTTTAAGATTTTGACTCAAAAACCTAACTTTTAATAGGTGCATTTATCCATTGCCTTTCTTCCCGGTCCTAAACTAGCCTACCCTTCTTTAGAAGGCTCTAAAGTAACACATTCTCTTAAAATTCACGCTTTATACACCCATGAATCTATGTAATATTTATTTTTTATGTTCATCTCTTTTTAAAATATACATACCATCTGTTAGTACCACATCCCTTAGTTTTTCCAGACGCTCTGCAAATCTTGCTACATCTCCAAGAAGCTGTGAAATGTCCTCAACGTCAATAAAGGATCCCTCTCCACTTTCAGGAGGACTTGGTACACCAGATGGTTTGACGGCCTTGACTCTGGAGGCTGTTAAAGGGATTCCTGCAGCACTGGCATGGCGACTTAAACTTGTAGGTCTCTTCAATGTCCCAGTAGAAACAGGATTGCTGTTGGGTGGTGGGTTAGAGGTCACTTCGGCAAATGGTTCATTTGGATCTTTACGAGGTGACTCCTAAAAATACAGAAAGGCAAGATGAATTTTAATGACTATTTGAGAGTTGAAAATGACATATAAAGTGCTAAGGACGTATGTCATAATTCTATTTTACTGAAAGGGGTTCTTTTAACCACTTAAAGTGGTTGTCAAGTCATGACAACCACTTTAAACTACCGGTAAGCCTACAATAAGGCTTACCTGTAGGTCCAGGAAATATCTCCTAAACCTGAATGGTTTAGGAGATATCCCCATGTATCTGCATGTGCCGACGTCATCGGCACATGCACACTGAAGAATCGGCACCCGGGGTAGCCCAGGGTGCCGTTTATTCTGTATTCATGTCATAAATGATGGCTCCCGTGCGCATGCGCGGGAGTGACGTCAGTGTGGCTCCGCCAATCACATCGCTGGAGCCCGCGCTATGATTGTACGGAGCCGCAGACCGGGAAGAACAATTGCGCCCCATCACAGCGGTGTGCCGAGACCGCTGCAACAGCTTCGTTCCGAGGTAAGTGTTTCATAATGAGCTAGTATGTGCTGCATACTATCTCATTATGCCTTTGCTTTGCAGGTTTTTTTTTTATGGGGAGGTGGGGGGTCGGACTTTACAACGACTTTGAGGACCAAGCCTTTTCTGGCACTTTTTAGTTACAAGTAAAATTCTGCATTGTTTTTGCTTGAAAATTACTTAGAACCCCCAAACATTTTTTTTTCTTAGCAGAGACCCTAGAGAATAAAATGGTGGCCGTTGCAATATTTTATGCCACACGGTATTTGCACAGCAGTTTTTCAAACACAATTTTTAGGAAAAAAATACACTTTAATGAATATATAACCCAATTTTTTTGGTAAAGCATTGATGATGTTATGCCGTCACCGAGTAAATAGAGTAAACATTTCACCCTTAAAAATTGCACAGGTTAGTGGAATGGCGACAAACTATAGTACTTAATAAGCTCCATAAGCGATGCTTAAAAAGTTACCTGTAAATTACAGAGGAGGTCTAGAGCTAGAATTATAACTTTAACTATAACGTTTGTGGCGATACATTATGTGTGTGGTACGAACACTATTTACATATGTGTGCACGGCTTACGTATGTGTTCACTTCTGCACTGTGAACACGGAGGGAGGGGGGCACTTTCCTTTTTTTTTTTTCTTATTTATTTTATTTTTACACTGTCCTTTTCATTTTTTGATAACTTTTATTCTTATTACAGCCCTACACATCCCTAGTAATAGAAATAAGGGATGACATGTCCTCTTTATTGAGAGATCTGAGGTCAATAAGATCCCAAAGCTTTCTCTACCTTTGGTCTCTGTACATCACTATGGGCAGCCACGCAAATTATCAGAGGGAAACGGTAAGCCTGAAAAACTCCAGCGAGTGGCGGATGGGGCAACCTGAGCACTGACAGGTTAAACCCCCACCCCTTCAACCTCTGCAGCAATGCTGGCAGCACTCATACATCTATTTCCCAAAGACAACCTCTGAATATGACGCTAAGCATGTGCACTCAACATCCTTGGTCGACCATGCGAGACCTGTTCTGAGTGGAACCTGTCCTGTTAAACCGCTGTATGGTCTTGGCCACCATGCTGCAGCTCAATTTTAGGGTCTTGGCAATCTTCTTATAGCCTAGACCATCTTTATGTAGAGCAAAATTTTTTTTTTCAGATCCTCAGGGAGTTCTTTGCCATGAGGTGCCATGTTGAACTTCCAGTGACCAGCATGAGAGAATGAGAGTGATAACACTAAATTTAACACACCTACTCCCCATTCACACCTAAGATCTTGTAACACTAACAAGTCATGACACTGGGAGGGAAAATGGCTAATTGGGCCTAATGTAAACATTTTCACTTAGCGGTGTACTCACTTTTGTTGCCAGCGGTTTAGACATTAATGGCTGCGTATTGAGTAATTTTGAGGGAACAGCAAATTTACACTGTTATACAAGCTGTACACTCTCTACTTTACATTGTAGCAAATAGTAGTAGCTACTAGTAGTAGTAGAAATAAAATATTTACAAAAATGTGACGGGTGTACTCACTTGTGAGATACTGTATGTATTGCGGTACAAGTGTACAAGTGGTTAAACAAAAACAGATTCTGCTTTGCATGCTCCCTTTACTATCCCTTTACTACCTCGTCTTCTTCTATCCAAGGTTCGAATTGCATATTTGTGCGATTCTTCACATCACAACCCCCCCCTCTTATATAACAATTACATCAGTGTCCTCAGTCCCCCTTGCATATCCTGATCCCCCCTTTAACATCACAGTCCCCCATTTCACGTCACAGTTTCCCCTTCACAGGGTGTACTCTGCCCTCTTCACATGACCCCCCCACAGCAGTGTCCCCTGGCCTCCCCACTCGCTGGACACCACTGCCTGCCTGCTGCTGCTCCTAGATGGGGTAAGTGCGGTGCTTTGATGATGGATGCTAGGTACCCCTCTGGTGATGCTATATACTCCTCTGGGGATACTATATACCCCTCTTGTGATGCTGTATATACCCCTCTGGTGATGCTATATACCCCTCTGGTGATACTATATACCCCTCTGGTGAGGCTGTATATATTGCTCTGGTGATACTATATACTCCTCTGGTGATACTATATACCCCTTTGGAGATACTATATACCCCTCTGGTGATGCTGTATATATCCCTCTGGTGATGCTATATACTCCTCTGGTGATACTATATACTCCTCTAGTGATGCTGTATATACTCCTCTGGTGATACTATATACCCTTATGGTGATGCTGTATATACTCCTCTGGTGATACTATATACTCCTGTCATGAAACCACAGTAAACATTAATTTCTTATCTGTTGCCTACCTTGCTGCATGTGTCCAGTTAAAGGCCGGGCCTCCCTCACCTGTGTGCTTTAGTAACCCTCCTCGGCTGGGCTCCACCCCAGGCGCTAATTAGGAACATTATACAGTTGTATGCAAAAGTTTAGGAACCCCTGACAATTTCCATGACTGTCATTTATAAATATTTGGGTGTTTGGATCAGCAATTTCATTTTGATCTATCAAATAACTGAAGGACACAGTAATATTTCAGTAGTGAAATGAGGTTTATTGGATTAACAGAAAATGTGAAATATGCATCAAAACGAAATTAGAAAGGTGCATAAATTTGGGCACCCTTGTCATTTTGTTGATTTGAATACCTGTAACTACTTAGCGCTGATTAATTGGAACACACAATTGGTTTGGTGAGCTCATTAAGTTTCATAGAAAGATGCATCCAATCATGAGAAAAGGTATTTAAAGGTGGCCAATTGCAAGTTGTTGTTCTGTTTGACTCTCATCTGAAGAGTGGCAACATGGGGCCCTCAAAACAACTCTCAAATGACCTGAAAACAAAGATTGTTCTACATTATGGTTTAGGGGAAGGCTACAAAAAGTTATGGTAGAGATATAAGCTGTCAGTGTCCTATGTGAGGAACATAGTGAGGAAATGGAAGACCACAGGCAGTTTTTGTTAAGGCCAGAAGTGGAAGGCCACATAAAACATTGGAGAGGCAAAGGCGAAGGATGGTGAGAACAGTCAAAAACAGCCCACAGACCACCTCTAAAGACCTCCAACATCAACTTGCTGCAGATGGTGCCACTGTGCATCGTTCAACAATTCAGCGCACTTTGCACAGGGAGAAGCTGTATGGGAGAGTGATGCGAAAGAAGCCTTTTCTGCACACACGCCACAAATGGAGTCGCTTGAGGTATGCAAACGCATATTTGGACAAAGATTGAGTTATTTGGTCATAACAAGGGGCGTTATGCATGGCGGCAAAAGAATACATTGTTCCAAGAAAAACACTTGCTACCCACAGTAAAATTTGGTGGAGGTTCCATCATGCTGTGGGGCTGTGTGGCCAGTGCCGGTACTGGAAATCTGGTTTAAGTTGAGGGTCGCATGGATTCCATTCAATATCGGCAGACTCTTGAGAATAATGTTAAGGAATCAGTCACAAAGTTGAAGTTACGCCAGGGGTGGATATTTCAACAAGACAACGACCCAAAACACTGCTCAAAATCTACTCGGGCATTTATGCAGAGGAACAAGTACAATGTTCTGGAATGGCCATCCCAGTCCCAGACCTGAATATCATTGAACATCTGTGGGGCGATTTGAAGCGGGCTGTCCATGCTTGGCAACCATCAAACCTAACTGAACTGGAGATGTTTTGTAAGGAGGAATGGTCCAAAATACATTCATCCAGAATCCAGACACTCATTACAGGCTATAGGAAGCATCTAGAGGCTGTTATTTCTGTTAAAGGAGGCTCTACTAAATATTGATGTGATTTTTCTGTTGGGGTGCCCAAATTTATGCACATGTTAATCCAATAAAACTCATTTCACTACTGAAATATTACTGTGTCCTTCAGTTATTTGATAGATCAAAATGAAATTGCTGATCTAAACACCCAAATATTTATAAATGACAATCATGGAAATTGTCAGTCTTTATTGTCGGAGATCTACGAAGGATATCGGACATTACTCACAGACCTAAGACCTACTTACATAAAACCTGGTAAGGAGGAATGTTTTGTAGAGGTCAAGTCAATCCAAACTACCAACGGTTCGTACCTGTCGGGCGAAGTTTAGCGGGGTGTCTACAAGTTACTATAAGTCCAGACCCTGACCCTACCGGTAAGGTCTTGTAACATGAACAAGGAGACGTATTTACGGGCTCATCTAAAACTCGTCACAAAACCCAGCAACAGAACAACTTTATAGGTGGGGACCGCATTGAAGTTGAAACACTGACTAAGGAATTGTAATAAGAGTTCTCAGACGGCTATAACTTACCTTAGGTACGCTGG
>BLSH010121307.1:93651-113052 GCA_018402905.1 Glandirana rugosa | reverse complement strand
TTTTCTGTTGGGATGCCCAAATTTATGCACCTGTCCAATTTCGTTTTGATGCATATTGCCCATTTTCTGTTAATCCAATAAACCTCATTTCACTACTGAAATATTACTGTGCCCTTCAGTTATTTGATAGATCAAAATGAAATTGCTGATCTAAACACCCAAATATTTATAAATGACAATCATGGAAATTGTCAGGGGTTCCTAAACTTTTGCATACAACTGTGTAACACCTGGCACTGCAAGCCTGCAATGCCGATCAGTGTTGTGTGTTTGGCTTCATGTGTGGTTGTTCCTGTCTTATGCTCTGCGACTATTTCCGTGTACCGATCTTTGACTTGTTCTGACTTTCCCTGCCTGCCTGATACCCCAACCTCCAGCTCGTTCTCTATTTATCCCTGCCAGCCTGATACCCCAATCTTCGGCTTGTTCTCTGTTTCTCCTGTCTGCTTGTGGCCCTGACCCTTTGCTAGGCCGTTGACTATCCTTTGCTGTTCCTGCGCTGCTGCTTCCTCTCTTCCACCTGTAGCCAGCCGAGCGTGAGCTAGGGGACCCCAAGGGCCGCGACCTGGATCCAGTTGTAGCCAAATCCATCCTCACCACCAGAGGCTCTGGAGAATACCTACTGGCTCTTAGACTCCGCTCCCTGGGGAAACCGATGCATTAGCTCCCTGTGTTTCAGTGTCCGTGCTCCAGGGGTCCCTCTTCCTGTACCAGCCGGAACTCATTAGCAGCAGTCAGCTATAGGTCCACAACCTTAAGGGTGCGCTTCGCAACCCTCGGTGTGATTCTTACCCTAGGGGTGCGCACCTGTCACCTGACCCCAGGTGCCGTGTCAACTCTTCTGGTGATGCTGTATATACTCCTTTGGTGATGCTGTATATACTCCTATGGTGATGCTATATACTCCTCTGGTGATGCTGTATATACAGTGGGTACGGAAAGTATTCAGACCCCCTTAAATTTTTCACTCTTTGTTATATTGCAGCCATTTGCTAAAATCATGTAAGTTCATTTTTGCCTCATTAATGTACACAGCACCCCATATTAACAGAAAAACACGTAATTGTTGACATTTTTTCAGATTTATTAAAAAAGTAAAACTGAAATGTCACATGGTCCTAAGTATTCAGACCCTTTGCTCAGTATTTAGTAGAAGCACCCTTTTGATCTAATACAGCCATGAGTCTTTTTGGGAAAGATGCAACAAGTTTTTCACACCTGGATTTGGGGATCCTCTGCCATTCCTCCTTGCAGATCTTCTCCAGTCCTGTCAGGTTAGATGGTAAACGTTGGTGGACAGCCATTTTTAGGTCTCTCCAGAGATGCTCAATTGGGTTTAAGTCAGGGCTCTGGCTGGGCCATTCGAGAACAGTCATGGAGTTGTTGTGAAGCCACTCCTTCATTATTTTAGCTGTGTGCTTAGGGTCATTGTCTTGTTGGAAGGTAAACCTTCAGCCCAGTCTGAGGTCCTGAGCACGCTGGAGAAGGTTTTCGTCCGGGATATCCCTGTACTTGGCCGCATTCATTTTTCCCTCGATTGCAACCAGTCGTCCTGTCCCTGCAGCTGAAAAACACCCCCACAGCATGATGCTGCCACCACCATGCTTCACTGTTGGGACTGTATTGGACAGGTGGTGAGCAGTGCCTGGTTTTCTCCACACATACCGCTTAGATATAAGGCCAAAAAGTTCTATCTTGGTCTCATTAGACCAGAGAATCTTATTTCTCACCATCTTGGAGTCCTTCGGATGTTTTTTAGCAAACTCCATGCGGGCTTTCATGTGTCTTGCACTGAGGAGAGGCTTCCGTCGGGCCACTCTGCCATAAAGCCCCAACTGGTGGAGGGCTGCAGTGATGGTTGACTTTCTACAACTTTCTCCCATCTCCCGACTGCATATCTGGAGCTCAGCCACAGTGATCTTTGGGTTCTTCTTTACCTCTCTCTCCAAGGCTCTTCTCCCCCCGACAGCTCAGTTTGGCCGGGCGGCCAGCTCTAGCAAGGGTTATGGTCATCCCAAACGTCTTCCATTTAAGGATTATGGAGGCCACTGTGCTCTTAGGAACCTTAAGTGCAGCAGAATTTTTTTTGTAACCTTGGCCGCATCTGTGCCTTGTCACAATTCTGTCTCTGAGCTCTTCAGGCAGTTCCTTTGACCTCCTGATTCTCATTTGCTCTGACATGCACTGTGAGCTGTAAGGTCTTATATAGACAGGTGTGTGGCTTTCCTAATCAAGTCCAATCAATATAATCAAACACAGCTGGACTCAAATGAAGGTGTAGAACCATCTCAAGGATGATCAGAAGAAATGGACAGCACCTGAGTTAAATATATGAGTGCCACAGCAAAGGGTCTGAATACTTAGGACCATGTGATATTTCAGTTTTTCTTTTTTAATAAATCTGCAAAAATGTCAACAATTCTGTGTTTTTCTGTCAATATGGGGTGCTGTGTGTACATTAATGAGGGAAAAATGTACTTAAATGATTTTAGCAAATGGCTGCAATATAACTAAGAGTGAAAAATTTAAGGGGGTCTGAATACTTTCCGTACCCACTGTACCCTACTGGTGATGCTGTACATACTCCTATCTGGCGATGTTGTATACCCCATCTAGTGATGCTGGGCAGTATACTCCTGACACAATGGGTGGAATCTATAAGGGATGGGGCTTATGAGAAGTGGGAGGGGTCAAAAAGAAAGGGTGGGGCCTGGCACCCCCACATCCTAAAATTTCACCAGCTGCCACTGGACATCACCCCTCTACAGTGGTGTCCTCTGGCCCCCGTGCACATGAAACTCTCCAAAGCGGTGTCCTCTGGTCCCCTTTCACATAACCCCACAGCGGTGTCCTCTGGCCCCCTTCCACATCACCCCCCACGGTAGTGTCCTCAGGCCCCTTTTCACATCACCCCCCCAGCAGTGTATTCTGGCCCCATTTCACATCAACCCCCCCCCCCCCACAGCGGTGTCCTTCTCTCTCCAATCACATCACCCCCCCTCCCACAGCCAAGTCCTCTACATGACCCCCCCTCACAGCCACATCCTGTGCCCCCTTCACATACCCCCCCACCCCCTGCCATGTCCTCTGCCCCCTTTAACTCTCCTACCTTATATGGGTACAAAGAGTGAAGTACAAGAGGCAGAACAGCCCTGGATGGAGGTTGGGAGCTTTTTATATAAACAAGCTGGTGATTGGTTGCTAGGACCTAGATTAAATTTGACTATTGCAGTTCAGGCTTTGTTTTGCTAGTTCATCTTTTGATTGGCTGTTAACTTTTATGGATTTATTTTTGGCTGGACCTCTGCTTTAACAATATGGTCTCATGCATACTGGACATTTTTACAGCTGCTGTATTTGGCTTTAGGCATTTTTTTCTGCAGCCAGTAAACTCCCCAGCATGTTATCTTATGTGTCCATGCACATATAGACTTTTATCAACATTTTCTGGTAAGGGCATTTTCTGTCTGGAACCCCCCCCCCCCAGAACTAGTGGGTTTGAAGAGGAATTTTTCAGTTGTAAAAACTCTCTAAGGTATAGGGGGACCTAAGCTGTACCTGCCTATCACTTTTCAAGGGAGGATGCACTTGTAGGTAAAAGGCTCATGATGGTTAGGGGCCATGACAGTACAGACAAACCAACTGGGATGGATTCTCTGTGCCTACTATAATCCTTCTCAGCCTAGGTGAGCCACTGTGAACCTCATGTGAATTGCGGAATAGGGATCACACCACATTCCTGTGCAAAACACATGTGATTCTGTGCAATACGGTTTGGGCTCATTCATTTCGATGGCTCAAATCTCACCGCATCCGCATCAAAAAGGTGCGGGCAGCTTTTTTAAAAATATTCACACTGGAATCGGATTGCATTAGTGTTTATACTCATGCAATCCGGTTCAGGCAAACACACTTAGTTTGCGACCTGCTTTTGTGTAGTTGCTAACTGTCCACTGACACCCGCAGCAGATCACAGAGCGACTGCTGTATGGGAAACGCCCTGTGAACCAGGACTATTAAGTAAATTGAAGGGATGGGTTGGGAAGGAAGGGGGCTGCAAAGCTGCTACTTTGCTTAAAGTGTTTGTAAAAGTAATTTTCTTTTAGGCCTCATACACACGGACGTTTCTAAAAAAATAAACAAAACATCGGGCCCGACGTCAAGGAAAAAAAGTCGGCGTTTTTCGGCGTTATGCATCGGCGTTTTTGAGCGTTGGCGTCAATAGGCGTTTTTTTTTAAAAGTCATCCCTCTGCTATTTTTCAACCTAAAAACGTCGGCGTCAAAAAACGCCGGAAAACGCCGGTATAATATTAGGTGGCGTTTGTTGGCGCTTGTTGGCATACTGTGGCGTCGGCGTCAAAAAATGCCAAAACCTTACAGCCTCAGAACGCGATGGCTGTGGGTTCTAGTTTCAGCTCACTAACGCCGACGTCATCTACAGCTCAAAAACGCCAACGTTTTTATGGGGCCATTGACTAACATGGAGAGCTGCAAAAAACGTCAGAAAACGCCGGTGTCAAAAACTAACAAACATGTCATACTTACCTGCTTTGAACAGCCCTGATCCTCCTCTTCTCTGGTCCCCCGCAGATACTGAGCCCTTCCCCCTGCTGAGTGCCCCCATAGCAAGCTGCTTGCTATGAGGGCAGTCGTGTGTGCTTGCTCCTGAGCCACGCTTTCTGTGTCCATAAGACACAGACAGCATGGCTCAGCCCCGCCCTCTCCTCACTGGCTGTGAATGACAGCAATGAGAACCAATGATGAGGGAGAGACCTGGGAGAGCCTCGGCTCTTGTGCACATCGCTGGATCGAGATCGGGCTTAGGTAAGTTTTAGTGAGGGCAAGTGGCAGCTGGAGTTTTTTTTGGGGGGGCGGCAAACAACCAGCCCCCCCAGTCGGTTGGCCGGCGGCAGGCGGCACCTCCCCGCGGGAGGACAGTTGGACATCAAAGCCCCGCAGTCAGGGGTGTAACTACAGGGGTTGCAATTGCAACCGGGCCCCATGCTCCAGGAGGCCATGGTGCCTACCTTGTACACCTGGATAGGAGAAGCGGCGGGGGCGGCATTTAGAGGAACCAATCTCCTCTATTTTCCTCCTAATGGAGGAGATTGGTTCCTCTATATGCTGCTCCCGCCGCCCTTCCTATCCAGTTTACTTGTCTTCTGCTGTTCCCAGGGTCCCCATGTGCTTCCCGGTCCCCCCCCCCCCCCCACAGAGCTGCTGTCTTTCCCCCTCCTCTCTCCTGCCAGCTGCTGTAGAAGATGTGTCATGATGGAGAGATGGGAATGGGTTGGTAAATTTCTCATTTACCGAATCCTTCCTTTTTTGAATGGACAGAGTCAGTGATTGGTACCAATTGGTTCACTCATAACTGAAGCATAGTAGACTGTTTTTACTATTCTTCCATTTCTAAATAAATGGGAGGCTCGGTAAACAACATTTTGTTTATTCGGTGGGACCGTAATAAAGGAACTCGCAATGGGAGTAAAGGGCCCCAGGATCAGTGGGAAGAGGGAAGGGCCCTGGCCAGGGGGCCCTTCATAATTTCTTGCACCGGGGCCCTGAAGGTTCTAGTTACACCTCTGCCCGCACTTACCCCATCTAGGTAGTGGGCGGGTGGGCACCGACGGGTAGCGGCTTTCATCCTTCCTCCTCCTTTTGATCACGACGGCTTCCACCATGCGTCTCCTCCCTCCTCCTCCTAGGCGTCCAATAGGATTGCCTGTTCTTTCAACCGATCGGGTGACGGGTCTCAGATCCGCTTACTGATTGGCCAGGAGGAGGATCCGTGTGAGAATAGCGAATATCACGCTATTATCACACAACTGGTTGGGCTTAGAGCACAATGCTCTGCGCCCTGAGCCCACCCTTTTTGAAGCCTATTAGAGCCTCTGGCTCTAATCACGTGCTTAAAAAAAACACCTCTCTCCATTGGAATCCATGCGCCCGCGCCCCCCTAATAAACAGGTCACCACTGGTGAGGACTGAGGGGGGGGGGACATGCCCTACATAGAATGCATGAAGATAAGAACCTTCCAATTTTAGGGCGCATTCAAATCTGTGAATGCACCAGCACTTCAGCTAGATGTAAGGAGAAACCAGTGGGAGGCTGCTGGCTTTTGCAGCTAATCATGGCCGCTCACATGTAATCGCTTATGCAACGAAACGTACACGTGATCGCCCATATTGTACTTCACATCTGATTTACAGTGCCACCACTTTCACCCGTTGACATGGTATTTTCTGTAGTGCTCTGTAACACTTTCAACAGATGGGAAGAAATAGTATTCGCATATTGTCAATTACTGCCCCATAGGCAGCAATAGGAGGGTCACTCGGCATGCATGAAAGAGGATGTACTTGTTGGGTGGACAGACGATTGTCGTAGAGTCTGATCTGTTTCTTTGTTAAGGTTCAGGTTCCCACATATACGGACACCTACAGAGCTGCTATCCAAACAGTGCTCCCTCAGGTCTATAATCTTGTTTCGTATCTTTAAGACTTGGGACAGAGAGTGCTTTGATAGAGGGATGGAATGTACTGTTTAGACAGCAGGGAGACATATGAGCAGTCTGTACCCAAAATTACCAATGTCAGAATCTGGCATATAACCAAATACTTACTCTACATAGAAGGCTAGAGGCTGCTGCAAATCACTTTGATTAGACTAAAGGGAAGAATTAATGTAAAAATTTAGATGTAACTAGCACGTTTCCTACAAACCTTTGTGACAATTTGATACTAGGGATCATGCACACAGAGCTTAAAAAGCGCTGTTTTTACAAGCGTTGAGCATTTTTTTTTTAAGCCTGTACAAGCACCTCTATGTAAGCCTATGTGCCCATGCACATGTAGCCGGGGTCCACTTTGCTGCCCGCTATTTCTGAGCATTTGCCAAGTGGCCACCGAGAGTATACAGGCTCTCTTAGCAGGGAGAATGTGCCTGCCAGCTCTCTGCGTGGATTTGATTTTTTCTCTCCTTATTGTTTCTGTGTGCAGACACACACACACATCAAATTACAGTGTGGCTCTCTTGAGTTTCTCTGTGCTTGAAGGAGAATGCCAATATAATTAACAGTTACAGGAACCAATCAGAGGGACATTCACCAGCTGCAGGAATAGCAGCAAAGCATTCTGGAAGATGAAGTCCCTTTATCTGACGTCCCCATAGCTTTGTATGGAATATGGAACTACAATCCCATGCGTGCTCAAGAAGAGAGGAGGAGTGAGACTACATCTTGATTGTCTGGGGAGAATTCAGTGAAAGCGTGGGAGAGGAAAAGATAAGACCTAAGAGAGGGGTGCTGCCTCCTAGGTGTCTCCACCGTTCGATCTTAGGCCTCTGGGGCTGGTCGGGACATCCAGCTTGAGAGAGAGAGGATCCCAGGTGCACATCCAGGCACACCTGCACCGGCAGAGGTGACCAGTCGCCACCAAGCAAGCCTGCCTGTCCTAGGAAGTTTGTTTGGGCCTTGATCGATTGCAGGATGGGTGAGGGGGCTCTTGCCCATTTGCAGGAAACAAGGACACTGCACAGATTGAGTTATATTTAACCCTGTATACAGACATCATTGCTGTTAGTCATCTTGCTGACACTTGTAGTACCTGCAGGATACAAAGCCATTTAAGTAGAAAGACACTGTATACAGAGGTCACTGGCCTTTCACCCTGCTGAGGAAAATCTTGCATCCTTCGCTTAATGATCCGGACCATTTATGTTATTTGGGCCTGCTACCCAGGAATTTAAGTGCACCAATGACAGTGGCTAGCTGAAGATGCCAACACGTATTTAACTTCAAAGAGACTGAAGTTACTATTACCATATAGCCTTACACTCGTATATCCAGGGCTCTGTACATGCAGTGGGTGTGTGGGACAGCCTATTTTGAAAGTTAAGATATTGACTGTTGATTTGAATACAGTATTTGTTATTGGGCCTGTGGTGCCAGGAGACAGAAGAGATGGATCTGACATAGAGAGGGTCAGCTTTCTACTCTTTTCCTGCCTGGACTCATAGAGCCAAACTTGAGTAAAGGTAACCAATCTGGTACAGACTGCCATTTTTGTGACTTTATTGTTATTAAAGGGTTTGCTCTGCTATTGGGGTTGTTCTAAGGCTCTGAATCCCCTGAAAGCAGCCCAAATGTACTATTGATATTGCTTATAACTTCAGTTAATGTTCTTCTATTGTATTCCTTGAACATATTGCCAATGGTTATTCCACAGAGATACTACAGTAAAGACAATTTCTGTGTTTTATAATAACGTGTGTGTTTCTCATTGTTCCTTGCACTCACACTATTGCCAGAGGGGACTGAGGCTGTTATTGGGGTTGAGAGGCAGAGTAACAGACTGAACATACTTAAGCGGCTCCTTCGGGGGTAGCGCTATGCACACATAGGTATTTACAGGCTGTATTAGAAGGGAGGGGCTGAAATAAAAACCCACCAAAAGCGCATTCAGGAAAGGACCTGAAGAGCAAAAAAAGCGAGACGAGCCTAAACAAACATAAACGCTAGACATGTCTAGCATTTGAGAGTTAATGCATACCAAAAGCCATAATATATTTATATTCTGGTCAATAGAATGCATAACCCTCAAATGCTAAATGCACCTAAACGCGTGCGCAATAGGCAGCTTTCAGCATGTTTTTTTTAAGCATCGTTTTCCTGCCAGGTGTTCTAGCACTCAGAGGGTTTTTTACAGACACTCTGGGGTTGATTTATTAAAACTGGAGAGTGCAAAATCTGGTGCAGCTCTGCATAGAAACCAATCAGCTTTCAGGTTTTATTATGAAAGCCTAATAAAACAAGCTGAAGTTAGAAGCTGATTGGCTACCATGCACAACTGAACAAGATTCTGAGTGTATCAGTTTCAGTAAATGATCCCCCCCTGTGTGCATAAGGCCTAAAACCAGACAGTGAATAAAAGAAATGTTATAAGTTGTAAACATTTGTTTCCTTCCAGGACAACTATATTTTTAGCACACATGAGAGTGGCCCATCTGGTTTTATATACCTACTTTCTTCCCTGTTCCAGGAACCTTTAGGCTGCATTCACACCTGGGTGTAGCGTTTTCAGCCAGAAATACACGCGGTTTTTACCGCGATTTTCACAGGTTATTTTGTACAGGTCAAAAGGTCACCAATGTAAAAAGTAGAAAAATGCCCAAATCAAGCTACAAAAATACTTCCAGAACTTGTTTGAGCTTCAAGCGTTTTCAGGCTTTTGGCTTCAGGCGTTTTTGAGTGGAGTTGTGAACGGACTCCATATGGAATCATTGATTTTTTTCCCCTGCAGCGTTTTGTAGCTTCAGGCTTCAAGCTACAAAACACTCAGGTGTGAATGGGGCCTAACACTTGCACTGCAGGGAGGTTGTACAGAAGTCAATCTACTGATCGACTTCTTTACATCCACCCTGTTGGATTTTTCCCTCTCGATCAGCGCCACCGGCTATAGCCTGCAGCACTGTTCAGGGCGCTCTGACAGCGGGGAAGCCTCCCCGCTGTCAGAATACAATAAGTCAGTGGGAAGGGTTCCCCCATCCACACTGAGTGTGAGTGTGTGGATGAGGGAATCAAGTGAGTTATTTTTCATTCAACCTGCTGGTTAATGAAAAAACTGTATTATCTATGGGCTGTCTAAGTGTAGACCCAGAGGGACAGGAAGTGTGTTATTTGCAAGATTACCAAGTTAAAATAAGGGGAAGCAGCCTAAAAGAAGTAAATTAATGCAGCCTCCATATACAGTATAAAGACTAGTAAACAGCAATACTATACACTTTACCTTTTATGCCCCTTTTTTGGTATTTCAGAGTAGCATAGGCAGGGATGTCAGCTTACTACAGAAAGTTGAGAGCAAAATGGATTTCTAGCAGATATTTTGTTTTTATTTTATTATTTTGTAAAGGGACAAAACACTGAAAAATGTGCATGTAATGCAGACATACTGTATACTTAATATTGCGGTTTCTTTATTTGTCCAAATGTTGCACATCAGTTTAGAATAAACTACATAGGAAATCTAATGTTAAACAAATTTGTTTTCTATAGATAATAAAAAATAACTAAACTGTATATAATAATACAGCCTATTGACTCTTTATACTGGGACAGATGCTACTTTTTATTGAATAAATGACAGATCACCTTATTTGATCACAATGATATCTCATGTATCTCAGTGCTTAAATGGATGTATGAAACCTAAAAGGACAAGTGGAAAAAGAGGAGGGTCCCCTGCACCGACTTCATTGTGTAAGCCCACACACCACACCAACATGCTGATATCAAATGCTCTTACTAGAACGTTGATCAAGGCCCCTTTCACACGGGCGTTCCGTTCAGGTCCGCCTGTCTGTTTTTCACCTAAACAGTTGCCCCATTCTCCTCTATGGAGCAACGGATGTCAGCGGTGACATGTCCGCTGACATCCACCGCTCTCTGATCTGATCTGTGGTCAGTAAAGTCCGACGGATGGAAACCCTATTTTTCCATCTGTCTGGGGATCGGATCAGATGACAACGGACAGACGGTCCGTTGTCATCCGATTTCCCATAGAGGAGAGCAGCACTCTGACAGGCCCCTTTCACACGGGCACTCCGTATGCGGGGTCAGTTTTTGCTCAGCGGGGATCGCTCCACTGATCCTCGCTGAGCTGACGGATGACAGATCCGTCTCCGCTCACTGTGCGGACCCCACACACGGAAAGCACGTGTGAAAGGGGCCTTAGTCAGGCCTCACAGGGAGCTCAATCCTTCTCCAGTAATCCACCAGAATGATCTGACTGCACGGCCAGGCATCAAGGTATCCCTCCAATGCAGAGCAGATAACACAGCCACAGGATGGACATCAGGATTCCTCCTCCTCTTTACAGGACTCCAGAGTTTTCACAGATCATAAAAGACTAGATAGATCAAAGAGTCATCACCATAAAAATAAAACTCTCATGGTGAAGTATGTAGGGATGATGAATTTATTAAAATCCGATGCAAAATACAGCTGTATTCAACAATTTAGGAACTGGATGAAAGGTTTAGCACTGGGAAACACTTTTTGAAAGATAAATAGTGCATTTTATATACAACTATATAGATCAGATAAAAATGAAATACAAATGGAGGAGGAAGAGGGACAGAGGACTTTGTTCCAAATCAGAGACAGTTCCTCGAAATCAGGGACAATTGGGAGCTATGGCTAAAACCAGTGTCAGGGCTGTCCTTCCTATGGAGAAGTGAGAATGCTTTAACCTGTACCAGAATATTCCCCATGCATAGCTGTTTAGTATCTGAAGCCCAAGGAAAATATACTGCGTAAGGCCACTTTCACACAGAGCGGACCCGCTCAGCGGGGTCCGCCAGTTCAGCAGGAGATCGCTCCGTTGATCACCACTGAGCCGGCAGATGACAGCTCCGTCTCTGCTCTCTGTGCAGGGACAGATCTGTCAGAGCCCCGCTGTTTCCTATGGGAAGATCGGTTGAAAACGGACTGCCTGTCCGTTTTTATCCGATCCGCTAGACCAGTGGTTCTCAACTCCGGTCCTCGGGACCCACTAACAGGCCAGGTTTGCAGGATAACTGAAATGCATCACAGGTGATATAATTTGCTGCTCAGTGATTGCAGTATTCTAGTCTGCATCTCCCCAAGGTAATACTTAAAATCTGGCCTGTTGGTGGGTTCCCGAGGACAGGAGTTGAGAACCACTGCGCTAGACGGATGGTGAATGCATAACCCATACGTCTATTTTAGCGGATCTTGACGAATCGAATGGCAGACGAATGTCAGGTGACACATCCCCGCTGACATCCACCTGCCCTGCCATGTGGCTCGCCCGGATCCGACCTGAAAAACAGACATCTGATCGTGTGAAAGGGGCCCGAAGAGATTGAAAGCGCTAACGAGCAGGGCCCTCTGCTTCCTCCTGTATTGAATTGTATTGTAATTGTACTGTGTACCCTCATGTTGTAAAGCACTGTGCAAACTGTTGGCGCTATATAAATCCTGTATAATAATAATGTCCCACTTTTGTCACCACTGCAGCACTAATTTGGACCCCAACTTCTAAATACTCCCTACCCCATACAGTATAAATAGCTGCGAATGTTTTTGGGAAATTTACTTCAAGCAGCTGAATATTTGGCACAGGAGGGCAGGGCAAAGTATGCGCAACTACCATCTTACCTAGCCTTGTAAGGCCTGGTTTATTAGTGCGAGGAGTTTTGAATGTGATTTTCAGTTGCAATTATGCAGTGCAGGTGCTGTGTGATGTTTGTGTATGTGCTTTTGATATTCTCATGTCATTTTACAGCTGTGCATTTTTGGATGTGATTTTTGTGGCTTGGAAACTACTACAACTACTACTCTCCTGGAAAGGAGAATAGTTCAGTAAAAAAGGCAACAAAATTGCATCCGAAACCTATGTACATGCGTTTTTGATAAGATTTCATTCATATCTATGGGCCACAAAATTGTACTGCATCATTCCAAAGTTGCACAGGACCCTTCTCCAAATGCGCATTGCAGTCGCGCTGCATTGATGGGAGTGGCCACTATTGAACACAATGTTATTTCCATTGTAATGCAATTCTGTGAGACTAAAGTTGCATCAGAGATCACACTAGTGTGAACCAGGCCTAGCTGCACTTTAGTTGCTGCTGAAAAGCAGCACGTGAACCACAAAAACAATGAATATTTCTTAAACCAGCATACTTGTTTGCATAGTAGCAATGTTTAAATATCTGAAATGTTAACTATAGCATTGAAAATTTGACTAAGAGTGGAAAAAAAACATTTACAGCCGCTTTACTTTGAATTACATATCTGCATATGTGCACACATAAATGTCTATACATGTATAACAGCTTAACAGGTAAATCTGGTATGTCCATTGTGTCCTCTAGTGGACACACGATAGAACCAAGTGTTATTTAATGCAGTGCTGACAGAAAGGAATTTGTTGCTGTGCACTGACCTGCAGTAAACAGCTGTAACTGAGAGTGTCAGCCCATAATGGAGACTTAACCCATCACTGAGGTCAAAGCTATATCTATGAAACCACACTTCGTTTTTGCTGGATCTGGTGACATTTACAATAAAGTAAAACCCCAGTATTACCACATTCAGTTTTAGCGTGGTTCATACAGTCAGTTCCATATATATTTGGAGAGAGGCACAATTTTCATACTTTTGGCTCTGTATGCCACCAGAATAAAATTAAAACGAAACAATCCAAATTAATTTGAAGTGCAGACGTTCAGCTTTAATTCAAGGGGTTGAACAAATTTTTAGGAACTGCAACAATTTTTATACACAGTCCCGTCCTCATTTTCAGGGGCTCAAATGTAATTGGACAAATGAATACAATCATAAATAAAATGTTCATTTTTAATATTTTGATGAGAAACCTTTACTGCCAATGACTGGCTGAAGTCTGGAATCCATGGACATTACCAAAGACTGGGTTTCCTCCTTTCTGATAATTTGCCAGGCTCTAACTTCAGCTGTCTTCAGTTGTTCTTTGTTTGTGAGTTTTTCTGCCTTTAGTATTGCCTTCAGCAAGTGAAATGCATGCTAAGTTGGGTTGAGATCAGGTAATTGACCCGGCCATTGCAGAATATTCCACTTCTTTTCCTTCAAAAGCTCCTGGGTTGCTTTTGCAGTGCGTTTTGGATCATTGTCCATCTGTACTGTGTAGCGCCATCCAATCAGCTTTGCTGCATTTGGCTGAATCTGGGCTGACAGTATACCTTTTTTTTTTTTAAATCAGGCAAAGGTTTATTGAGATGTCACAAATTTGTACAACCAGATATCAAAAGTATATGTAGTTCACATTAGATATCAATTCAGCATACTAGTATCGTAGTTCACATCATGGGAATGCTTTAAAGTGGTTGCCAACTCGTGACAACCACTTTAACCTACAGGTAAGCCTATAATAAGGCTTATCTGTAGGTGCCCTGCATATCTCCTAAACCTGTACGGTTCAGGAGATATGCAGTGTTCTGGATGTGCCTCCGTGCCGTTTCTTCACTGTGACCGTGCCTTGACTGGCGGCTCCCGCGCGCATGTGACTGGCCGGAGTCGCGGCCCCCGAAGAAAAAGGGGCTGAAGATGGACGCCGCAAGCACAGGGGACATCGCTAGATGTCGCAGGCTTCGTTTGCAGGTAAGTGGCACATAATGGGCTACTATGCAAAGCATAGTAGCCCATTATGCTTCTACTTTGCAGGGGAATGTAGATGAAGCAAACCCAATCTGGGTTTACTTCCTCTTTAAGCGTACTTTAGAGTAGTATCTAGGGTCGTGCACAACTGGGACACTAGGTTCACAGTATATCTTTAAACACTGCAGAATTCATCCCGCCGCTGTTTCTGTCTTCTGTTACATCATCAATAAACACCAATGACCCAGTGCCACTGGAAGCCATGCATGTCCATGCCATCACACTGCCTCCACCATGTTTTACAGGTGACGTTGTGTGCTTTTGATTTTGGGCTCTTCCAAGCCTTCTCCACACTTTTTTCTTCCTGTCATTCTGGTACAGATTAATTTTAGTTTCATTCTTCCAAAAAAAAAAATGCTTTTCTAGAACTGGTCTGGCTTTTTTCGATGTTTTTGGCAAAGTCTAATCTGGTTTTTCTATTCTTCAGGCTTATGAATGGTTTGCACCTTGTGGTGAACCCTGTCATGAAGTCTTCTCTTGAATGTAAACTTTGAGAATGCTACAGCCACCTCCTGGAGTGTTCTTCGCTTGTCTGGATGTTATGAATGGGGGTTTTCATTACGATATCTTTACCATAGAGAGGATCCTGTGATCATCCACCACTGTTGTCTTCCGTGGACATCCAGGCCTTTTTATGTTGCTGAGCTCACCGGTGCGTTCTTCTTTCCTCAGTTTTTGAAGCCTTACAATGGCCTGTTTCACTTGCATGGACAGCTCCTTTGAACGCATGATGTAGGTTCACAGCAATAGATTCCAAATGCAAATACAATACATAGACTCAACTGCAGACCTTTTTAACTGCTTAATTGATGAAGAAATAACGAAGGAGTATCCCACACCTGGCCTTGAAACAGCTTTTTATTCAATTGTCCAATTACTTTTGGTCTCTTGAAAAAGGGGGATGGCTATTCTAAGAGCTGTAATTTCTAAACCCTTCCTCCAATTTGGATGTACATACCCTCAAATCAAACCTGAGAGTGTCAGCCCATATCCATTTTATATAACTATAGCTTGAATATGTTTTGGTAAATACCTGAAAAATCTAAAACTGTGCCTGTGTCCAAATATATATGGACCTAACTGAATATGAGCTTGGTTACATACAGTGTATGGAGATCTCTTGGTAAAAAAAAATATGTGAATGCAGTGTTGGAAATAGTGGGCTTCTGAGCAGTGATCAGTGTAAAAAACAGTTATATGTGTAAACTTCACAATGTGGTTGATAAAATAGAGGGATAAAATGTACAAAACAAATATGCTGAGAGACCCACAGGACAATATCAAAAAAGCGCAATAAGTACAGCATGCCAAGACACAAGCATTGCCAATACAAAATGGTTTGGTAATGCCCTTTCCTTCAGTACCCGTGGGTAGCGGGTAGGATTGTAGGTCGTGTGACCACTGTCATATTGGTCACATGATCAAATGCCAGTTCCACCGGCTATCAATCTTCAGTCCAGACTGAGAGCTGTCTATGTCCTGGGAGCTGACAGTTTGCATACTCTCAGCACATAAACATTGGCCACCCTGTGACAAACATGCATGGTGTGTGGACGTTAAAGGTGTTGTAAGGCCCGGTTCACACAGGGGCGACTTGCGATCCGACTTGAGTCGCCTCAAGACGCCCCAGGTCGCTTGACACAAGAAATCCCATTGAAGTGAATGGGAGCCGTCTTTATGTACACTATTGAAGTCGCTCCGACTTTAAGACAACTTCAGAAGAGATTCCTGTACTACTTGGAGGCGACTTCTATCTGACTTGTGCCCATAGAATTCAATGGAAGTCGCCTCCAAGTCGGATCCCCCATCTAAACAGAAGCGACTTCACAGTGAAAAGAATATAATATATTTAGAGCAACCCCCTCCCTCCCTTCTCTGATTGGCCACAGCAAAGTCACCTGGCATGAAGTCATGTTATAAATCGCCTCAAGTCCCGCTATAAGTTGCCCAATGTCACGCTGAAGCTGCTTTCTAATCGCCTAGCAAAGTCGCCCCGCAAGTCGGATCGCCCCTGTGTGAACCGGCCCTAAAGGTTCTTTTTTTTTTTCTTTTTTGTTATTAGAATAGCAAACAAACTTACCTGCTCTGTGCAAGGGTTTTACAAATAGCAGCCTCGATCCTCCTCTTTTGGGGTGCAGGCGCACTCCCGAGTCCCACTGCTGTGCCCATTGACACAGACAGCGGGACCCTGTCCGCCCCCCGCTCCCATGTCACTGGATTTAATTGACAGCACCAAGCTGTCTAATGATGAGAGAGACAGTGTCTGGAGCCGCTGAGCTTGTGCTTATCGCTGGATCGGATCGGGCTCAGGTATGTAACAGAGAGCAGTCTGGGGGAGCTGCAGCAAAGAAGGTTTTTCACCTTAATGCATAGAATGCATTAAGGTGAAAAACCTTGAGATTTTACAATCATATTATATGGTCATAAAGGAATTACATAGCAACACACCGATTCATGTTATAGTCCCTGTACACACATTTTACTTTACTAGACATGCCTGCCTACACTACAGGCCCCTACTGAGGCCAACAACTAAACTAAAACAAATATTAAAGCTCACCATACACATTACAATCTGAACGTACAATCAACTTTTTATTTACAAAAACTATATAATAGAAAGAACCTATGTACAGTTGTGCTCATAAGTTTACATACCCTGGCAGAATTTATGATTTCTTGGCCATTTTTCAGAGAATATGAATGATGACACAAAAACTTTTCTTTCACTCATGGTTAGTGTTTGGCTGAAGCCATTTATTATAAATCAACTGTGTTTACTCTTTTAAAATCATGACAACAGAAACTACCCAAATGACCCTGATCAAAAGTTTACATACCCTGGTGATTTTGGCCTGATAATATGCACACAAGTTGACACAAAGGGGTTTGAATGGCTATTAAAGGGAACCATCCTCACATGTGATCTGTTTGCTTGTAATTAGTGTGTGTGTATAAAAGGTCAATGAGTTTCTGGACTCCTGACAGACCCTTGCATCTTTCATCCAGTGCTGCACTGATGTTTCTGGATTCTGAGTCATAGGGAAAGCAAAAGAATTGTCAAAGGATCTGCGGAAAAAGGTAGTTGAACTGTATAAAATAGGAAAGGGATATAAAAAGATATCCAAGGAACTGACAATGCCAATCAGCAGTGTTCAAACTCTTATCAAGAAGTGGAAAATGAGGGGTTCTCTTGAAACAAAACCACGGTCTGGTAGACCAACTAGAATTATAGCCACAACTGCCAGGAAAATTGTTCGGGATACAAAGAGAAACCCACAAATAACTTCAGGTGAAATACAGGACTCTCTGAAACCATGTGATGTGGCTGTTTCTAGATGCACAATAAGGAGGCACTTGAAGAAAGATGGGCTGCATGGTCGAGTCGCCAGAAGAAAGCCATTACTACCTAAATGCCACAAAGTATCCCGCTTACAATACACCAAACAGCACAGAGACAAGCCTCAAACCATCTGGCACAAAGTCATTTGGAGTGATGAGACCAAAATTGAGCTTTTTGGCCACAACCATAAACACTACATTGGAGAGTCAACAAGGCTTATGATGAAAGGTACACCATTCCTACTGTGAAACACGGAGGTGGATCGCTGATGTTTTGGGGATGTGTGAGCTACAAAGGTACAGGAAATTTGGTCCACAAATACCACAAAAGACTTCAAGCTGTCATTGATGTTAAAGGGGGCAATACATGGTATTAAGAACTGGGGTATGTAAACTTTTGATCGGGGTCATTTGGGTAGTTTCTGCTGTCCTTATGATTTAAAAAGAGTAAACACAGTTGATAATAAATGGCTTCAGCCAAACACAAACCATGAGAGAAAGAAATGTTTTTGTGTTATCATTCATGTTCTCTAAAAAATGGCCAAGAAATCATAAATTCTGCCAGAGTATGTAAACTTATGAGCACAACTGTAAACCAACCAATCAATTTGTATCCAGTCAGGCAGGGCCCTGTACAGTTTTTGGTAGATCTAAAAGAGATTGTATAGTCAGATTGTGAGGTGTGTGTGCTGAGGTTAAAGAGTAACTCCAATTTTGTTGAGAAAAAAACATTCCCCTCTGGGTGATCTGATTTTATCAAACTTTGTTGCAGATTCCTACCTTTGTTAATCTGAAGGAAAATCTGTTTGTCTGTGTCCATGTGCAAAGTGAATCTGTATGGGAGTGGTTTTATAATTATCAATCAGCTGCTGCACCTGAATGGCTCTAATGAAGCAAGCTGAGTATATCTCACCATAAGGCCTCATACACACGGGCGTTTGCAGAAAAATAAGCAAAACGCCGGGCCTGACGTCAGGGGAAAAAACTGACGGTTTGCTTGGCGTTTTGCATTGACGTCAATGGACGTTTTTTCACGCCAGCTTTTTGCGGCGTTTTCTGCCTCTATTCAAAATCAATGGTTCCCTATGGGAGCCCATTGATTTGAATAGAAGCCGCACCAGAAGTCGGATCGCGGCAATCCGACTTGCGGCGCGACTTGTGTGCCGTGTCTTAAAGGGGAACCCCCGCAATGATGTCACATCCTGGGGCGGGGCTGTGATGCGATGCCCCGCCCCAGGATGTGACATCAAGTGGGTGGGGCTAATGATGACGTCATCGTGTGGCCCCGCCCCCATGCCAATATAAGGCAACCGCGCAGCACGGACCCGGTATTCGAGTGGAAGAGAGCGACGAGTAGAAAACTCCCCAGAAGACGCCCCAAGAAGTCGAGAAAACGAGAAAACGACGACAAAGGGGCCGATGGAAGAGGGCGGCGACGAAGAAGAGGGAGAAGAAGGGGAAGAAGACCTCTACAACTGAGCAGCGAGAGAAGGTGAGCTTATGGCCCAGGCACGACGCGCCAACGGAATATAACCGTACCCCCGCCCCGGTGTGCTACTGCAGTAGTAATCGGGGTGGGTGAACTACAGTGTAGGACCCCGCCCCGTAGCGTAGTGTCGGGGCGGGGTCCTACACTGTAGTAACGCCCCCAAGGGGAAATTCTGTGCCGTGTGTTCAGCGCGGCGTTCAGCCTAACGGCGCTAGGCTGAAGACCACGCCGAAGATAAGTTTAGTTACCCGAGGGTATCCCTTGGTAACTAAAACTTATCTCCGTCTTTTGCGGCGTTTTTCGACCGCACTTTTTTGCAGGTAACTGCAGTTACGTTTTGCGGTTCGTTT
>BLSH010121307.1:65460-84137 GCA_018402905.1 Glandirana rugosa | reverse complement strand
GCCCTCACCTGTGTTATTGGCTGCAAACTGCCCCCACCTGTGTTATTGGCTGCATAACTTCCCCCACCTGTGTTATTGGCTGCATAACTGCCCCCACCTGTGCTATTGGTTGCAAACTGCCCTCACCTGTGTTATTGGCTGCAAACTGCCCCCACCTGTGTTATTGGCTGCATAACTTCCCCCACCTGTGTTATTGGCTACATAAGTGCCCCCACCTGTGATACTGGCTGCAATTCATCCCTTCCTGTGATACTGGCTGCAATTTACCCCCTCCTGTGATATTGGCTGCAATTTACTCCCTTCTGTGATACTGGCTGCAATTTACCCCCTCCTGTGATATTGGCTGCAATTTACCCCCTTCTGTGATATTGGCTGCAATTTACCCCCACCTGTGATATTGGCTGCAATTTACCCCCACCTGTGATATTGGCTGCAATTTACCCCACCTGTGATGCTGAGCTGTATACTGTGTCCTGTGATGCTGGGGCTGTATACTGTATCCTGTGATGCTGGGCTGTATACTGTATCCTGTGATGCTGAGCTGTATACTGTGTCCTGTGATGCTGAGCTGTATACTGTGTCCTGTGATGCTGAGCTGTATATTGTATCCTGTGATGCTGAGCTGTATACTGTGTCCTGATGCTGAGCTGTATACTGTGTCCTGTGAGGCTGAGCTGTATACTGTGCCCTGTGATGCTGAGCTGTATACTGTGTCCTGTGATGCTGAGCTGTATACTGTGTCCTGTGATGCTGGGGCTGTATACTGTGTCCTGTGATGCTGAGCTGTATACTGTGTCCTGTGATGCTGAGCTGTATACTGTGCCCTGTGATGCTGAGCTGTGTACTCCTGACACAATATGTGGAATACAGGGGACGGAGTGGATGGATTCTATAAGGGGCAGGCTTATTAGAAGTAGGAGGGGTCAAAAAGGAAGGGTGGGGCCTGGCGCCCCCCATCCAAAAACTTCACCAGCCGCCACTGCTGTTATACAAGCTGTACACTCACTACTTTACATTGTAGCAAAGGGTCATTTCTTCAGTGTTGTCACATGAAAAGATATAATAAAATATTTACAAAAATGTGAGGGGTGTACTCACTTTTGAGAGATACTGTATATTTAGCAGTGAATTTAGTGGGCATGAAAACAAACCACCACCAATTGCCAGAACCATGATGGTGAGTTTTAAAAACATAAGCCAAATCCTTATTATGCTTAAGTGCCTGAGCACATATGGGTAATTATTGAGAGCTCATTAAAGCTGGAAAATGATTGTTTGTAGGCACTTTGCGACCTCTGCAGGCACAAATGAATGACAACCCACGAAGGAATAATTATCACACCTCCCAGCTCAGGAACTTGAAAATAGGGAAATCCTGGAGTGAGATGATATGCTGTGCTTGCAGCACAAGGCATTGAAAGAAATACGATTTTTTATGTACCTCTGTAAATTCCATATCTTGTACACAGCACAAGACATGGGAATTGATTCTTAGACTGGGGACTTAGGTTATATGTCACTACCTTCAGGTGATTGGACACTGGCAAACAGCTTTACTGGACCGCCCCCAGTGTACCCATATAACCCCGCCCACATTATGAGGCTCTAGTTTTTCTTAGCAATCAGTAAGGAGATCACGGAGAAAAAGGGTCCTGTATTCTGCCATTGTCCTGTACTGTACTCCAAGATATTGAATTTACAGGTACATTATCTTACAGTACTGTTATCTTAAATGTATAAAACAGGACACAGGAATTATAATGTAGAAAAATCTGCGCTCAAAAATCAAATATAGGAAAATTATCAATATAAAATATCAATATAAAAAGCTGCTACACATATTATCCTACACTTGGACAAAGATAAGTAAATAACAAGTACAGCGCTAGTCAATCATGAAAGTCCATAGATGAGGAAATCAAGATGAAGAAAAGATCCCAACATCCGTGCAGGAAACGAAGCAATCTTGTGCCACACAACACCTGCTGTACTAAGCTCTTACCCTAGAGTGTGTGACCCCCTGGATAAGAGCGGTCTAACACACTTAATTACAGAGGATGTGAAAAGCAAATAGCCTTCTCCAGTGTTGCAGGCACGATCCTTCACTCAGATATAGCGTAGTGGTAAAGTGCAGCTTCCCTCCAATGACCTTCCCATGAGGCTCCCCATAAGCCGTCACATGAAAGAAAGGGGGGCCCACATAGTGTACTATTGCTAAAAATTCAATGCTTTATTGAGCTAAAAAGATACACTCACATTTGATCAGTCGCTTGACAGCGTTCAGACGTTCCGCCAGGAACCAAAATGGCCGCAATGGTGTCCCTGATGACGTCAGATGTGACGAAACCGGTAGGAGCCACGTCCACACGCCCACCACGTTACTGCACATGCGCGGCCCATTGCGGCCAAGTGTGTTAGACCGCTCTTATCCAGGGGGTCACACACTCTAGGGTAATAGCTTAGTACAGCAGGTGTTGTGTGGCACAAGATTGCTTTGTTTCCTGCACGGAGGTTGGGATCTTTTAGGACACAGGAATTGATTCTTTCAATATGGGACATCCCTGAGCAATATATTGCGAGGTGGGCAACAAAATAGCAACCCGAAACAGACAGTTGACAGCAGAAGCATGTTGCGGCTGAAAAATAAATCAGCAGGCTCAAACAGCCACCTGTCGAAACATTTTCGAAAACGTGAAAAGAAAAACAAGTGGTGGTCCTGCAACATGTGAACAAAAAAAAAGATTCTAGGATTAGATGCTGTAAAAAGCCCAAGAACCCTGACATCTTTGGGAGCTCAGGAAGGAAAAATGTGGGACTTGTTCCCTGAGGACAGTAGCCCTTGATAAAAAGGTAAATAACCACCCAGCTGGGAGGGAGGAATCCCATAGAGGGATCGTCCTTGTGAGCAGGGCCGTCTTTAATATTGATTGGACCCTGGGCAAACATTTTTTTGGCCCCCCACCCACACTGGCCCCCGCCATGCAATTTCGTTCTCCACCTGCTCTGAGAGCAGCTAGACTCAAAATCAGTTTACTACAGCAGATCAGGAAGCGATTGAGATTGGTTGCCAGAGGGTGCAGCTTATCATTACCACTTGTTGATTGGTTGCTAGAGGTTACAGCACACATTATGGCTTATTGATTAGTTGCTCAATATAACAGTACATCATTATGTTCCTGATTGGTTGCTAGAGGTTACAGCACCCAGGGTTGGTGCAAGGATTTTTGACATCCTAGGTGAAACCTCATTTTGCCGCTCCCTTGGCTCCTCCCTGGGCTCCACCCCCTTTTCCCTGCCCAGCCTGATCAGCGTCAATCAAATGCAGCCTGATCAGCGCCAATAAAATGCAGCCTCACCAGCACCCATCAAATAGAACTTCACCAGCGCCAATCAATACAGCCTCACCTGTGCCTATCAAATATAGCTTCACCTGTGCCCATCAAATAGAGCTTCACCAGTGCCAATCAAATACAGCTTCACGGGGGGTGGGGGTGTGGGGGGGGGGGTATTTGGCAGATCAGTCACTATTTCTTTATACATTTGCAAATGGCATGTGATAATACAATCTCATTATCTCAGTCAGACAGTGTCAGTTTTTACATGAATCAACGCAGAGCAGCCAGTGACAGATCAATAGTGGCCAGGCGCCTAGGCAGCAGTGCTCCCTAGGCGGCCACCTACACCGCCCTAGTGGTAGAGCCGGCCCTGACTGCACATTATTACCTTACTGCCTGCACACCATGGACTAGGGAGGTGAGGGGTAACTGGACACAATTAACCCTGTCATTGCTGGCAGATGAAATCCCAGTTGGAAGTGCATGATTAACCCTTTCAGATCTATGTTGGAAGTATGAGATTAACCATTTATTTGCTAGCAGAACCCTAATGGAAATGCATGAAACTTCCAGCAGGGATCTTCTAGCATTGAAAGGGCCATCACGTGCTTCCCCTGGAATCTACTGTACTATCTCCACTCAGTAGCTGCCATGGCACATACCTCTGTCCAGTCTGCTCTTCAGCCTGACTAAAGCTGGCCATAGACGGTTCGCATCTCAGCTGGTTCAGCAGGAACTGGCCAAGATTTGAACCAAGTATGGGCAGGCTCAATGTACCCAAGTTGATTGATCGATCAACTTGGGTACAACTAGCCTGAACGATTTTACATGCAATTATTCCTACCAGTCGTTATAGCTGCAATATTTTCTGTATTCTCCTGGCGGGACAGCTTCCTCCTACCCCCACTGGAAAAAGACAATGGCTCAGCAGGAGGGATTTCCCCATCAACACTGACTGTCTTTTCTGCAACCACGGTTGCAGGAAAGAAAATTGCTCTGTCAATGGCTGACCTAAGCCTCTCATAACAGCACCCCTTCTTGCCCCACAAGCTGCGACCACCTCCAAGGTAGTTCCTAATGGTTTATGCTCTAGTGGTGGTAGCATTTAGTGGCTGCAAAGCCTATTTACCAGATCCAGTGACACAACAGCAGTGGTCAGCAACATGGTCCTCTTGCAGTCTCCCCCACATGGTACTTGCTTGGTAGTTTTACATGCAGCTCAGTGTTTGGGGGGAACTGTACCAAATGTTTTTCATACTAACTCCCCCAGGACACGGCACTGTCCTGGTGAATTTTTGCCCAGGCATATCTTGCTCCCTCCTCCTTTAAAAGCATGGTATAATTCAGGCACCATGGGACTACATGTCCCATCATGCCCCTCAATTCTCTTCTGATTGGCTGCTTATTCTGCTTAGCCAGAGGGAGGGGGAAGAACAAGCAGTGATTACACAGAGCCGACTGCTGACAGGAGGGGGGGTGGGTAAGCGGTTTGCAAGTACACAGAGAACTCGCAGCTGCACCTCTCCCCTGTCATAGCACAGCCAATTTGAGATCTGTGGTGGCCCGTGCATGCAGCGGTGGGAAGGGAGATCACTCAGCTACATTGATACGAATGACAGGGAGGCCGTTCGGGCCGCTGTAGCTAGGAGCGACCTGAGATATTCCGCCTGATTGGCTGCCTGTTCTCCTTAGCCTGAGGGGGAAGAGCAAGCAGCGATCAGAGAGAGCCGGTGTTCTATCGAGAAGTGCAACGGGCACATCTCCTTAGAACACCGCCTGCTGACTGGAGGAGGAGGATGCAAGCGGGTTTCGAGTACACAGACAACCGCAGCTGTGCTTCTCTCCTGTCATAGCACAGCCCGAGCCAAACAGAGACTCGTAGTGGTGGGAGGGGAGATCTCTCGGCTACACTGATGACAGGGAAGCCACACGGGCCATTGTAGCTAGGAGCGATCCCACATATTACTCCTATGGCGGGCTCAAGGGGCAGCTGCTTTGGGCCCCACAAAAATGACTGGGCCCTGGGCAGCTGCCCCTTTTGCCCTGCCTTAAAAATGGCCATGATTGTGAGGAAAGAGAAGAAGGGTCAGTTCCTAAGGGAAGACATGGCAGACAGCCACAAATGACAGTCAACAAGAAGTGACATAGGTAAGCAAAAGACCTGCCTACCAGAGTACTTTGTCCCCATATAGTGCAAGAAAAAGAAGGGGTCCAAAGAAGAAAATAGAAGGAACCAAGGCAGCCATGCCTGACAGGCAGTGCAGAGCTTCTCCACCTTATCCAATCTAAGAACACTTTGCATACATTGAAAAAATGCAAAGCAATCTCTAAAAAGCGCGTGTGTCAGGACACCTTCTGTGTTCACAAAGCAGCAGGGCAGCCACTCAGCACTTAGAAGCTAGTGAAGACCACTTCAGAATGAGAGAAGAATGGGATAACATTCCTTTCCCAAAACTCCAGCAGCTAGGTGTCCTCGGTTTCCAGACGTTCACAGAGTGTAGTTAAAAGCAGGGGGATGTTACACCGTGGTAAACATGGCCAACTTTTCTGAGATACGTTGCTACCATTAATTTCAAAATGTACTTCTCCATTAAATATCCTAGATGTTACCCCTACTCAAAAATTAATAAACCACTCACGGCCTGCATGTCATCCAGCCTGTTTCAAGTTAGGGCACGCTGTGTCCACCGGACAGCGGATTACACTTATTGGTAACGGGGTACCAAGTATCAAGTGATCGCGATGATTGGTCATAGCGATCACAGGATAACAATGTAGACAAAGGTCATGAATGGATTTCAATTCATGAACAGCTTGCTTATGTTTTTGATTTGTAGCCAATCAGAGATCACAACCATAAGCAAGCTGTTCATGAATGTTAACCCATTCATGACATTGATTATCACTGTATAAGCAATAAGAGTGTAAAAAAAAATCCCTGATTACCCCCCCCCCCCAAAAAAAAAATACTCTGACAGGATGTACACATTTTTCTTTTTTTTTTACATATTGTCACCAGTCAATACCCCTGATCACCACTAGGGATGGGCTGAACGGACCCCTGTTCAGTTCACACCAGAACTTACGAACACCACGAAAGTTCGGGCCGAATAACAAACCCCATTAAAGTCAATGTAACCCAAACGTCAAAAATCAAAAGTGCCCATTTTGAAGGCTTATATGCAAGTAATTGGCCATACAATGGTTATAGGGGTCCGGGTCCTGCCCTGGGGGACATGTATCAATGAAAAAAAAGTTTGTGAAAAACATAATTTTTAAATGAGCAGTGATTTTTTGATTTTTAAAGTGAAAGCATAAAAATTAACAATTCCTTCCAATATAGTGTCTGGGGGGTCCCCTTAGTCTACCTGTAAAGTGGCAGATGTGTACCATGTCTAGAATCTGCTGCAGCAATAATTGCATTTATAAAGCCCCATAAAAATGACATTTTCCCTGCAAGCTGCCTTTATTTTGCTCAGCAACAACTTGGGGAGCCAGTGTGTATGATGAGGCCCCAATTATGTGCACTGGGAACAAGATTAGTGATTTTTTGGATAAATTCTGGTGTCACTTTGACTTTGGATAGAAGTAACGGGTTCAGAAAAATTGGGCTTTGGTTGTCGGTGGTGCCTTCACACCATAACCCTATAGAGGTGCTCTTCATGAAGGCAAGAATTGTCCTTTCTGTAAAAAAAAATGCAATGATATGCACCTGTCAAACAGGTGCAGAAAACCTGGTCTTTGGGTGTCAGTGGCGCCTTTCCACAGTAACCCTATAGAGGTGCTCTTGATAAAGGCAAAAAAAATTGCAATGATAGGCACCTGTCGAACAGGTGCTGAAAAATTGGCCTTTGGGTGTTAATTATGCCCATGAAACCTATATCAAAAACAATCTTCCAGATGAAATGATTGAACACCCTCAAAGCTAGGCAGCCTTGAAGTCCTGCAGATATTGCAAAAACATTTAATCAGTGACATCAGCATCAGGGGCTTCATAGCTGGTAATCCAGGACTGATTCATTTTTATAAAAGTCAAACGGTCCACGGAGTCTGTGGACAGAGGCGTTCTATGATCAGTAACGAAACCTCCTGCCCGTTCTGATAGCTTGCTGGATGCAGGGCAGCCCAACAACTCAATAGCATACTGGGCAAGTTCTGGCCAGTGGTCTATTCTCATGACCCAGTAAGCCAGTGGAACTTGAGCTGGAAAGCTGCCCATCCCTGTTTTGGCCCCGAGGCAATCGTCCACCATGTGATGCAGAAGCTGCTGATGGGATGTGGAAGCTGACAGCCCTGGGCGGCGAGGACTAAAAAACTTATGAAATGCATCACCTAGGCGGACGCCTTCTCCAACGCTCCTCTCTTGACTAACAGAAGACCATGTTTTCCACGACACTGTAACCTACTGGAGTCGGTAAAAATGTTCAATAAAATCCTCTTTAACGTGTCCTCAAGAGATTTTATCTTCTGCACTCTCTGTGGGGACGGGATGAGTTCTGAGACCTTCCCCTTATAACGGTGGTCAAGGAGGGGTGCCAACCAGTAATGATCATTCTCCTTTATGCCACGTATTCTTGGGTCCTTTCGCAGGCTTTGAAGCATGAGGTTGTCCATGCGCCTTAAATTTGCAGAGGATTGAGAAGCAGACTCCTCGGGGTCACTCAGGATGACAGCATCTGGAACTTCTTCCTCCCAGCCACGTACTTCTCCCAAGGGTCCTGGGGTTGGAAAGTCATCGCTTACAGATTGACGCATGTCTTCCTCTTCTTCAAAGCCCACAAAAGTGCCAGAATCCCCCTCCTCATCCTCCTCCTCTCTCTCTCCTGTGTGTTCTGTAACATAGGAATGATGGTGTCTGGATAAAGTGGGCCTTGAGAGGAAAGGAAGTCCTCTTCTTCCTCCTGCTGCTCTGCCTCCAGTGCCCTGTCCATAATGCCACACAGAGACTGCTCCAGCAGGAACACAACAGGGATTGTGTCACTGATGCATGCACTGTCATGGCTCACCATCCTTGTGGCCTCCTCAAATGGTGACACTACAGTGTATGCATCCTTAATGATCAGCCATTGGCGTGGGGAAAAAAATCTGAGACGGCCTGAGCCTGTCGTTGTGCCGTACTCACACAGGTACTCATTGACGACCCTCTGCTGCATGTATAGCCGCTGCAGCATTGCCAAAGTTGAGTTCCACCTGGTGGGCATGTCACAAATCAGGCAGTTTACGGGCAGGTGGAATTCCCACTGAATTTCAGCCAACCGAGCACTGGCTGTGTATGACCGCCTGAAATGGCTACAGACTCTTCTGGCCAGCTGTAGCACATCTTCCAAACCTATTTAGGAAATGCTGCACCACCAAATTGAGGATATGTGCCAGGCATGGCACATGTGTCAACTTTCCCTGTCTAAGGGCGGACAGAAGGTTTGAGCCATTATCGCACACCACCATTCCTGGCTCCAGCTGGCATGGTCTTAACCACCTCTGGGCCTGTCCTTGCAGAGCTGCAAGAATCTCTGCTCTGGTGTGGTTCCTGTCCCCCTTTTAGCCTGACTCATGGAATAGACCTTTGAACACTTAGGGGGAACCTGATGTTCATAGGACAATTCTGCAGAGGAGGGCAATGAAGTGGCAGAGTAGGAGGAGGAGGAGGGGGTAGAGCTCACAGGTCTGGCATCATCACCACCAGCTGTACGGAGACGTGGGGGCACAACAAGCTGCAGCACCGAGCCCTGTCCTGCATCCTTTTGAGTTGCAAGCAGCGTTACCCAGTGTGCTGTGAACTAAATATATCATCCCTGCCTATGCTTGCTGGACCACGTGTCAGCAGTAAGGTCGATTTTACGGCTGACTGCCTTGCCCAAGGATGCCAGAACATTCCCTGCCACGTGATGGTAGAGAGATAAAACAGTATTACGTTAAAAGTGGTAGCGACTGGGAACCTGCTATTGTGGTACAGCACATTGGACGAATTCATGGAAGGGGGCAGAATTCACCAGGCTGAAAGGCAGAAGTTGGAGAGCCAACAGCTTTGACAAGCTTGCATTTAGACGGTGGGCATGTGGGTGGCAGGGACTGTATTTTTTTTTTTTTGCTGCAGCAGATGGGGCAGAGAAATTTGCTGGCTACAGTCTACAGCTGGTGATGTGCTGCTGGCAGATGTGCTGCTAGGACCTGGGACACCCTGTGCTATACCATCATCGCTGTCAGTGGAGGCTGCTGAGAGGGGGCAGACTGGAGTGGGTAAGGAGGAGGAGGAGGGACAGATTTGTGTGGCTTTTAGGTGCTCTTGCCAATGGGCTGAGTGGTTGGATGTTAAATGCCTTGTTATGCATGTGGTACCCAAATGGCTGGTGTTTTTGCCACATTTGATGTGCCTGAGACATAGTTTGCACATAGCAACAGTGTGATCTGCTGCAGATGTGCTGAAAAAGGCCCAGACAGCTGAGCTTTGGGAAGTGGGCTGGGAGATAACAGCTGCAGAATGTGATGGAATAGGGTGGCTGCTCTCTGCTCTTTCTTGATGTTGCCTCTTTGGGGTTGCGCCGCCTCACCTTCAGTTTCCTCCTCTGCTCTATCTGGCACCCAAATCGCATCAGTGACCTCATCATCATCATCATCATCTCCATCTCCTCCATCTTCATCATCATCATTACCACTGAAGACAACTTGGCAATACGCTACGGCTGGGGGAACATGAATGCCAATTTGTCTACCAATGTTCTCCCCTCTCTCTAGGCTCATGTTCTTGTCATCCTCAACCTCAGAACCAACATCTGAATCCAGTAATGGCTGGGCATCATCAAGGAGCAAGTGGCTGACGCTGTGGTCAAGTAACTCAGCTGACTCCTCCATGGCTGATGTTGGGGCTATGGCAGGAATAGAGGTGGACAAGGAGGCAGGTTTATCCACTCTGGCAACTGTAGGGGACTGCACACTTGTCTCTGCTTGCGTGACAGAGGAGGATGAGGAAGGTTTAGTAAGCCAAGTCCACCACCTCCTCTGCATGCTGTGGCTGGATAGCATGGGTAAACTCACTAAAGAGAGGAAATGATGCCCTGCCTGAGAACTGACCACCACGTCCACCTTTTCCTGTGGACACATTTGTTGCTGGCCCCCTTACAGTGCCAAGAGAACGTCTGCCTCACATTATTGGGAGGGAGGGGGCGGTGCTTATTAGCAAATGTAAAGAAGAAGTGGAAATCTGTACGTAGATGCACTTTAATCAATGTAAAGTGGTGTTTTGTGCACTTTAATTTGAGTACTCACACTATACAGACACACTCCATGGATACACTATAATATACTGCAATATAATGCGTCAAACGTACAGTAACACACAAAACTATATGGCGTTAAATTTGCAGTAACGCACACAAAAGTAAATGGCGTTAAACTGGCAGTAACACACACAGAACTATATGGCGTTAAACTGGCAGTAACGTACCTTACCCTGATAAGCTCTGCGGTCCCCACCCGTGTCACACACCCATTCCAAATTATATTCACTGGTAACAGAGCTCTGGTGGGGCTCGGAGACCGAGGTGACATGCTACGCCACCATTGCAAAGTATGGGATCTAGCGGTGTGCAGGTTGTATATTTGTCACAAGTGTTGGATGAGCATGGGGTAAGACCGTTTCAGGAACTCAAGGAGACCTTTGACTTGCCTAACTCAATGTTTTTTCGCTTCCTCCAGCTCCACCATGCACTTCAATGCCAGTTTCCTACCCCCATCCCAGATCTGACGCCACTTTACCTGGCGGAGGTCTGCCTGGGTGAAGATCCTAAGAAGTTGATCTCTATCTATTATGTAGCCCTTAATACACCAGCGGCAACAGACCTAGCTTATAAACTGAAAGACAAATGGGTGGAGGATGTGGGTGAGCTGGAGGACGACGAATGGTCGGAGGCACTGGCATCCTGCAGGAAAGTCTCCCCCAGACTCTCTGACAGACTCACACAACTATACATTTTACATAGAACGTACCTTACCCCGGCTCAAATGAGCAAGTATCAACCCCTACGCGACCCCTCATACCCTAGATGTGGAGATCGTAACAGTTCCTTTTACCATCTAATATGGACATGCCCAGCCCTGCAGGGGTACTGGGCCCAAGTGACCCAATTTCTACACGACGAAATGGGCTCCCCTCTAATGCTGTGCCCTAAACAATGCATCCTGGCACTGATTCCTGACCAGGAGGAGGAGAATAGACATTTCCATACCTTCCTGCAGGAGACCCTGCACACTGCCAGGCTCCTAATAGCTAAAACATGGCTTAGACCTACACTGCCAACCCTACAAGAATGGATAGCAATGGTTAATAAGCCTCTACCCTACAAACAGGTGATATATAAACATAGAAAATGCCCAGCTAAACATCACAAAGTGTGGGACACATGGTTGGACTCCTCAGCCACATCGTCTGACCCGCAAGTAGAACAAGAGTAAGAGAGAGGGACTTCCCTCCACAAAATCTTACGCTCGACTCTGTATTAAAAATGCTGTAACTGAACTAGTTGGGGCTCTACTGAATTACATTGTATATTATTATCTGATCTCATTGACCTATATTTGTATGAAGTAGTACTGTATAACGTAAGGGAACATCTGAGCACTCTTTATGTATGTGTACCTCTTGTACCTTCTCTCTTTATTCATAATAAAAGTTTTTTTTGCATTTAAACTGGCAGTAACGCACACAGAACTTTATGGCGTTAAACTGGCAGTAACGCACACAGAAGTAAATGGCGTCAAACTGGCAGTAACGCACAAAACTACAGTCAGGTCCATAAATATTGGGACATTGACACAATTCTAATCTTTTTGGCTATATACACCACCACAATGGATTTGAAATGAAACGAACAAGATGTGCTTTAACTGCAGACTTTCAGCTTTAATTTGAGGGTATTTACATACAAATCAGATGAATAGTGTAGGAATTACAACAGTTTGTATATGTGCCTCCCACTTTTTAAGGGACCAAAAGTAATGGGACAGATTAACAATCATAAATCAAACTTTCACTTTTTAATACTTGGTTTCAAATCCTTTGCAGTCAAATAAAGCCTAAAGTCTGGAACGCATGCTCAATCGGATTTAGGTCATGTGATTGACTTGGCCATTGCATAACATTCCACTTCTTTCCCTTAAAAAACTCTTTGGTTGCTTTCACAGTATGCTTCAGGTCATTGTCCATCTGCACTATGAAGCACCGTCCAATGAGTTCTGAAGCATTTGGCTGAATATGAGCAGATAATATTGCCCAAAACACTTCAGAATTCATCCTGCTGCTTTTGTCAGCAGTCACATCATCAATAAATACAAGAGAACCAGTTCCATTGGCAGCCATACATGCCCACGCCATGACATGACACTACCACCACCATGCTTCACTGATGAGGCGGTATGCTTTGGATCATGAGCAGTTCCTTTCCTTCTCCATTCTCTTCCCATCACTCTGGTACAAGTTGATCTTGGTCTCATCTGTCCATAGGATGTTGTTCCAGAACTGTGAAGGCTTTTTTAGATGTTGTTTGGCAAACTCTAATCTGGCCTTCCTGTTTTTGAGGCTCACCAATGGTTTACAGCTTGTGGAGAACCCTCTGTATTCAGTCTGGTGAAGTCATCTCTTGATTGTTGACTTTGACACACATACACCTACCACCTGGAGAGTGTTCTTGATCTGGCCAACTGTTGTGAAGGGTGTTCTCTTCACCAGGGAAAGAATTCTTTGGTCATCCACCACAGTTGTTTTCCGTGGTCTTCCGGGTCTTTTGGTGTTGCTGAGCTCATCGGTGCGTTCTTTCTTTTTAAGGATGTTCCAAACAGTTGATTTGGCCACACCTAATGTTTTTGCTATCTCTCTGATGGGTTTGTTTTGTTTTTTCATCCTAATGATGGCTTGCTTCACTGATAGTGACAGCTCTTTGGATCTCATATTGAGAGTTGACAGCAACAGATTCCAAATGCAAATAGCACACTTGAAATTAACTCTGGACCTTTTATCTGCTCCTTGTAAATGGGATAATAAGGGGAATAACACACACCTGGCCATGGAACAGCTGAGCAGCCAATTGTCCCATTACTTTTGGTCCGTTAAAAAGTGGGAGGCACATATACAAACGGTTGTAATTCCTACACCGTTCACCTGATTTGTATGTAAATACCCTCAAATTAAAGCTGAAAGTCTGCAGTTAAAGCACATCTTGTTAGTTTCATTTCAAATCCATTGTGGTTGTGTATAGAGCCAAAAAGATTAGAATTGTGTCAATGTCCCAATATTTATGGACCTGACTGTATATGGCGTTAAACTGGCAGTAACACACACAGAACTATATGGCGTTAAACTTGCAGTAACGCACACAGAAGTAAATGGCATTAAACTGGTAGTAACGCACAAAACTATATGGCATTAAACTGTCAGTAACACACAAAATTATATGGTGTTAAATTGGCAGTAACGCACACAGAACTATATGGAGTTAAACTGGCAGTAATGCACACACAAATAAATAGCGTTAAACTGGCAGTAACGCACACAGAACTATTTGGGGTTAAACTGGCAGTAATGCACACAGAACTATATGGCGTTAAACTTGCAGTAACGCACACACAAGTAAATGGCGTTAAACTGGCAGGAACACACACAGAAGTAAATTGCGTTAAACTTGCAGTAACGCAATCAAATAGACGGTGTTCAACCATCACTGCACTGACGCTATCTGAACTGTCCCTACTCTAGCTATACACTAATGTAAAGATTAGTGACACAGTCTCACTACACTACACTGAAACTATCTGAGCTGTCCCTACTCTACATATACACTAATGTATGTATAAATGACATGGTCTCACTACACTACACTGAAACTATCTGAGCTGTCCCTACTCTAGCTGCACACTATGCAAAGCTGAATGATGGTCCTCCTCACTACACTCACACTATCCCTAGACTGACACTAAACTAATACTCTACACTGACAATTGAAGCACAATAGCACAGTATAGCACACTACTAACTAACTAATAGCACTGAACAGAACCCTGTTCTATCTCTCTCCAGCCGAAATCACACTGAAAATGGCTGCCATTAAAAGAATACTTTTATACTGTGGGACGGGAATGAGCCATGATTGGATAAAGTCATGATGACAGTGTCCAATCATGACTCTGACAGTGCTCTGTGCCCTGATTGGCTGAAGCTTTCACTGCTTCAGCCAATCAGGGCTTGCAATGCACTGTTCAGTGCCGCAATGCATTTTGGTCGGTTCGGGGGGCCGAACAAACGGACAAACGTGTTTGGCTGTTCGCCAAAGGACCGGACAACGAAAGTTCAGCCCAAACTTATGCTTGGGCTGAACCGTTCGACCATCCCTAATCACCACCACACCAGTCATATGAAACAGTATGTAAAGAAAATTGTGGGAAAAAAATACATTTTGTTTAATTCTTCATTTTCTAAAACTTGTGAGAAAAAAATTACAACTTCAAAAAACTCACCATGCCTCTTCAGTATTTCTACTGAAGGGCTATCTCATTTCTTGAGCCCCTTAAAATGCAAGGACAGTACGAATACTGTACATCAGGATATATCAGTTTTTTTTTTCAAATGTTTAGTCTTTTTTTTCATTTGATATAGAAAAAAATGAAAAACCCATCGATAATCAAATACCACCAAATAAAAGCTCTATTTGTGTGAAAAAAATTATGGTGTCCTTTTATAAAACTGTGATCAGCGGTGATCCAAAGGATCACGGCTGATCACAGCTCATTTTCAGTTTATAAAGCAGAGATAATCGGGAGAGAAGCTGTTCTTCACCGATTATCTCTGCAAGTGGAGAACTGTCATTCACTGGCATAGAAACGGTAGTTTATAAAGCAGTGATCTGAGCACTTCACAGGTGATCTCTGGCAGAATTCATCCTCCCTGATTCACCAGCTCAGAGGTGGAGAATTGAGGGGGTGAAGAGGGAATCCCGAGGAAGGAGGAAGATTAGAGACTTCCCCCTGCCTCGTTCAGACCCCCCAACACATTAGCCATGTCCCCCTGCACTGTACATGTGTATATATGCATATATATGTATATGATGTATGTGCGTATATATGTGTACATATAATGTATGTGTATATATATGCATATATAATGTGTGTATGTGCTTATTTATACATATATAGTGTAGGGGGGCTAATAATTTTATTTACTGTTTGGGCGGGCTCCTCTGAGAATGTCCGTTACTGAGCAGTGATAATTTATCACTGCTTAATAAATGGACATCTCTGAGTTTCTGTGAATTTTGGTGCCGTAATCTCGTAATGTCTCACGAGATCAGGGCGTTCTCCACAGTTTAAAGCGTTTGTAGATCACTTCACTTCACTAACAGTGAAGTGATCTACACACCTTAATAAGCAAGCACACAGGGGAGAACGATCTCCTCTGTGAATGCCGGAGAAGTCAGCAGTGAATTTTTTACACTGCTTTATAAACGTACACCTATATCAATTTCATTTGTGTACAGTGTTGCATGACCACGCAATTGCCAGTTAAAGTGAAGAGCAAAAAATGGCCTGGTCATGAAGGGGGTAAGGCTGGGTTCACACATAGGATTTCCCTGCATCCAGTTCGCATGATAGGCAAGTGTGATCGGCTCTCAATGGAGCTGGTTCACACAGGTGCCGCAGTCTGGGTTGAAAATGGGTCTGGTGCATCTTTGGGTCCGGTTCAGGTGTGAATTCAGGATAAAATTCTGACCTGAATCGCACCTGAACCAGTGTACATGAACGCACCAGACCCCAGGCACGAACCCGTGGCTCCACATGTCCGGAGGTCAAGTGGTTAAGCCTTTGAGAAATCATCTGTGGACAGAACTATTATAAATGACAGAAAATTGATACAGTGTACAAAAATTTGTATGGTATATGCATAGTTAGGCGCAGTTCACACTGGTGCAACACGAAAGTTGCACGACTGCCAATCCAACTTTTCCCTGCGACTTTGGTCTGACATCGATCCAACATCCATGCGACTAATGAACTGGATCCTATTTTGATCTGACTTTGACATTGTGCGACTTGTCCTTTGACCAATCAAAAAATACCTTTAGGTCTGGGGGAAATCCCCACGCCAATATTTAAAGAAAAAAGAGGTGTGGGATCCCCCCTAAATCCATACAGACCCTTTATCCAAGCATGCAGCCCAGCAGGTCAGGAAAGGGGGAGACAAGAGCGCGCCCCCTCCCCTTCTTGAACCATACTAGGCCACATGCCCAATAGGGGGGGGGGCTTGATGGGGACAAGGGCCTCTTCCTCACAACCCTGGGCAGTGGTTGTGGGGGTCTGTGGGCAGGGGGCTTATTGGCATCTGGGCCCCCAGATCCCGGCCTCCCCTATGTGAAGGAGTATGGGGTACATAGTACTCCAACCCATTCACCAAAAAAAAAAAAAAAAACAGTGTAGTGTAAAAAAAAAAAAAAAAACAGTAGGCAGTTTTTGACACATCCTCTATTATAAATGAATAATGTCCCCCGTGGTAGCTCAACATCAATGTACGCCGTCACCATAAATACAAAAAAATGCTCTTCCCCCGACAAAGGCTCCAACTTTCTGGCAGCTCCAATGTCTGACTGTTCTTATATAACTATGGGGTGTGGCCATCAGTTGACCCAGAGACCCTGCCCTTTGTGATGTCAAGGACCCATCATGCCCGGGGCGTTGATGCCACAAGGGGACGGGGTCTCCCCGAAACCCCCCATGTTGATGCCATGTAGCCTAGTATGGTTCAGGGGGGGAACTTGCCTTTACTGACCTGCCAGGCTGCATGCTCGGATAAGGGTCTGATATAGATTTTTGGGGGGACCCCACACCACTTTTTTAAAAAAATGTTGGCGTAGGGTTGCCCTCAAATCCATACCGGACCCGAAGGATGTGGCATGGATTTTGAGGGGGACCCCATGCCATTTTTTTTCAATAAATTTTGCATTGCTAACATTGCCTCTGAGCACATGTCACATGTCACAAGTTGGATTAATTAAGATGCTGATCCGACTTGGATGTCACTTCCATTAAATTCAATGGGCTGAAATTGGACCCAAGTCGGACCAAAGTAGTGCAGGAACCTTTTTAAAATTCAGACCGACACAAGCCTGACCAGTTAGGACTAGGGTTGCCACATCATCCCTTTAATCCAGGACACATATGAATTACACAGGTTCTGAGGCTAATTTAATCCAGAAAAGGCACCAAGTGAGTTTAATTACCACCTTAATCAGCCACAGAACCTGTGTAATTAATATGTGTCCTGGATTAAAGGGATGATGTGGCAACCCTAGTTAGGACAGCTCTCATAGGAAAATATTGATTTTTACATGTAATGCGACTTGTGTTCTCAAAGTCAGAGGGATTGTCGCACCAGTGTAAACTGGGCCTTATAGCTCCAAAACTGCAGGTGAGATCAATCATTGGAAATAAATCCAAATTAGACGATCCCAACACTGTAGCTCCACAGACCAGCGAGACCAACACTACTCCATATAATATATCAGATACGATGTGCAAATCTGAAAATAAAAGTAAAATACAAAAAACCATCGCCATATAAATACGACGTGTGCATATAACGTAGCAAAACTGAAAGGAAATAATAACAAAACTAGAACATTACCTAAAATAATGAGAAACACTACACATACACTGGTTACGATTAGATCCCAAAGAAAGAAAGGAAAAAACTCCTCACTAGATAAAAAGACTATAATCTCTTATATGGGATAAAATAGTAATCCGTGATGGGATGACATGCGAGGGAAGGAAGTCCAAACCCTCTCCTCAACAACCCAACACAGAACAGTGATGAGCACATTTAATGAATAAATACACAATATAAGCATATTTTAACCACTTGCCGACGGCTGATCGGCAAATGACGGCAACAAAGTGGCTCTGTAACGCGAATCGCCGTCATACGACGGCGGCCGCGATACAGAGCCTAGTGGGCGCTCGCGCGCCGCCGGAGGCGCGCGCTCACTGTGTTCGGGGGGGCAAGGGAGCGGGTGCGGCGGCTTCGATTGCCGCCGGCTACCCGCGATGCCCCCCCCGGAGTGAATGAATGGAGGTCCGTGTATGTAAACACGGACCTCCGCTCTGTTTGAGGGGGAAGGGCTGTGATCACAGCCTTCCTGTACGTGAAGGCTGTGACCACTTCCCTTCCCCAGCTAGGCAAGCCCCCATACAGTTAGAACACGCCCAGGGAACATAGTTAGCCCTTAGCGCGCCCCCTGCAGGTTAACCCCTTCACTGCCAATGGCATTTACACAGTAATCAGTGCATTTTTAGTGACAAGACACA
>BLSH010121307.1:0-65428 GCA_018402905.1 Glandirana rugosa | reverse complement strand
AAAAAAAAATAAAAACCCCAAAAATGAATTCTCATCATCCGTAAACGCGACCACTTTTGCGCAAACCAATCAATAAACGCCTATTGCGATTTTTTTTTATCGCAAATATGAGGAAGAATATAAATTGGCCAAAAACTGTGAAAAAAAATGTTTTTTTATATTTTTTTTTTGGATTTGTATTTTAGCAAAAAGTAAGAAATTTGTGTTTTTTTGCAAAATTGTCGCTCTTCTTTTGTTTATAGCGGTGATCAGAAATGACGCAGAGGGGATCAAATACCACCAAAAGAAAGCTCTATTTGTGGGGAAAAAAGGACGCAAATTTTGTTTGGGTACAACGTCGCACGACCGCGCAATTGTCAGTTAAAGCGACGCAGCGCCGAATCGCAAAAAGGGCTCCGGTCCTAAAGCTGGAAATCCTTCCGGGGCTGAAGTGGTTAAATAACCACAAATAAACACACATATAAGGCAAAATATACTCTGAAAAAAATCACTCATATCCCCACACTGTATGAATACATCATCCAAAAGCATACCTCCCATCTACAAATTTAACCTGTAAAGTAAAAAATTACAAAACCGAAGCACAGGGACCACCCAGTCCAATCGGCAAATGGTCAGATAACCAAAATGTAGATACACCTGCCTGGGTATCTAAATCCCAACAGGAATACAGACAAACATTATGTACAGTATCTCACAAAAGTGAGTACACCCCTCACATGTTTGTAAATATTTTATTATATCTTTTCATGTGACAACACTGAAGAAATGACACTTTGCTACAATGTAAAGTAGTGAGTGTACAGCTTGTATAACAGTGTAAATTTGCTGTCCCCTCAAAACTCAACATACAGCCATAATTTTTTAGGCTGAGTCAGAGGCTGCGTTCCGTAACTAGCCTACTCATGACTGGAAGAGAACCAAGTATTTGATAGTAAATTTGCAATTTTTCTGACAGACCTCCATGGCAGCATACGTTTGAGAACTAACTAGCCCAAAAAAACAAAGATGGGATGTCTTAAAAGTAGGGTTTCAATCATAGCCAACAAAAACCCTATGGATAGGTACTAACAGCATAAGGAAGTTAGCTACACCCCACAATGAGCCAGAGCAGCTTTAATGGAAGACATGTCATCCTCCTACAACTATTCCTGGCAGGGCCGCCATCAGTGGGGTACAGCCGGTACACAAGTAAGGGGCCCGGGTGTCCTGAGGGGCCCGGACCACGGGTCACAACCCGGGCCATCTTTAACACATGGCATGGCAGCTGCCATCAGAATGGACCGGCTTCCAGAATCAGGGCCACCATCAGGGGTGTACAGCCGGTATACAAGGGGCCCGGGGTCCTGAGGGGCCCGGACTATGGGTCACAACCCGGGCCATCTTTAACACATGGCATGTCAGCTGCCGCCAGAACGGACCGGCTTCCAGGAGGATGGAGAGGTTGGCAGACCCCATGTGTGTGCAGGTTGGGGCTAGCTGTCAGGCAGGCTCCGCTCTGGTCAGGAACCACAGTGTATGCCGGGCTGGGCGGGGTGGGTGAGGTCAGTTGGTGCTAGTGGAGATCCCTCTTGGAGAAGGAGGTCAGGGTGGAGGAGCCCCCCCCCCCCGCTCTTTTGTGTGTGCAGGTCGGAGGGCCCCATGGAGGTCAGGGTGGAGGAACCCCCCGCTCTTTTGTGTGTGCAGGACGGGATCGCCGTCAGGCAGGCTCCACTCCGGTCAGACACCACAGTGTGCGCCTGACTGTGTGGGGTGAGTGAGGCCAGTTGGTGCCAGTGGAGGGCCCCCTGAAGGAGGAGGTCAGGGTGGAGGAGCCCCCCCGCAGCTGCCGCCGGAGAGCCTGGTGGAGATGGGACACAGACTCAGCTATCCCTCCTGGTCCTGCTGGACAGATGAGAGCTGGGAGGACTGGTGCCTCCCAAGGTGTGTGGCACTGCCCCCCAGTGGGACAGGTGTGGCACTGCCCCCCACCTGTCCCACTGCCCCCTCGCATGTCCTGTTACCCCCACCTGTCCTGCTGACCCCCTCCCATGACACTTTTTCCACCTGTTCTGCTGCCACTGGCCCCTTTTCATCTGGCTGCCCCCCTCCTGTCATGCAGCTCTTCTCCTGTGACACTCCCCCCTCCTGTCCTTGGAGGAGGAGGTCAGGGTGGAGGAACCCCCCTCGCTCTTTTGTGCGTGTAGGACGGGATTGCTGTCAGGCAGGCTTCGCTCCGGTCAGGCACCACAGTGTGAGCCTGGCTGTACGGTGTGGGTGAGGCCAGTTGGTGCCAGTGGAGGGCCCCCTGGAGGGGGAGGTCAGGGTGGAGGAGCCCCCCCCCTGCAGCTGCCGCCGGATTGCCTGGTGAAGACGGGACACAGGCTCAGCTATTGCTCCTGGCACTGTCGGACAGATGAGAGCTGGGAGGACTGGTGCTTCCCAAGGTGTGTGACACTGCCCCCCACCTGTCCCACTGCCCCCTACCTGTGACGCTGCCCCCTCACGTATCCTACTGCCCCCTCACATGCCCTGCTATCCCCACCTGTCGCGCTGACCTCCTCCCATGACACTTCCCCTCCTGTTCTGCTGCCCCCCACCTGTCCCACTGCCCCCCTCCTGGCCCACTGGCCCCTTTTCAGTTGGCTGCCCCCCTCCTGTCTTGCAGCTCTTCTCCTGTGACACTCCCCCCTCCTATTCCACTGCCCCCCTCCTTTCTTCCTGCCCCCCTCCTGTCCCACTTCACCTCCTGTGGTAGGAGGAGATGGGACTGGAGGAGGAGGATGACATGGGATGGAGAAAATGGGACTGGAGGAGGAGGAGGACATGGGATGGAGGGGAATTGACTGGAGGAGGAGGAGGACATGGGATGGAGGAGATGGAACTTGAGCAACAGTACATGGGATAGAGTAAATAGGACTGCAGGAGGAGGAGGACATGGGAGGGAGGAGATTGGACTGGAGTAGGAGTACATGGAATGAAGGAGAAGGAGGACATGGGATGGAGGAGATGGGACTGGAGGAGGAGGAAGAGGGAAGGAGGAGGTGGAACTGGAGTAGGAGTACCTGGGATGGAGGAGTTGGGACTGCAGGAGGAGGAGGATGTGGGATGGAGGAGAAGGAGGATGTGGGATGGAGGAGATGGGACTCAAGTAGGAGTACATGGGATGGAGGAGATGGGACTAGAGGAGGAGGAGGACATGGGATGGAGGAGATGGGACTGGGGGTGGATGCGGGATGGAGGAGATGGGACTTGAGTAGGAGTATGTGGGATGGAGGAGATGGGACTGCAGGAGGAGGACATGGGATGGAAGAGATGGGACCGGAGGAGGAGTAGGATGTGTGATGAAGGAGATGGGACTGGAGTAGGAGTACATGGGATGGAGGAGATGGGATTGCAGGAGGAGTAGGAGGACATGGGATGGAGAACATGGGATTGAGAAGGAGGAGGACATGGGTTGGGCCTTTGTGGGATGGCCAGTAGGCAGATTCAGTGTGACAGCCAGTGGGTGAACCCTGGAGAAAGTTGGTGGTCAGGCCCAGGGGGCCCAGGCTTAAAGCTGTATAAGGGGCCCCAAAGTTTCTGATGGCTACCCTGATTCCTGGCGCCCTTTCTCAGGGAGCCCACAAAGCCTACACACACTCCTGGATGAGTGTGTGGTGACTGCTTCTGTAGGAACCAAGCCCTAAGCATTATAAGCCTAATGGCTAGCTGGAATGACCCATCCAGCAGAAATTCTGGATGACATCTCCATCCCGCTGATTCTGCTAGAGAGTGACAAATATGTCCTAAATTTTTGAACAAAGCTTGAGAGCATGCTCGAAGTATCCCAATATCCATGGCATGGAACCAGTTATTCTTGGTGGTTCTGCATATGGAAGGAATAAATACTTTGCTCTCATAGAATGCTGAAGCCACCTCAGATTGCTGCCGAGTATGGATATAAACACTACCCACACTGGGCAGAAAGCCACAAGGACCCTCTTGGCACAGGGCCCAGATCCAGGCAAACCTCCTGACTGAGGAAAGACAACCCATACAAAGGCTGCCTTCACGACTGAGACTTTACTCAAAACTGGACCAAAAGATTCAATTTGGAGCAGCAAGCTGTCAAGGGGCCTTAAAGGCCCTGATTCAGGTCAAGTTTCCTGCTGAGGATGTAGCCCTAGAGAGATTGACATCATGGCTAAATCCTTACTCCAGCTGGACTGGAGGGGATCCCACCTGGAGCTGTAAGTCACCAAAGGATCCTTCCTAGCCTAAAGCTTTGATATTGGCAAACGTCCTGGCTGGAGAGATAGCCTTTAGAGTGCATGTCTTCATAGCTCAGTCTTTACCCAAGCTGGACTGCAAAAAGATCTCATCTGGAGCGCCAGCAAGGAAGCGCAGAGCAAGTAGTAAACCCTGCCTAGAGAGTCTTGGCTCTCCTTCGAGTCTCAGATGCAGCCCCCCATCAAAGTATTGCATGAGTAAAGGATAGTCTACCCATGAGACATTGGATATGACTGGGACTGCAGACATCTGCCCTCTAGGAGCTTTAGGATCAATTGAAGTCCAGAATGCACCTGACCAGAGAACTGAAGCAAAGAAAACAAAGCAGTCCAAACTGAACACGCTCTATTCAAATCCTTTTGTAGAATTTATAGATATTAGCTTAGAGAAACAACAGCCAAGCCTGATGAGTCTCTTCCTACCAGGATGAAAAAACGTAAGAGATGAACAAGAGTGGAATATTGCTCTCGATGACAGAAGATCTCATCCAAGAAAAAGGACTGCTATCCAATACCCCGGTATCAATTGCAGGAACTTAGGCCTGTTTGTCCAATAGTGAATTACTGCAAAAATTGCCATGGTCTTTAGCAACAGACCTCCCAAAAAACCTGTATTTGGATAGCGCTGGAAAGCATATGGCTTGTGAGACCTTTCCTGATCTGACATAGCATCTGCACCCAGGGCTTGACCCAAGCCCCTAGGAAACAGTTTTTCAGCTTTTAACAGTAAGGAGACGCTACCAGATCTAACTCTGAAATCTTGTCCAGAGATAAAATCCACTTAGAGGGACCTGGATGTAGGAACCACTTATTGCCCAATTGGGCCACAGCATATGGATTTTTTCCCAGAAATTCTATGTACATTCAAAAGGGATAAGGAAGATTCTACTGCATCCAGATCAGTCATCTCTACCTCTTCTCAGTGGACTGACCCCGCAAGTTCTGACCTGCCCCCTGATGTAGGACACCACTGTGATGTACAGCCTCACTGGAGACTAAAAAGCCTGCTGCCAGGTGACAAAAGGCAAAGGGAATATGAAAGAACTGGCCAGAAACCCAGAGTGTTCAAACTAACCTGTCAAAATCGGGGAGTTCTACTGGCAAAACAACTTCCCAACAGGAGAGTTCCACTGGCAATAACTCAGCAGCACAGAAGATTTATTACTGTGCCAGCACCCAAGGCTTAATCTGTCTGTTTGTGAGACATGAATTGCTGGGTGTATTATCAACACTGGAGAAAAAAACCTTTTCAGGACAGGACAAAATGGCCATTTCCATTGAGCACACCCCAAAATATATGGATGGGAGAGACCATGATCCTGATCAGGCATTGAGACACTGACAAGTGAAGAGAGGAACGTTAGGATTACCCAGCATCCTACCACCAGTATGCTCTAGTAGCAAAAACTATGTATCCTGAACCATGGTGGATTAAGCTCTCAAATACACAAGGATTTGCGTAGGAGTCACATGACCCTTTTGAAAGACTAGCCAGCCAATCTCTTGTGGGGTTCTAAGAACTCCCCTCCGTATACTTGACAGGAATCCCTGTCTCAAGGAGGAGAGGATCGAGAACCCAACCAGCAGACATACAGTATCTCACAAAAGTGAGTACAACCCTCACATTTTTGTAAATATTTTATTCTATCTTTTCATGTGACAACACTGAAGAAATGATACTTTACTACAATGTAAAGTAGTGAGTGTACAGCTTGTATAACAGTTTAGATTTGCTATCCCCTCAAAATAACTCAACACACAGCCATTCATGTCTAAACTGCTGGCAACAAAAAAGTGAGTACACCCCTAAGTGAAAATGTCCAAATTGGGCCCAAAGTGTCAATATTTTGTGTGGCCACCATAATTTTCCAGCACTGCCTTAACCCTCTTGGGCATGGAGTTCACCAGAGCTACACAGGTTGCCACTGGAGTCCTCTTCCACTCCTCCATAATGACATCACGGAGCTGGTGGATGTTAGAGACCTTGTTCTCCTCCACCTTCTGTTTGAGGATGCGCCACAGATGCTCAATAGGGTTTATGTCTGGAGACATGCTTGGCCAGCCCATCACCTTTATCATCAGCTTCTTTAGCAAAGCAGTGATTATCTTGGAGGTGTGTTTGAGGTTGTTATGTTGCAATACTGCCCTGTGGCCCAGTCTCCGAAGGGAGAGGATCATGTTCTGCTTCAGAATGTCACAGTACATGCTTGCATTCATGGTTCCCTCAATGAACTGTAGCTCCCCAGTGCTGGCAGCACTCGTGCAGCCCCAGACCATGACATTCCCACCACCATGCTTGACTGTAGGCAAGACACACTTGCCTTTGTCCTCCTCACCTGGTTGCCGCCACACACGCTTGACACCATCTGAACCAAATAAGTTTATTTTGGTCTCATCAGACCACAGGACATGGTTCCAGTAATCCATGTCCTTAGTCTGCTTGTCTTCAGCAAACTGTTTGTGGGCTTTCTTGTACATCACCTTTTGAAGAGGCTTCCTTCTGGGACGACAGCCATGCAGACCAATTTGATGCAGTATGCAGCATATAGTCTGAGCACTGACAGGCTGACCCCCCACCACTTCAACCTCTGCAGCAATGCTGGCAGCACTCATACATCTATTTCCCAAAGACAACCTCTGGATATGACGTTGAGCATGTGCACGCAACTTCTTTGGTCGACCATGGCAAGGCCTGTTCTGAGTGGAACCTGTCCTGTTAAACCGCTGTATGGTCTTGGCCACCGTGCTGCAGCTCAATTTCAGGATCTTGGCAATCTTCTTATAGCCTAGGCCATCTTTATGTAGAGCAACAATTCTTTTTTTCAGATCCTCATGAGGTGCCATGTTGAACTTCCAGGGACCAGTATGAGAGAATGAGAGCGATAACACCAAATTTAACACACCTGCTCCACATTCACACATGAGACCTTATAACACTAAGAAGTCACTGGACTCCGGGGAGGGAAAATGGCTAATTGGGCCCAGTTTGGACATTTTCACTTAGGGGTGCACTCACTTTTGTTGCCAGCGATTTAGACATTAATGGCTGTGTGTTGAGTTATTTTGAAGGAACAGCAAATTTACACTGTTATACAAGCTGTACACTCAATACTTTACATTGTAGCAAAGTATCATTTCTTCAGTGTTATCACATGTAAAGTTATAATAAAATATTTACAAAAGTGTGAGGGGTGTACTCACTTTTGTGAGATACTGCATGTGCTGTATGATGTCTTTATCCATGTAGAAACAGAGGTATGTCAGAAGACAACTCTAGGAGTTGGAAATAAGAAATCCTCTGAGCAACAATTGTACTCTTCTAATCACATCTGCTGGAATTGGAATTGTCATCCCTAAGGCCTCATACACACGGGCGTATGAGAAAAAATAAGCAAAACGTTGGGTCCGACGTTTTGGAAAAATCTGCGTTTTGCATCGCCGTTAGTGAGCGTTAGCGAGCATCGGCGTCAATCGCGTTTTTTTTTTTAAATAAAAATTCCTCTGCTACTTTTTAACCTAAAAATGCTGGCGTCAAAAACGCCGGTTAATGCCGGTGCGGCGTTAGTGATCGTTTTGCCGCATTAGCGTCAGAAACGCCAAAACGCTACAGCCTCAGAACACGCTGGTCCCGCGTTCTAAATACAGCTCACTAACGCAGACGCCCTCTACAGCTCAAAAACATCTGCGTTTTTATGGGCCCATTGAATAACACGGGGAGCTATAAAAAACGCCCAAAAACGTGGCGTTAAAAAACGCCCATGTGTATGAGGCCTTAAGACGGTAAGAACCACATTGGCTAGCAGAACTTGCTATTGTTGCTAGAGCAAAGGATTCCTCCTGGCACAGTCAGAGGCTCGAAGGTGACTGATTGACCCACATGGTCTGAAGTGCTTGACCTCAGAGCCCAACCGTCTGAGACCAAAACTGTATCTTCCTATAAGAAGAGGAGCAACCAGGTACCGATAAGATACATGTGGGTGGCACAAATATCATACAAAATGGTCCTAGAGTGAGGAGGACAAAAAAGGAACGCGGCCTCTGGCTCAGCCTGAAAATTTATGGGAGTGGGGTTCTATGGGGTAGGAGCAAGGGTGGAGTTACCCAAACGTATGCTGCCATGAAAAAAGTTTTGCCTATAGCTCCAATTTAAGCTATAGTAAATGGGGCTGTCTTGGAACCCAACCCATCAGTGCTGACATGGTAAGTTCCCTGCAATGGAAAAGTATGATGTGTCTATGTCAACAATTTTCCATTATTTATTAAGGTCACTTACCTACATAATGACATCATATTATAAGGACGCGTTCATCACACTAGGCTAAGTGGAATTGCCGGCAGAATGCCTGCAATTCCAAATCGCACTAAAATCATGGCAAAACATGTGACACGTGTCAAAACAGGCCTGTTTCAGAGACAAAATTTGGTCCCTGAACTTTTCTATCGCAACAAGTGCGCATAAGGCAGCCCATGCAATTAAAATTCCATGGCACACTGAATCGTGGAATTGCAGGAAAATCGCCTACATAAACCGCGAGTGTAAATGTGGGTTCTCGCTACGTGAAATGTGAACGGGGCCTAAGAGTTCTTTTCTGTGATCTTCTGCTGATCATGTTTGTTTTGATCAGATCAAGAAAGGACTGCCAGCAGGTTGCTATGAAAGAATCTAGGCCTTGCTTCTGTGTGCCATATTGAAATGTTCTCCCATATTCAATATTTCTTCATTTCATTTGTAAGTACTGTAACAAAATTATAACATTGTACTGTATGTGAAAAAATAGACTGAAATGTTTTCGATTTTTACAGCACAGAGAACAGACAACCTTACTGTCCACCGAACAAATAAAAGCACAATGTTGATTACGTGGACACGTATGGACTGATTTATAAAGACACTGAAGAGTTGCAGATTTGCAACATTTGCCAATGCTGATTTTTCTAAAGATAACTTTTAGGGGTCTATTTATAATTGTTTTTTCACACAGGATTTACAGAACTTTAACCCAGGACACATTCATAAATAGATCCCAATTGTGTTCCTCTTGTAATAGGTTAGTTTAACTACAGTAATAAAATGAAGCGCTGTAACAAAAAACATTACAATTGCAGGTTCACCAAGATCTGGGTACATTTTGCCATTAAGGACATTATTATTATTATTACAGGTACTTATATAGCGCCATCAATCTATGCAGCACTTTAAATTAGGAAGTCTTGTTGCTATTGTGCTAGCTGTGTTTTTGTAAAGTTGAATAAACAGTTGTGGGTTTCCCCCCACAGGATGGCAGTCTGTTAACTGTGCAGGTTGCATATTCCTAAGGCTAGCTATTATATGACTTGTGGGTCCTGGAGGTAAGGCTTCTGGCATTTCCTTGTTATGTTTCACTAATTAAAGCCATATCTAGGAAATCCAGATTGTGAACAGAAGTTCATTAGCATACACCTATTGCGCAAATGTTTCAGAGCAGCAGCTTTTCTCTGGGCTACAGATGACTCTATGATATACCACACTCAGGGCAGGCTAACACACATTAAAGTACCTTCAAATATAGGAACATTTTAAAGCGGTATTAACCCAAAACCAAAAATGTAGCATATTGCAGCTTACCAATCATTAGATGTGGTGGCTGGCTGCTTCAGTTTTCTGTTTTCACCTGCTGATCTGGCCAGTATCACACCTCCTGTGTTCGAGTGCCCTACTCTGGATGAAGGAGCACAGGAGGGACAGCAGCATTGTCAGTCTGGGGGAGGGGAAGGTTAACTGTATTAGCAGATTTAGATACACAAACAAATTGAAGTCAAAGCTCACACTTTATAATCAGTTACAGCAAACAGTGTTTTTTTTTTCCTTTTGGGATAAAAGTTTTGCATGAGTAAATAAAAGCTGATCATTTTATTCACCCCTGTCATTGTAAAGTGGTTTGTACTCGGAGTCAAGTGAAGCTGATTGTGAAAATGTACCTGTGTGAACAGTGACCTGCGGTGTGCCCTGGTCACAAGCTCAGTATGCCTAAAGTGGGCATACCGAAATGTAATAAAAATGAAACCAAAATGAAAAGAGGAAGGGAGGGTGGGGAAACACCAGAAATGACGTTGTGCTTCCTGTAGGAGGAGGCTGGCTTATATGTGGCCAGACTCCTCCTACAAACTCAGGCTGACCTTCGCTCAGCCTTCCTATTTGTACTCGGAGTCAAGTGAAGCTGATTGTGAAAATGTACCTGTGTGAATAGTGACCTGCGGTGTGCCCTGGTCACAAGCTCAATATGCCTAAAAGACACTGTTAGGATGTAAGCAAAGAAGTTTATTGTAGCAATAATCAATATTCAATCCACCAACTGAGTGAAAGCTCTGGACATTTCTACATGCGGCCCAGGAATATATTTCGTATAACAGGAGGACTTCCACCTACCCAATTTTCTAATATGTACGGGCACTCCCTGGTGTGCTGCAGCTGACACTGCTCCAATCCTGAAGGAATGGCCCGTGTAATGTCTCGGATTCACACCTAACCTACCGAGTAAGATGCGGAACTGAGCCGTTGTGAGGTGCGTATGGTGAAAGGGTAACAAGGGGCCCTCCCTGGGTTCCCCATGTAGCTGAGCTATGAGGGCATCCAAAACCTTGACCGGACACCAAGATGTACCTGTCTTGAAATATCTGACCACTGTACTGGCTCCTACCTGCTGTGTCTTACAAACCTCCAAAAAGCAGCTAAAAATGATCCTGGTGTTTGGTAAGCTGTTTGATGGTGAGAGAACGGGGCCGACCGCCTGAATATGAAAACTCGCTCGGTCTCAAGAACCCGTAGAAAGCCAAGTAAATGGCTGCTTTGAGAACCAGACTGGGCTTGGACCCAAATGGATCCCTATCAAGCATGTCTGCCTTCCCCCAGAACAATTGTCCGGTGATGGGAAGCCTGCTGACAGGCACAGGCGGACTGATCTTCTGAATCCCTTTCAAAATCACCCTGATGGGATGCACAGAGAACAAAGACGGCTTGTCCGGATATTGTAAGGACATGAAATGCTGAACCCCAGCTAGATAAGTTTTGATGGTAGCGTGGGATAGGTTTAACTGTAAATGGCAAAAAGTGACAATCGCCAGAAGGTACTCAACGTTGTACCAATCTGACTTCGGATGCTGAGATAAAAAGGACCGAAAAACCTCCCAGGCTGTGTTGTAATCTTTCCTGGTATTGTCCAAAAGGGAACCCTCAATCAGTCTCCTGGCACCGGCTTGTAACGTGACTAGTTCATCCTGAGCAAAATTATCAAACAGCCAAGGGCTGCTTTTGGAACCAAACGTGAGCTTGGTTGCAAGGTAGTACGACTCACGCCACTTGATACCATGCCACTGCCATAGGGAAGGCTGTATCGGCAACAACTTGAAAGCATCTGCTACGTCAGCTTTGGAAAGCCAAGCCCCCTCTCCCAACCTGATGATGCATTGGACGGCCTGATCTACCGACGCATATTTGAGTGAAAATTCCTTACATGGAATTAATGAAATGATGCTGAATGAGGCACAGACAAATCATAAATGAACCTGAGTTTATTGGAAAATTTTCCTCTTGCAACACTGATGGGGCTGACTCTCCAGTTATCAAAAGGAAGTACAAAAAAAGGACCAATGACAAACCCCTTGTCCACTTCTGCTTGCAGCAGGACATCCACTGCTTCCATGTTGGTAGTTGCTGATAATAAATTGTGGCACTCGAACGTGGCCTGAGGAAGGGCGATGACCCCAGTGTGAAAACCTGACTCAAAGCCCTTGATCAAAAAATCCCGTCAGACATACCTGTTGTGACTGCACATCCACCTGGCCTAGTCATGATCCCTTAGACTGCTTCTAGAAACAGGCAGTCTTAGGTGGACCCTGAAACAATCTGAGCAAATGTGCAGCAGCCTACATTGGTTGTAGTTGCAAGACCCTTGGTTAAAGTTGTTGCACACCTGCGATTTGCACAAAAAACGTATCGGGCGGCCCAATTTGTCACAGGGGGTGGTGCTACCTGCAGCAGCGAAACAACTCGGTCCTGGCCTACTGACCCGGGTACTGCAGCTGGCTCCACATTGGGACACCATGAAGTAGTGTGTGATGAAGACTGACAAGTCACACAAATCGGAGCTCTTAACCCTGCGAAGTGTCTGCAAAACAGCCCCGTGTCTATGTTATCCTAAAAAATGGTGACCTGATGCTGCGTGAAGATGGCCGCTGCTTTGGCTGAGAAAGACCGGTGGTAGTTGTAAAAAGCTGACCCGCCGTATTTGTGCCCTAGCTCGACTACTGCATACATGTACAGATCCAACTCCTCCCTCCTTAGTGGCTGAACAGCACAAATTACATCTCTGTATGTATTGAAGGCCAGCACAAACTCAGGAATGGACAACTTGCGACTGAGTCTGTGATCCCTGGCTTTCACCACCACAGAAACGTCCCCGCAGGCGTAGGACCTGTTATCATCCACATCATGGGCCCCAATCAGAAGGGATGCTAAATTTACATCTTTTCCCTCCAAGATGTTCCTCCTTAAATTAGCAGGCAAAAAATGCGCTGGTGTGACTGCGGGTACACAGGAGCTATTACCTGCAGCCGTTGGAACTGTGTTTGGCAGCACGGGGGTGACCTCACTGAGGGGAATGCCCGGTATAACCAGCGCCTGTGGAGCCGGACTTGACCGGTTCTCCAATGCCTCCACCCTGGACCTAAGCTCCTGCCCCGATGAAACCAGCAAATGCAACATGGCATGGATCTGTAATAATGATGTGGCGACTGAACACAGCGGTACTTGTTCTGCATCGGAACCAGAAGCAGAGGGAAATAACAGTCTGAAAAGTTCCGCTTTGCGTGCAGATGCTGGATAGGAAATGCCTCTGTGCTGCAATTCTGCCATCAACCAAGGTGATCTCCCATGAACGGAGCTCCTAGCCCAAGAAGGGGGAACAGATCGGAAATCTATGATGTATTCTGCCTGTGACATGATCTATGTGAGCAAACAGAACATGATGAACATGGCTCCTATGACAGAAATGACAATCACCCGCTAGGTGACTGAGACCTTAACCCTGACACAACCGTGACATGCATGAAATGAGTAGGTCGAGTCACCTGGGCATCTGCAGGTACTTATAACTGCACACTCAGACCTCCTAACACCTGTGAGACGTGACAGTCCCTGTAGCGAGTGGTGAAATGATGACGTATGACGTGTGAGTAATGGATGAGCAGACTTGCCACCGAACAAGCCAATTAAAAATGAACAACTCAATCCATTTAACCTGTAGACGGGACAGGTGAAAAGAAGAACCTGATGTGATGCCAATATATATATATACCACGGGAAGAAGTCCAGTAGCGATGAAACCGGTTGGGTATGGCTCTATCCTCACGCACCGCAATTTGGTACGGCTCAAGAATGCTGCAGGATGCCTCTGTAATTGTCTAACGCTGCTTTTTCACCACATAACTGTGCAATACTCTTTATTAAAACACACTTTTTAACGGTATAACGCTATGGGAGTTTCCTTTTTTATCTGATATATTACATAACCCTGCCTTGAGAGTGTGGATTGTCTATACCCGGACACAACCTTGGAAGTCCTGTGGCACCATGCCGGTAGCAAGACAGACATACACCCAAGAGGAATTGTATACAGGCTTTTTCAGATCTCCTATTACAAGAGATCAATGCTTATGGGTAAGCGCATATTGATTGGTGGTGGGATCATCACAGAGTTTTGATTTCAAGCACGGTGACACCTTTCAACAGTGTAGCACAAGATACCTTTAAGAGGACTTGCTCCTGATTTTGTATTTTTTCTCTACTGATTCTTTATGATTGAACTGTTACTCACTGAGGACTGGAACCACTAATGTAAACACGGCGGTTCCCCGTTCTGTGAGGCGGTATGACAGTGATCTACTGATCCCTGTCATTGGGATCAGTTAGATCTGTCATGCCCCTGCCAGCCCAGCCCCCTCACAGTTAGAACATGCTGGGGGAACACAGTTAACCCCTTGATCACCCACTAGTGTTAACCCCTTTCCTGCCAGTGGCATTCATACAGTAATCGGTGGCTATTTTTAGATCTGATCGCTGTATAATTGTCAATAGTTACAAAAAAGTGTCAAAAGTGTCTGATCTGTCCGCTACAATATTTCAGTCCTGCTAAAAATCGCAGATCACCGCCATTACCAGGAAAAAAAATAAAAATAATAATAAAAACGCCATAAATCAATTCTCATGGTTTTCTAAACGCGATAACTTTTGCGCAAACCAATCAATAAACACATATTGCGTATTTATTTACCAAAAATATGTAGAAAAATACATTTTGGCCTAAACTGATGAATACATTTGTTTTTTTATATTTTCTTTTTTGGATATGTATTATAGCAAAAAGTAAAAAATATTGTTTTTTTTTTTCAAAATTGACACTCTTTTTTTGTTTATAACACAAAAAATAAAGACCGCAGAGGTGATCAAATACCACGAAAGAAAGCTCTATTTGTAAGAAAAAAGGACTTCAATTTTGTTTAGGGTACAACGTTGCACGACCGCACAATTATCAGTTAAAGTGACGCAGTGCCGAAACGCAAAAAATCCTCTGGTCAGGAAGGGGGTAAATCCTTCTGGGGCTGAAGTGGATAATAAATGTTTGATATTGGTTTAAATCAGTATTAAGCCCAAAACCAAAAATGTAATATGTTGAAGTTTACCAGTCATTAGATGTGGTGGCTGCATTAGTTTTCTGTCGCAGAAAATGTCACAGCTGCAGCTGACTGGGCCAGCGGTCTGCTATCATGTGACAGTTTCCTGTGGGGTCAGGCTGAACTCAGTTTGGCCTGACATCCCTATTGGTGAACTTTAAAGTGGAAGTAAACCCTGCTGTAAACCCAAATGGGTTTACTTCCTCTTATTCATCTGCAATGTAGAAGCATAATAGGCTAGTATGCATCGCATACTAGGCTATTATGTGCCACTTACCTGTCATCGCCGCCCGCGCTGTCCCCACAGCAGGGAGCGTCCATCTTCGCCCCTCTTCCTTCCGGGGCCGCAAACTCCAGTGCTGTGACTAACCGGAGTCGCGCAAGAGCCACCAATCGTGGCGGGCTGTCGTTTCTTCACTGCACATGTGCCGATTGATGTTGGGACATGCCAGTATAGCTTATATCTCCTAAACTGTACATGTTTAGGAGATATACAAGGAAGCTACAGATAAGCCTGATTACAGGCTTACCTGTAGTTTAAAGTGGTTGTCAAGAGTTGACAACCACTTTAAGTAATCACTTGCCAATACTGACTGGTAGAGTCACTGCTGCCACCCGCTGGACAGCCACTGCAAAACAACTGCCACAATGAGGGGACACAGAGGCCATACTCAAGGGACATACAAACCACACTGAGGCTACATTCACACCTGGGCGTTTTGAATCGTGGACACAATTGCAGCAATTCTGCCCATGATTTCAAAACGCTCTGATAAAATGACAAATCGCACAATGCGCATTTTAGATGTCAGTCACATTAATAACACCTAAAAATGTGGTGCGGCTCAGCCGTGATTGTCGTGTGATAAATCGCAATGCGATCACTGGAAACCGCATTGTTTGAAGCCGGTCGCCCAAAAAAGTTCAGGAGCTACTTTTGGGCAACAAGCTTCACATGATGCAGTTTGGCGCCATAGCAGTGCAATTTATCATATGACAATCGTGGCAGAGCTGCACTGCATTTTTAGGTGCCATTAAAATGAATGGCATTTGAAAATCCCTTTGTGCGATTTGTCATTTTACTAGAGCGTTTTGAAATCACAGGGATCCTGCCCGCGATTCAAAATGCCCAGATGTGAATGCAGCCTGAGGGGAGAAAAAGGAACCACACACTGAGGGAACACGCAGGGTATATGGCCCGTCCTTTCCCTTACCAAATGACTTCTGACACCCCACATGCTTTTACACTACATATAGTACTCACTGTCATACCCTTTGCACTCCTGTACATGTTGCCCAATGTCACCCTCTTCAATCTCCTCCCCTGTACATACTTGTCAATGTCATACCCTCTGTACTTCTCTCCTGAACATTCTGCTTGCTGCCATACCCTTTGTCCTTATTTCCTGCACATTCTGCCCAATATCAAACCCTTCACACTCATCTCCTGTACATATTGCCTGCTGTATTGCCCTTCTCACTTTTCTCCTGCACATACAGTATCTCACAAAAGTGAGTACACCCCTCAAATTTTTGTAAATATTTTATTATATCTTTTCATGTGACAACACTGAAGAAATTACACTTTGCTACAATGTAAAGTAGTGAGTGTACAGCTTGTATAACAGTGTAAATTTGCTGTTCCCTCAAAATAGCTCAACACACAGCCATTCATGTCTAAACCACTGGCAAAAAAAGTGAGTACACCCTTAAGTGAAAATGTCCAAATTGGGCCCAATTAGCCATTTTCCCTTCACGGTGTCATGTGACTCATGGTGTTACAAGGTCTCAGGTGTGAATAGGGAGCAGGTGTGTTACACATTTGGTGTTATCTCTCTCACTCTCTCATACTGGTCACTGGAGGTTCAACGTGGCACCCCATGGCAAAGAATTCTCTGAGGATCTGAAAAAAAAAAATTGTTGCTCTACATAAAGATGGCCTAGGCTATAAGAAGATTGCCAAGAACCTGAAACTGAGCTGCAGCACAGTGGCCAAGACCATACAGAGGTTTTACAGGACAGGTTCCACTTAGAACAGACCTCGTCATGGTTGACCAAAGAAGTTGAGTGCATGTGCTCAGCGACATATCCAGAGGTTGTCTTTGGGAAATAGACGTATGACTGCTGCCAGCATTGCTGCAGGGGTTGAAGATTTGGGGGGTCAGCCTGTCAGTGCTCCGACCATACAGCGCATATTACATCAAATTGGTCTGCATGGCTGTCGTTGCCCCTTCTAAAAATGATGCACAAGAAAGCCTGCAAACAGTTTGCTGAAGACAAGCAGACTAAGGACATGGATTACTGGAACCATGTCCTGTGGTCTGATGAGACCAAGATAAACTTATTTGGTTCAGATGGTGTCAAGTGTGTGTGGCAACCAGGTGAGGAGTACAAAGACAAGTGTGTCTTGCCTACAGTCAAGCATGGTGGTGGGAGTGTCATGGTCTAGGGCTGCATGAGTGCTGCTGGCACTGGGGAACTACAGTTCATTGAGGGAACCATGAATGCCAACATGTACTGTAACATACTGAAGCACAGCATGATCCCCTCCCTTCGGAGACTGGGCCGCAGGGCAGTATTCCAACCTGATAATGACCCCAAACACACCTCAAAGATGACCACTGCCTTTCTAAAGAAGCTGAGGGTAAAGGTGATGGACTGGACAAGCATGTCTCTAGACCCAAACCCTATTGAGCATCTGTGGGGCATCCTCAAATGGAAGGCGGAGGAGCACAAGGTCTCCAACATCCACCAGCTCCGTGATGTCATCATGGAGGAGTGGAAGAGGACTCCAGTGGCAACCTGTGAAGCTCTGGTGAACTCCATGCCCAAGAGGCTTAAGGCTTTGCAGGAAAATAATGGTGGCCACACAAAATATTGACACTTTGGGCCCAATTTAAACATTTTCACTTAGGGGTGTACTCACTTTTGTTGCCAGCGGTTTAGACATTAATGGCTGTGTGTTGCGTTATTTTGAGGGGACAGCAAATTTAAACTGTTATACAAGCTGTACACTCACTACTTTACATTGTAGCAAAGTGTAATTTCTTCAGTGTTGTCACATGAAAAGATAGAATAAAATATTTACAAAAATGTGAGGGGTGTACTCACTTTTGTGAGATACTGTACTATCTGCTGTCATACCACCCACACTTCTCTCCTGCACATGCTTCATTCCCCCCTGCATAAACTGCTCCCTTTTATACCTTATACACTCCTTTTCTGAAATGGCATTTCCTTCTTGTGTGATTAGCTTACTGGTTTTCCCAGAAGTCTGCATAAAAATGCAAGTCAGACTTTAAGAATCCCTTGCAACCAAAATGTCGTTTTGGTGAGATACTCTGAAAGGGAAATCAGGTCTAAAGGGATGTAGACTTTGCAACTTTCCTTATTAAAGCCCTGCGAGTTCAGCAGCTGATTGATCATTATAAAACCATTCCCATACAGATTTGCTGTGCACATGGACACAGACAAACAAACAGCTATTTCTTCAGAATAACAAAAGGTAGGAATCTGCAACAAAGTTTGTTAAAATCTGTGCAATGTACATAGATCACCCAGAGGGGAATGTTTTTTTCTCAGCAAAAGTTGAGTTACTCTTTAGACCAGGATCACACTAGTGGCTCACAGAAGGGGGTTCGGTGCGTCCCTATTCTCTGTTGCAGGGGAGAATCAGGTCCGAATTTTTGCCTGACTTCGGACCTGAAACAGAGCCAAAGACACACAGGACCCTTTTGCAGTGCGAACCGCCTCCACCCCGGAGCTGTGTGAACCGGCTCCATTGAGAGCCGGTCACAGTCTCCTGTCATGCGACTTTATCCAGTTTTGCATAAATGTGAAACCAGCCTCAAAAAGACTTAGGTTTCAGACTGGAAGAAAAATAATGATTAGCAGAGGTACCAAGCCAGTGATCAGCATAAGAACATACATCTGGACACAAACACAGTCCAAACAATTCACAAAAGTAATGTAGGGCAATAAAAGACATTATAGAGAACTAAATGAAGAGCAAGAGGAGACAGAATGTCACAGTTCCTGTTGTCACTTGCTTAAATCCTGGAGCCTTGCCAGGAACATCCACTTCCTTTTATATTCCTCCTTGCAGGTTTCCATCTGCTTGAGTGTTCCACAGGAGGGTGCCATCTACTGTCAGGGAAATAGATTACAGAAAGGAGAAACAATAAGTAAATACTTTTAACCACCTCATCTCTGGAAGGTTTTACCCCCTTCATGACCAGGGCATTATTCAGCACTGTGCTACTTTAACTGGCAATTGCGGCGTCATACAATATTGTACCCAAATTAAATTTATAACATTTTTTTCACACAAATAGAGCTTTCTTTTGGTGGTATTTGATCCCCACTGGGCTTTATATTTTTTGCTATGTAAACTAAAAAGACCGTACATTTGAAAAAAAAAAACATTTTCTACTTTCTGTTATGAAACATATCAAATAAAATACATTTTTTTTTCATAAATTTAGGCCAAAGTGTATTCTGCTACATGTCTTTGGTAAAAAAAAATCCCACTAAATGTATATTAATGTTTGTGTGAAAGTTATAGCATCTACAAACTAGAGTATATATATATATATATTTGAAAATTGATCATTCCCAATGTACTGATGGCCTATATCATTTTTATGTGGCCCTTACAATGGCAGGACAGTAAAAAATACCCCCCAAATGACCTCTCTTTGGAAAGTAGACAGTCTAAGGTATTGAGTAAGAGGCATGGCAAGTTTTTTGAAGAAACACACCTCCTGTATTAGCGTTTTTTTTTTTACATACTCTCATCAGAGTAGTTCAGTGACACCATAGTAACACTGTACTACTCTGGGTGGGGATCAGGGATTTTTCTTTTTTTACACACTTGGATTGCTGTTACAATGATGATGATTGAAAACAATGTTTTCAGCTGTCATGAATGGGTTACATTCACGACAGCTGTGATTACTAGTGATCTGTGATTGACTACAGCTAATTACATGGTACAGGGTGCTGTGTACCATTTGGTACACATTTGGTACCCTGGTACCATTTGATAGCTGTGGACCAATCATGGCATCACTCTGCAGGAAACACAGCTGTTATGAATTAAATTCATTCATAACAGCTTTGTTGACATTGTGATGATGTGATTGGATAGCAATCACCTAATCCCCCACCACCTTTGGTGGTCTGGTGGACACAGCATGTTGCGTGCCCCTAACCCAGAACAGGCTGGATGGCGTACATGTACATGATCCAGCCTGCCCGTGCCAGACGCATGGAGTAAATACTGTGGGTGGTTGGCAAGTAGTTAATAACAGCTTAATAAATAAGCCACAAAGTTCTAAAAGATTGTTTACAAATTCTATCCTTTTCTCAAAACACGAGCACTAGAATTCTATGGGCTTGGTTCACGCGTACAGGTTTGACCAAGCGTGCATGCATTTTAGCGCACTTCACACATCATGGAAACATGGAAAAGACATCCCTGACTCTTTTCAAAAAACAAGTAAAAAATGCTGCGGCACCAGCACCGTGCAGTTCGGCGTGAGCATTAGGAGAAGCGTGTGGGTGCCATTAACAATTAATAGCACCGCCACATGTCTCCTAAAGGGCAGCGCAATTCTGTGGATGTTGGGAAAGTGCTCAATTCTGTGCATGTTCCTTACACGCAGTAGTGTAAACCTAGCCTAAAACAGTATATGTGGCTAGGTTCACACTAGTGTGTCTAGTGCAAGCTGTGGATTACCCACATTTCATTTTCGCGGGTTGCTGAAATTACTTTTTTCAGTTGTTCTATGCTCTGACAGGCAGCACAGCACAAATACACAGCTCTAACTCCTACAGTGTCTTGAACCGATTCAGCCTGCAGGAAGACCAATATTCTTTGATCTTTGTGAACTATTTTAGCTCTGTTTGCAAAAGCTAGAGTGCAGAAACCGGAAATAAATGACAACGGTCTAGCAGAACAGGAAGAGCTGTATGCACTTTACTCTGTCTGGAGCAACTAAAACGTGGCCACAAAAATAACACACACACACACACACACAAATTCATCCTAGTCTAGGGTACATGGCTGGAGTAAATGTGCAAGGGGCTTAAAAAAATGAAAAGACCTGTTCATATTTGTGTTATATCCCAAAATAGAGCAAAATGTAATTCAGGGTTATGGTAAAATGTACAGAAGTAAAGTAATCCACCCCAAGTCTCTGCAGTGCAGATTTTAACATGCTACAATTTGAGCACATGGTGTTCAGGCCCATTAAAATAAATTGTTATGTATTGTGATGACAACATCCTTTTGCGCAATGCGATTTGTCAGCACTTACCTTCTGAAGAACTCTTCATAAAGTCAGCTTTAACAAACAGCGTTGAGTGGAAGGGCGATATTAACATGTTAGTAACATATTTCCAGCAGTCACGAATGCTACCTGAAAAGAAGGAGTTTATCTGTATGATCCTTATTGAGTGATTTTTAATAAATGGAATTACACTGTAAAGGACCCTTTGTTTAACCACTTGCTTACTGGGCACTTACTGTATACCCCCTTCCTGACCAGGCCAATTTTCAGCTTTCAGCAATGTAGCACTTTGAATAACAACTGCGTGGTCATGCAACACTGTACTCATATGAAATTTTTAGAATTTTTTTTAGACAGATAGAGCTTTCTTTTGGTGGTTTTAATCATCACTGGATTTTTTATTTTTTTGCTAAACAAACAAAAAAAGATGTAAAATTTAGAAAAAGTTTTATTTTCTGTTATAAATGTTTTTTTTCTCCTTCACTGATGTGCGCTGATGAGGCTGCACTGATGGGCACTCATAGGCTCCATTTATGAGGCGGCAATGATGGGCACTGATAGGTGGCACTGATAGGAGGCACTAAGCAGCAATGATAAGCAGCATTGATGGGCACGAATTGGCACTGATGGGGCTGCACTGATGATCAGTGCCCTGATTATCTGTGTACATGTCCCCTGCCAGGATTGGCGGTTACCGGCTCTCCTCTCCGCACATTGTGTGAGCAAAGGATCGCCAATGACCAGCAACTGTGTTTACATTGTGATCAGCTGTGATTTGACACAGCTGATCACTTGGTAAAGGGCCACTGTGATTGGCCCTTCACCATGATCTGTGATTGGCTGTGTCTGATGGACACAGTGATCACAGAGTGTGCCGATTATGCCCCAGGGGGCTGCAAGAGGCGTAGTTCTGGGAGGATGTCCATGGATGCCCTGTCGGAACAACAGAGCTGCACTGTAGTCGTTTTTCGTCTATAGCACGGTAAGGAAGTGGTTAACCACTTCAGCCCCGGAAGGATTTCCCCCTTTAGGACCAGAGCACTTTTTGTGATTTGGCGCTGTGTCGCTTTAACTGACAATTGCGACGTTGTACCCAAACGAAAGTGACGTCCTTTTTTCCCCACAAATAGAACTTTCTTTTGGTGGTATTTGATCACCTCTGCGTCACTTATGATCACCGCTATAAACAAAGAGCGACAATTTTGCAATAAACCCAATACTTCTTACTTTTTGCTAAAATACATATCCAAATAAAAATATAAAAAAACTAAATTTATTCATCAGTTTTGGCCGATATATATTCTTCTTCATATTTTTGGTAAAAAAAAATTGCAATCGGCGTATATTGATTGGTTTGCACAAAAGTTGGCGTGTTTAGGAACAATGAGAATTAATTTATGGGGTTTTTATTTTTTACTAGTAATGGTGGCGATCTGTGATTTTTAGCGGGACTGCGACATTGTGGCGGACACTTTTGACACTTTTTTGGGACCATTGGCATTTATACAGCAATCAGTGCTATGAAAATGCACTGATTACTGTGTAAATGTCACTGGCAAGGAAGGGGTTAACACTAGGGGGCGATCAAAGGGTTAAGTGTGTTCCCTGGATAGTGTTTCTAACTGTGTGGGGGCTGGGCTGAATGGGGGAGGAGAGTGATCGCTGCTCCCATATACAGGAAGCATACAATCACACTCCTTCTCCCGTCAGAACGGAGATCCGTTGTTTGCACACACGGAACCCTGTTCTGTCAAAGTGGGGGAGTGATCGTAGGTAGCCGGCGGACATCGAGTCTGCCCTACCCACTCCCTGGCTTCCCTTCTACACAGTGAGTGCACAAGGTAACAATGTTTTTCAGAAGGGGGTGTGATGAACGCAGGTATCAGATCCCTGCCGTCCTCACTAACTAGTGACACAGGACTGGGCAATCTCACACCACGCTGTCACTAACGTAAAAATGCCACTCTCAGCTGCATCCAGCACAAAGATTTTCTAGGTTGTGGGACCACAATCTAGGTGCCAGAAGCCTGAGAGCGATTGTCACTGGGCTAATTTAATCGCTTAACCCTTTCACTGCCACCACTGACCTTTGTTTACGGAAGAGTCAGGACTTCCACCAATTTAGCAATACCAATTATGATTTTAGAATAATCATCTGTAACACACACTGTCACCACAGACAGGTCTGCTCAGAGGCCTTATTCTAGAATCTAGACAGGTTCGTATATAGCTTGCATTAAGAGCTTAGAAACAAGGTTAACACTTTTCAGAATAAGGTTTTAATAATGAAAAGGTCAAAATTGGTGCAAATAAAATATTTACAGAAAAAAGGTCTTTCAAAGCAATAAAGACAATATACAGCAACAGAGAGATAAGGTAGAATTAAGGAGGAAGGATACTTGCAATCAGTGTCCTTGGGTTAAACAGAGTTGGTCGACGAGCCAGGTGTCGAAATGGTTCTCAAACTTGGCAGATGGTCCAGCAGGAAATTTGCTTCAAAACAAATATAAATATGACAGGTTTCCAATGTCTAATTTATCTAGGAGGAATAAGCAGTACCAGTGGTTCCCATATGATCTGACAGAAGGGTATCTGGACTTGAAACGTTACAAATTATCAGAGGACACTAAATATGTCCATATTTTGGCTGTGCTATTATTATTTTGGAAGTTGTGAAACATGCTAAAGTTTCAGAGTTAGACTACTAAACTGTCTGCACCTTATGTGGATTGAGCTTTTTACAACAGGTATCGGTTAACTTTTTAGTCACTTAGTCAGAGTTTTATGGACCCAGAGATGGGTATTGGGAAACTGATAAGGGGTGTCTGGCCTCAGTCACCAGTTTGTGTATTTGAGAACTGAAAGAAAAAGGTGGGGGCAAGGTCACTGTGGTGTGCCCTTCACACACCAACATGGCTAAGGTGAACTGAGACAACACAAAATGGCTGCTACCCACACAGCTAGGCCTTAGCCCAGTACGCAGGACCATTACAGGGGGAATATGGGATGCCAGTTCCTATACTATCTCTGATTTATGCTCTCTGCTCAACTCCTGCTGCTTCAGTCAGGGTAAATGGAGTCGCCTCTGAATCAATTGCTATTGGCAATAGAACGAGACAGGACTGCCTGTTCTCTCTGCCCCTTTTCATAATTTCTCTAGAACTTTATTGCAACACATAAGGCTTAATCCTGACATTGGAAACTAGTACATATCGCCATAAAATTGCTGCTTATGCGGATGATTTGACCGAGTAAATAGATACCTAACATGTCACGCTTTAAAATTGCCAAACTTCAGTACTTAAGAATCTCCATAGACAACACTTTGAAAATTTTTAGAGGTTACATGTTTAGAGTTACAGAGGAGGTCTAGTGCTAGAATTATTGCTCTCACTCGAACATTCGCGGCGTATGTAACTGGTGTGTATCTGGCTATGCTACTAGCCAGTGCCTCACCAGCCACTCACCTCACCGCATGCCCCTGACTTCCAATCTTTATTAAGTATCTTCTCTGCAGATTTGGAGAAATGGATAACCCTGGCAATCTCAAAGTGAATATCATGCCACGTCTCCTGTATCTTTTGTAGACTTTGTCAGTTAAGATACCTCAGGGATTCTTTCGTAAGCTCCGAAATTTTTATCAGGTACGTTTGGCAGGGTAAACCTTCCTGTCTTAAATGCGCACTCTTACAACGACCCAAGCTCCGAGGGTGGTTAGTCTTTTTTTTTTTTTTTTACCACATCAGTAGACTGCCTTAAGAGGAAATATTCAACTTGACGTACATACAGAAGTCTGGCTTAGTCACATCATTGTGGTATTGTTTCCTTTTCATTTCCATCTTTATTTATTAACGGCAAAAAAAGACATTCGTATAAAAAAGTGTCCCAACTGGTAATTATACCTCGCTTTATTTATATTCCTATCCTCCACAGATATACCCCCCCCCCCCCCCCCACCCTCCTCGTTTTCTCCTTTCGGCACCCTCCTATACTTCTTGTTCCTTCATCCTCCTTCTTCTTCTTCCCTTATTAGGCCTCCCCAACTTCTTCTTCTTCACCCCTTTCGAACCCCATTATTAATATATAATCTATAGTCTTTTTAGATTCCATCCATTTCCCCCAAATACTCTGATACTTATCTAGGGAATCCTCAATTATATGGATTGTTTCTTCTATATATCTTATCCACTCTACCTTCACCATCCACTCCCTCACCGACGGTGCCTCTGGGCCATAGTTTTCAGGATCAGGCTTTTTGCTGCGTTGAGTAGAAGCGGAACTATCGTATTTTTGTATTGTTTTAATGATTTTCCTGTGGCGTGGAATAAGCATTCCCAAGCCTCCCGTTTAATTTGTTCCCCTGTGATTTTATGGATCTTTTCTGTGATCTCTTCCCAGTACCCCCTTATTTTTGGGCAATCCCACCACAGGTGTGCGTAGGTACCTATTCACATCCTCTCCAACAATGTGGGGAGTCCTCTCTTCCCGTCCTTCGCATCCTCTGTGGTGTCATATACCATTGTGTCATTAGTTTATAATTCATCTCTACTGTGCCCAGGTCCCTGGCTGATGAGTTTGCCAACTTTAAGATCTTCTTTCTGTATTCTCCCTCTAGGATATTTCCTAGTTCTTCCTCCCATTTTACCAGATAAGGTGGGTTCTTTGGTTCTGCTTAATTTGCCAATATTTTATATATATTTTTGAGATACTTTGTCTTAAGCAATGTAGTGAGCTAAACAATCTGTCTATTGGCCTCATTTCTCCCTTACCTCTCAGTGGCTGTGGAAGTGACTGTGTGAAATGTTGGATTTGCATATATCTCCATTTATCTAATGACTTTCTTCCCCATTCTTTTGTGATCTCATCAAACGTGTAAATTCTATTTCCTACCATAACATCCTGTAGTATTATTTCATCTTTTTTTACCCACCTACTAAAATAAATATACTCTTCTTTTCCTGGCTTAAAATAATTTGTGTCTAATAAGGGAATTAGTGGTGCATTATATTGCCAATTATTCTGTTTACTTACTGTGTTCCATACTCTAAAAGTGTTTTTTGTTATAATACTTTTTTTTTTATTATTATTTTATTATCTGGTGGACCTTACTCTTCTCCTTCCCCAAAGATACACCCCGTGCGTTCCGTGACCCTGTAACAACTCACCCTCTACCTCCATAACTGTGAGGGGGAGAAAAAAAAAGCCCACAACCAACTCCCCCACCCCTTATCCCTATCTCATGAAGTGAGCCTTCTTCTCCTCCTCTGGTGATACACCCAATGCACTGCATAACCTTATAGTACAGACATGTACTATTTACCCCTACTAAAAATATTTGTGACTCAATTTATCAATCTTTATATTCCCCTGTGTCTCCTGCCCGTTTGTTCCACCTACGTGTTTGAGGAAAGGGGAGAAAGAAAGAAAGGAAAAAAAAAGGGGGGGGGGGTAAACAAACAAGGTGAGGGGGTGAGAGAAATTCCCATCTTTTATTGGAGAGTATATCTACTTTCTATTGGATTTTATACACCTTCAACCTACTTAATCTCGGAGGCATATTGCTCCCAAATAGCTCATTAAATTTCTCTTGTTGGTTTTTAACCACATGAATCCATCTTTCTGCTTCCATTAATTTATTCACTTCTCTCTTCCAATCTAATACTGTTGGACATGTATTCTGCCTCCAAAACTTTGGAATTAATGATTTGGCAACATTTAATAGATGTGGAATTATACTTTTGTTATAGGTCTTAATAGAAGTAGGCATCCCATGGAAAAGAAAGTGTACGGGGGAGAATTCTAATGAACTCTCCATCATTTTCTTAATCCACGAGGCAATCTCCTCCCAGAATATTTTAATCCGGGGACAAAACCACCATATATGAAGGTATGTACCCTTTTGTTTACACCCTCTCCAGCAACTATCCTCTTTGGTCAACCGCATCTGCGCCATCTTGGCCGGTGTTTGATACCATCTAGCCAAAAATTTGTATGACATCTCCTGCATCTGTGAACTTATTGAGGTGACATGTGTGGAGTTAATCAGTTTTTTAATTTCCAATGGTGAAAATGTGTAGTTCAATTCCCTCTCCCATTCTCTTATATAATAAGGGGTTGATTTACCTTGGGAACTAAGGATCAGTCTATACATCTGGGATAGTGGGTGTCTTGGCTCCTCAGGGCCGGCACATATTGCCTTGAATGTAGTCAGTGATTCCACCGATCTCACTCGAGGCCTAATTTTATTTAGAAAATCTGCCATTTGGTGGTAACTTCAGGTCGCCAGAGGTATATTTCCCAATGTCTGTACCAACTCTGTTAGAGTTAATAAGGTTCCCCAGGGGGCGAACCTGGCCCATGTAGTAATTCCTTCTGCCTCCCATATCCCCAGAAATCCATTTTCTTTTCCTGGTGGAAACCATGGGAATCCTCCCACTGGGGCCAGCGGAGATGTTTGTGGGGCAAGTTTACCTGTCTTGTTCAATCTATCCCAAACCGCCAAGGTATTACATGATAGCGGAGAGGTCCACTCTGCAAGGCCACTGGATTTTGCTGGGATCCAGTGACATTGCCTTATAATACAATGCTATATCTGGGAGCCCCATTCCCCCCTCCCCTTTACTCCTACGCAACAAGTCATATGTGACTCTAGGGCGTTTGTCTTTCCAAACAAATGACAGGAATATCCTCCTTATTTGTTTAAAAAAGGTAACGCAATAGGCACTGCCTGTAACACATAAACTATTTTTGGTAATATGATCATCTTGAGTGCATTCACTCTCCCGAACCACGTCAATATCTGATCCCTCCATCCCTGAATATTCTCTGTTATATTATTTAACAGGGTTTCATAGTTAAGCTCATATAATGTTTTAATATCTGGAGTAATGTGTACTCCCAAATACGGCAAGGAGTCTGTTCTCCAAATAAAAGGGAATGATTGTTTTAGGAGGGACATTTCCTCAGGTGGTACATGTATGGGAAAAAGCAAAGATTTCCCATAATTAATCCTAAAGTTAGATAGGCCACCAAATCTATTTATCTCTGACATCAATACGGGCAATGTTGTCTTGGGAGTTGAACGATAGAACAGAAGGTCATCTGCATAAGCTGAGACCTTATGCTCCTCTGATCCAATTCTAATCCCTACAATTTCGGAGTTCCTCCGGACTTTATTAAGAAAGGGTTCCAGTATCATCGCAAATATCAGGGGTGATAAGGGACACCCCTGTCTGGTCCCATTTCTTATATTGAAATATTCTGATAATGTACCATTAACCTAGAGCGCAAGGACAACGTAATCGGGGAGTGGTCAGAAATTGTGATGGATTCAATAGTGGAGGAGCATACATTACTCAAATAATACTGATCCACCAGCAATAAATCCAATCGCTAGTAGGTGTTATGCATTTTGGAGTAATAGCTATAATCTTTTTCCTTATTATGTAGCACTCTCCAACTATTCACCAAATGTAAAGACCTTAGAAGTTGTTTAACACATTTGATCGCTTTGAAAGATAACGGAAACTTACCCAATGAGGTGTCTAAACTAGGGTCTAATAATACATTAAAATCCCCTCCCAATACCAGAAACCCTGCCCTGAAGTCATCCAACCTCTTCAGTGTACTAGATAGAAAGTTAGTGGCTCGAGTGTTAGGGGCATATATGGATGCGAACGTATAATACTGGCCCTGTATGGTCCCCTTTATAAAGAGAAAACGTCCCTCTGGATCTACCTGTGTGGAAGTGGGGGAGAAAGAACATGGCCTTCTAAAGGCTATCGTCACCCCTCTAGCCCTAGAGATAGGAGATACCACATGAAACCACTATTCAAACATTTGGAGAGGTAAACGGGAGGCGGATCCTGTCATGAAGTGTGTCTCCTGTAAAAATACCACATCCGCTGACAGGCGGCACAACTCACGACAGAGCCGACCCCTTTTATGCTGTGAGCCCAGACCTCTCACATTATAAGATACAACCTTCATTAGGCCGCTCGTGGCTCATTTTTACATTTAGTGTATATTTCTGCCCTATACAATACCCCAAAATTACCTTTATATTTTTCATGAGAGTTATCTCCCTCTTCCCAAATAAAAAATTAAAAAAAAAAATTAAAAACCCTCCCCCTTCTGCCCAAAAGAGTTCCAAATGACATTTACACCATCCATTCACAATCTCACCCATACCCTAAGGTAAACCAAGTAATTGGGAGGATATCCCGGGCAGCAGTCAACAGACCTCCTCCCTTTGCCTAAGGCAACTAAGGCAACTACCTAGTCTCCTATATTGGGACCAACCTATTGGGAGGCAAACAACCACTGAAAAAAAAAAAATACAGAAATATGTGAAAATGTTCAGACACTCTCGTCCCTCCCCAGACAGAGGCTAAAAAAAAGAAAAGGAGAGAAAAAAAAAATAAAAAGAAAGGGAGAGAAGAGAAATAAGCAGAATCACAAAATTTGCTAAAAAATAAGGTGACCAGGTTAGTCCATCCCCCTGTCCAAGAGAGGGAGAGGCCCATCTTAGACCAGCCAATATCGTCTGTCACTCTGGCTCAATAAATCATATTCTCACCTCTGCAATAACCCTCTACGTGGGCTGATTTAGATCCTCTTCTCCCCCTTGCCCAGTCCTATGGGTTTTACAACTTGCTTTGCATGTAGTTGCTGTTTATAGGTATTCAGTCTCCAATCCGTAAAGTCAACCAGAAGGAGATCTAATGTCTCCATAAAATGTTGTAAATCATCTTTTGTTCTAAGTATTACTGTTTTACCCCTTCATGAAGCTTTTAGACAAAAGGGGAACCGCCATCGATATGTAACATCTGCTGAACGCACAGCTTCCAATAATGGTTTGACCATTCGTCGCTGCATAAGAGTGCGGCGTGATATATCTGCAAAAAATTTAAGGTGAGCTCCCCCAAACTCCACATCCTCTTTACTGCGCACCGCCCTCATAATAGCCTCTTTTACCGAGTATTTATGTAATTTATAGATAACATCTCTTGGTCTTTCTGCGCTTTCTGCGTTATGCGAACTTGCTCGGTGGACTCTGTCCACCTCAATTACACTTGTTGCTGGGTCTCCTAGAATCTGACCAAAGATGTGTTGTATTGTGGGGGGTAGCTCGGATGCCCGTACTGTCTCGAGCAATCCTTGTATGTGTATGTTCTGACGCCGCTCTCTATTTTCGCAATCATCCATCCGATCAAGATAAGGGTTCAATACTTCTTCATGTTGTTTAATACTATCCTGAATATCAATCATGGCCTGCGTAACACCTTCTTGACTCTATGTCCCAGGGCCATTGTATCCTCTCTCATCTCTTGAGATATTTGTCTGCACAACTGTTCTACCACTTTTATCAGTTGTTGAATGTCTGTTTTTGTGGGGAGAGCTTTTATATGATCCCTTATATCCCAGTCTGCATCCATTATGACTTGCTCTTCTGTGGGGCCAGTCTGTTTGCTAATAGATCCTGGGTTGGCACCCTGGGTTGTCCCGCTGGGCTCTGAGGGATTAGCTTCCAACAAGCCTAGGTTTTTTTCAATGCCCAGGCCCTCCTCTCCATGTACTATGTTGTTTCTGCCGTGACTCAGAGAGTCAGAGAACCCAGAATTATTGATGGAAATACCTGTGTCATCCCTTTCCCTTAATGGGGTCTGCTCCCCGGTTACATAGTTCGTATTGTCTGACAGGTGCTCATTTTCTAAGGCTTGCACAGTCTCCCCTTCCTCCTGCAGTCCGCCTCTGGAAATAGGGGTGCCCCCCTCCTCTGTTGGGGGCTTCTTCCCAAGTTTTTGGGGCTCCTGGCAGGGTGTTACAGAGCCTCGACCTGCTCCTGTATTCCTCCATGCGTTGCTGGTGGCCACTGGTGATCCTCTGCCACGTGCGCAGGCACCGCGAGCAGACGGCGGGGATCCGTCCACCCTCGTCCATACTCCGCGGTTTGGTGTGGAGTCACCACGGCCTGGGGATGTGCTCCCCCTACCCGCATCCAGGGAACCATGCCCCTCCTCGCAGCCATCCACCCTCCTGTTAGGGCTTACAACATCCGCCCACCCTCTGTGTCAGGTAGGCTCGGAGCCCGTCCGCCTGGTTCTTCCCCCCGCCGGGCGGTTTGAAATGGCCCGGCGACGAGCCGGCATTGTGTACTTCCTAGCCCAGCGCTGGAGGTAGCTGAGGACGGCTGGAACTGGCTAGGATATAGCCGCTGGAGATACCGCTTATTGCTGCGTATCTGCCTGGGGAGTCTGGGAGCACACCAGCACACGTCCTCACACCATACTCCTCCCCCATAATACTTGTGTTACTTGCTAATTTTCTAAATTCTTGTGGTATTCATACCATTTTCCCCAGCTCCACCTTACTTTGCGTTTTCTCAATATCTACCCAACCCTTTCCTCCTTTATTATGTATCCATTCCATTATATTACTGCTGCGTGGTAATATTTCTTGAAGTCAGGGGCCGGTAGGCCTCCTGTCCCTTTTTCCTTCACCAGCACTGCATAGGATATCCTAGGGTGTCTGTTTGCCCAGGTGTATTTTAACATTATTGTTCTTAATTATCTAAAGAAGTCTCGCGGAACTGGAATAGGGATCATTTGGAAAAAATAGATTAATTTTGGCAGTATATACATTTTCACTGCGTTTATTCTCCCCATCCACGAGAGAGTTCTCCGTCTCAGTCGATTTAGATGTTCTTTGATTTTATTTACCATTGGGATGTAGAAAACCAAACCTGACCTGCCCGTGGATTGCAGAGGAGAAGCCTTGTAGGGTCAGAGCTGAGAACATGTTATATACTATGAAGACACTTCCACCTTTCTCCAGGTAAATGCAGATTCCAGGCAAAAGACACCACGTGGGGATGTGAGATTGGCGTTGTCCATCAGGAAACATCTACATGTGTATTGTGCTGTTTTGGATCTTACCTTTGGTGAGTTTCTCCATATAGGGGGAAAGCCCCGTCCTTTCACATCTGGTGTGGTGGCGGACCTTTAGTTTGAAGAATCAGCGTGTATTTCATCACCCCTGCAGTCGGATTATTGTTTATATTTGTTTTATCCATTGGATGTTTGGACTCTGGGTTTATTTGGACTGTCTAGTAACATTATCTTTCACAATATGGAAAAAAATGTACCTAACTTTACTGTTTTCTTATTTTTTAACTAAAAAAAGTGAATTTATTCAAAAAAATGCACGCTTGGAAGACCGCTGCACAAATACGGTGTGACATAAAGTTTTGCAATGACCGCCATGTTATTCTCTAAGGTATTAGAAAAAAATATATATAATGTTTGGGGGTTCTAAGTAATTCTATGGCAAAAATACCTGTTTTTAAGTCGTAACACAGAACCCAAAAATCAGGCCCGGTATGGAAGTGGTTAAAATACTCAGTCTGGGAACCAGTATCTTTTGGAACCTTTTATAATATAGAATGGAATACCCGTCCAGGCCCGGGCTCTTCACCAGGGCCATACTATTAATAGCTTTAACTATTTCCTCCTTTGAGATCGGTTCTTCCAGATAACTCAGTTCCTCTTTAGGCACCCCTGGGAGGTCCAGGCCCTTCAGATACTCCTGAATTGCCTGGCTTTCTTCCTGATCTTCTCTCCTTTCTTCTTTCTGTTTGACATTGTATAATTTACTATAATATGAGTGAAACACTTTGGCTATCTCCGGTGATGAATGCACCATCTCTCCCTTCTCATTTTTAATTTTAGGTATAAATGTTGCATTCTTCTTTTCCTTTACCCTCCTCGCCAGCCACTTCCCCGGCTTATTCCCCCATTGATATTTATCTTTCATCGCTAGGTGGACAACCCTTCTATCTGTCTTCATCAGCTCCGCAAGCTCTTTTTTTTTTTAAATAACTCTTGTTTCCCCGGGGTTCCTTTACCTCTAGTTTGCTTCTCTAGATCTTGTATTTCCTTATAAAGGACGTCTATCTTAATTTTTTCCCTCTTCTTTTTTGCTCCTATATTAACTAGGAGCCCCCTCATATAGACTTTGTGCGTCTCCCACAGGAGGGATCGTGGGATCTCCGGTGAGTTATTGATAGTAAAGAAACTCTATAATTCCTGCTCCAAATACTCTATTGCTTTAGGGTCCTGAATAAAAGAGTCATTTAGTTTCCACATCGTTCCATCCCGTGCCTCAGTCCCCACTTCCAGCTGGGCCCATACTGGGGCATGGTCTGAAACAGTTCAATTTTAACCTCCCTCAGCTGAGGTAGCATCCGGTGTTCAATTGGCACATAGTCTAACCTGGAGTACGACACGTGTACTGCGGAGTAGTGTGTATAGTCCCGGCTCCTAGGATTACACACCCTCCACACGTCCACCAATTGATGTTCTATCAATAATTTTCTGATTGTATTATATCTCCCGTTGAGTCCATACGTGGGTATATACACATCTTAAATTTAACTTAAGTTTAAATCTCCAGATGCCATCAAGTTCCCCTCTTTGAACTCCATTTGTTTTTTTAATCTTTTCCTTAAGAAGGTTTCTGGGTCCTTATTCGGAGCGTATATGTTTGCAAAGGTACACTCCATGTTCCACAATTTCCCCTTCACAAACAGATACCTCCCCTCGGAGCCTGCCAGTTGTTCTTTTACTATGAACATCAAATCTTTACTGAATCCAATGGCGACCCCCCTTGCTTGGCTCGAGGTTGAGTCCCCATAGAACCATTTAGGGAACCGGTTTGACGAAAATCTTATACCAGAGGCATGAGCGATATGTGTCTCCTGTAAACATATCACCTGTGCCCCAAGGTACTGTAGTTCTTTATTTACCTTGTATCTTTTTTGGGGGCATTAAGCCCCCTAATGTTATATGTCACTAATTTTATCGTCGTCATGAGCCAAGAAGGGGGGTCCCCGCCGTCATCCCCATCCACTGGTTTAGAAGAAAGAAGACCAAAAAGAGAAAATGATAAGCACCTATTTCCCCCTTATCCCTCCCCCCACACCCTCCCTCCCTCCCTGATAGTTTGTCCCCACATCTAGTTGATCCCTGTTCCGTTCACTTGTATAGAACTGGCGACACCCCCCAGGGGTCCCCTTCTATCCACAGCTTAGAGGAGTTTTTCAGACAATCCCGCCCTCCGTCCCTTCCCCATCCCCCTCTCCCCCCCGCCCAACATTTATCTTAGCTTCTTCCCTTCTGCCTAATCTCCCCTCCTGTATGTTACCGCAATGCATTGTCTTAAATCTTCTTCTTTCCATTCTTACCCCTTATTGCAAAATTCCTGTTGATTGCCTCCTTCTCTTCCCTCCTACCTATACACCTTCCCCTCCTCCCCGTTTCCCCTCTTTCCGAGTCCATCTTCTGCAGTCTGGAATTGGCATTAGCTATCATTTTCATCATCCCAACCTGGCAGCGGTGGTGGCTGAATCTCCAGTGTCTCACAGAATTCTTTTGAATTCTCAGGGAACCTCAGCACTGCGGTTTCGGCCATCTTTCCACCCCTTAAGGCAGATGGGGAACCCCCACCAATAGATTATGTTACATTTTCTCAGATGTTCTGTTAATGGTGTGAGGATTCTCCGTCTTGCCAAGGTCTCCAAGGAGAGGTCCGAGTACATCTGTAATTCTGCTTCTTCATATGAGCTTCTATCCATTTTCCGCATTTTCTCCATAATTCTCGTTTTTTCCTATGCATAGTGGAATCTCACTATTACGTCTCGGGGGGGTGTTAGACCCTCTGAATTGGAGCCTATTGATCCTATGGACTCTACCTATTTTCACCACCTACGGCGCTTCTTTTTCCAGTACAGGGTTAAACAGCCCATGCATCACTCCCACTAGATCCTCATCTTTATATTTTTCTGGCAGACATCTTATACGCAGATTCTTTCGACGGCTCCTGTTTTCCTGGTCCTCCATTTTATATGATATTTCTCTATTTACTCTCTGCAAAGCTTTCACCTGTTTATTTAATTCTTACAGTTTCCACTCATGTAAATCTAGTCTTTCCTCCGTCTCTTCCACTCTGTGGAGGACCTGGCCAATATCAGCTCTAATTGCTGCAATATCTGTCTTTAAGGAGATTTCGACCTTAGTCAACATTTCTGTTAAGATATCTTTGATTTGGGGGACGCTCACTTGGGTTTCTCTTGTCCTCTCCTCTGCAGCTGCTTGTCCTGTCCCCTCTTTTTTCTTTGGGTCTCCACCCTGTGTTATTTGGGCTCTTTGAGTTTGGGTCTTACAGCTTCCTAGCTTGGATGTTGATGATCAGCTGATCGTGGGTGCAATGGTTTTCAGACTCACAATAAAAAAAAAATAAAAAAAAATTATGAATGCACATTTTTTTACCTGCAAAAAGATATCCATTTATTATTTTTTTTAAAAGGGTGAATTTATGTTTAAATAAATAATTAAAAGAAAAAGAAGGGGGAATATTATGTAACTCTTACATGAACTGATCCACCTTTATATTGGAGATTGAACACACCAATGGTTGTGTGATCTTATTAGCCTTTAAGACACAAAGCCCATAGCTGGAAGGGGCACCAAAAAGAATATTTCAAGTGCTGTGGATCCTATGTGGTTTCCTGTAGGAACCAGGTGCTCTATGTTGGAATGCTTTGTGCTCACTCTGAGAAGACATATGACAATTTGTGTGGTGCATGGTGCTTCCAATACCTCATCAACCCTTCCAGACCCACACAATAACCCCAAACCTGCTGCAGTGGTATTGTTTTTTCCCACTGACCAGTGATGTCAATGTGTTCTTGAGACATTTTTCCTACTTAAACCAGGGCATGTTTTACTCCTACTGATCACTGATGCTCGGGCATTTATTCTTCACACAGACTCCAGAGCTAATTTTCCTTCCATTGACCACTGATGGCAGGGCATTTTTTTCTCCTACTGACCATCATCTTTTTCGTCTTGTCTCTTGGTTAAAGACCATGAACTAAGTTCTCTGGGTTCTGTACACCATTCTGCATTATACATAATCTGAACCACATTCTGCACATCGTGCTGAGTATGACATACTGTAGACCACTGCACACTGTTAGCTGTTTTTATAAGTTACATACAGAGAACCAATGTTTTCTGTATATTTTCTGCTCCACAATAGTCTAGCGATTTGTGTAAGAGGCAGTCTGAGAACCAGGGTGCTTCCTTAAGTGCTTGTGTCAGTACAGTACCGATTATGTCCTTGTGGACATTAATGCTTTTGTCAGTATGGTATTGTGTTTCAGGCTGGGTTCACACTTATGTGACTTGGATGCGGGTTTGCCCGCATCCAATTTAGCATCACAGGAGAGTGTGCCTGGCGCTCAATGGAGCCGGTTCACACACCTCCGGGGCAGCCGTAGAGCGCACTGCAGAAGGGTCCTGTGCACCTTTGGCTCCGTTTCAGGCCCGAGCTCACGCAAAAAGTCGGACCTGATTCGCTCCTGAAACGGAGAACAGGGACGCACCGGACCTCCTGCTGCGAGCCGCTCCGCATATAGTGTGAACCCAGCCTCAAGGGAACTTTCTGCTTGTGTCAGTACCATACAGGTTCTGTCTTTGTGGACATGTTTCTGGATGTGTCAATATGGTACTGATTGCTGTGGACATGTGTCTGTTGTGTCAGTACAGTACTGATTGTGTCTCCACAGACGTATTTGTGCTTGTGTCAGAACAGTACTGACTGTGTCTTCTTGGAGGTTTCTGGTTATGTAAGTACTTGTCTCTGTATGTTAGGGTAGTGATTGCATTCATTTAGTTTTGAATCACATTTGGTAAGTATGATCATAATCTAGCTAATGTTATAATGTTGTAAGTATTGGTAAACATATCCTTCAGCGTTAAAGTGGTTGTAAAGGTAAAACTTTTTTTTACCTTAATGCATTCTCTGCATTAAGGTGAAAAAAACTTTTATTGCATCTCCCCTGAAACCGCCCTAAATATTTATCTGAAGCTGATCTCGATCCAGTGCTGTGCATGTTTGCAGCAGCTCTTCTCCCCTCTCCCTGCTTCAAACGGGTTTGGCAAAGAACAGTGGGAGCCATTTGCTGGATACTCAAGAATTTATGTGGAACACTCCTTTTTTGGCGTTTTGATGTAGAAAAAGCACTTGCATTTAAAGTCCACATAACATTAAAAATATTGATACTGACAGTTAGTGAACTGTGTGTATTTTAAAGCTGTGGATGCTTCTGTTTACACATCTTCTTGCTTTTCTGATAAGCGGACCTGATTTCATCATCAACCCTATATGAGCATCTTCTAATTTGTTACTGGTACTCAGTTTATATGATTATATATAATACTAAACATTATTGTACTGCTAGCTTGCAATCCAGCACCCATATGAGTGTTATAATGGGCAACCAACAATGACAGATTTGCAACAGATTTATCACTGTAGATGACACCGATTTTCACTCTAAACGGACCAACAATTAAGAAGGGCAGGGTTTATTCTGTCACAGTACTATTATAGAGCAGCAGAAGGTTAGAATTTGTAACTCAGGCTGTAACCTTGTAGTACATTTGTCACATAATCTACTTTATTGCTTTCTAGGAGTTATCTGCATTGCCTCTCTAGAATTCTTAGCAATGCTGTCTTATAAAATTTCATCCCCTGTACTACATACTTACAACCACTGGAGGGTACAATTACAGCATGATATGGCTTCTTAGGGCAATGTACTGTAGGTGCAGAATCCTTAGCTACAGGCTGCACGAGGAGCTATTCAGAATTGGTTTCAGTGTGAAAATATAAGCTTATAAAAGAAGCAATGTTGTAAGAATAATTATAATTGTCAGAGCCAGCTAAAACATGTTTGAAAAAACAGCCTTAAAAGCACCCAAAAAGAATTCCAAACATAGCCCTAAAATAGCTCTGTATACATAGGTGCTCTCATCCTATTGCATTAGGGTGTGCATCCCAAAGCTCAAACATACATGTGTATCCATGGACATTTACAGACAGGAGAAAGGTACTTGTTTTTTTACAAAGCTTCTGTAAATTTACACATGGGTTGGCATGGGGTGTACAAATGCCTCGACTGTGATGCTTTGTTTCGGGGCTGTTGCTGGAATTATACCCTCTGTTGCTTTCTGTGGGCACAGCACCTGCTGAACGTGAGTGCGTGAGAGCACCCCACGACTGCATGCAATGCACGTGGTTGCAGCTCGCTAATGCAGAGTTCTAGGTATTAAACCAGGTGGTGAGGAGGTGATCCAATGCTCACTGTCTATCAAATGCTCTCTGAAGTGTGATCTGAATGCAAATCGCTTTTCAGAGACCAGAGCACATATGAACGAGTCCCTAAAGAGATGATGGGACCCCATCAGTTTATCCAACTTGTCAGCCAACTCCCACTATTACTAAAATTGTCCCTGAGTGCTAACTGGACATGGACAGAGAGGGGGAAAAAGACCGGGGAGATCCACATCCTCATCTAGAGCCAGCGATTTTGCACGAGAGACTGGACTCTCCCTCCTTATTGGCTGAGACATCAGCGAAGCACCATTGGCTCCCACTGCTGTCAATCAAAGTCAGTGAGCCAATGAGGAGAGAGAGGGGACGGGGCCGGGCCGCGGCTCTGTGTCTAAATGAACACAGGGAGCTGCGGCTCAGTTCTGGTGCCCCATAGCAAGCTGCTTGCTGTGGGGGCACTCAACAGGAGGGAGGAGCACCGGAGAGACACCCGAGAAGAGGAGGATCTGGGCTTCTCTGTGAAAAATAATTTCACAGAGCAGGGAAGTATAACACATTTGTTATTGTTAACAAAAAAAAAACACTAAGACTTTAGTTTCACTTTAAATTAAAAAGGGGAATTGATTGTCATGGATTGGATGGAAGCACAAGGTGACCGACATGCCACAGAATTGGGAGCTTGTTGTCACCTTATTAAGAAAGAGCTCAGAGAGAGAGCAGAAACTCGCAGGATCAACAGACTTTTGTAAAACATTTACTTACACTAGTGTAACACCTGCCCCGATTTTCCCTGAGAGCCTGATGGTGACTCGCAGAGGTGGGAAGGGTTTACACACTCCTCAGGCTGTAGGGTGTTGGGCATGGTGGGTGAGATCAATTAGAAAAAGAAGTTGAGCGCCAGTCACTTTTATGCTTTAAACAAAAGGAAGTTTATTTCTCAACAGGAGAAATAGGGGAGAGAGGGGGACAGGGCACAGGACACCCTTAACTAAGCTCTACTCACAGCTTCAGACACATAGATTCACTTGGATGAGTTCTCCCCTGAAGTCCTCCCAGCCACATCATAGCCTCACTGCTCATGAAGAGTCCCCTCTGGTGCTTCCTCTGAACTCCATCCCTCTCAGTATCCCTTCCAGATCTTTGGCAGGCTTTCATCAGCAAATTTTGAACATCCGGACAGGCTTCAGACAAGCCTAGCAACCGGCAACCTCCTGGATAGGCCCCAGGCTTCAGACCTAGCAGCCAGGAGCTGTTTCACACACGTCCACCCATGAGGACGGGGTGGGCTGGACACACTCAGATCACCTAACTTCTTCCAGTTAAACATCTCTCCCACAATGCACCAGCACCGAGTCCATTGGCTGACATCACTCTCATGTCAGAGGCAACAGCACCACCTACTGACAAAAAGGAGAAGCCACAAACTGGAAATGAGCCATGTAATCCCAAAACACTGTAAATCAGCCAGCATAATTATTATCCAGCACAACTAAATTTACCTACCACCCTATTCTAGTGGTGAGGGCGCTACGCTCGTATAAAAATAAGTGTGCAGCTATATGTACAAAGCAAAGAGGGAACGATTTACACAACTTTAATATTTGGGCTTGCATAGATTTTAGGGCTTGTTCTCACCAGCAGTGTTAGGTCCTACCACAGGAAAATGATTTTTCTTTGTTTGTGCTATGGCTTTAGGTCAGGCCCTGAAAAAACATAGGACATGTATTTTTGTGCAGCTACAAGACATAGGAATCATATCTTGTAGTTGCTCTTGTGTGATGCTCCTCCTGAACACTAAAGCCAGCCATTGATGGTTCAAATCTTGGCCGGTTCAACAGGAACCAGGCAAGATTCAAACCATGTATGGGCAGGCTGATTGTACCCAAATCGATCCATTGATCAACTTGGGTACAACCAGCATGCTGGATTTTTGCATGTGACTATTGCCGTGCCTCCCCGCCAGAACACAATAGCTCCATAAGAGGCATTCTCCCATCAAAACAGACTGTGTTGATGATTGACTTGAGAGCTTCTCTTTCATGCAACCCGTGGTTGCGGGACAGAAAATCATGACATCTATGGCCAGCTTAAGAAGGAGCTGCAGCTTAACCTCAGAGTTACAAAGCATATGATGAATGAATAGATAAACTTAAGCCATGCATAGATGATACGATTTTATTTCCTGCAGGAAAGAAAATCGCTTGAGTAGAGGGATTTAGGATACAAAAGATGAGCTGAGAGGGGGTGGATAATGATGCAGAGATTAGCATGGGAGGGGGGTAGTCACTGTAAATACCTGTGTTATGGCTCATTTATGTTTCTTCCCCTCAAAGCAGTGATTAATGGTGGATCAGGTGGCTGAGAGGTGATATTTCACTTCCTCGTAGCCTGTTTTCACACTGAAAACCTACATCACCACAGTGCAACTGCTTGAATTGCATGTGGTTGTATCATGGCCTCACGCACTTGAATGGATAGTGCTTAGCTAGGGTACTACCCGGCAAACACAACAGGGTGTGTAATTTTTGCCACAGCCATGAGGCCACGACATGTGTACAACCCCAGAGGCAGCTCTAGGCTTTATGAGGCCTAAGGCAAAACTTAGACTTGAGGCCCCACTCATGTCCATAATGGAAAAAATTATTAAAACGATAAAAACTAACTGGGCATGGGTAAGGCAACCATTGGGGGTTCAGGAGTGGGACTAAGAATTTAGGTGTGCTGTAACCCATAACATTAGATCTACAGCCCATGGAACATTGGTGTGATCAGTGAGCTGTGATAGAACAACAATTATTTTCAGAAATGGCATTAAATAATAGAAAAAATATCTTAGAACTTACCTATTTTATGTGAAATTTGTGCTGTTTTTTTCCTGCACAGATGCTCAAGCACAGCAGAACACACAGCAGGGTACAGGGCACACAGCAAGGTACAGGGTACAACAGAATATGGGGTACAGGAGAACACCGGGTACAGAACACATCAGAGTAGAGGGCACAGCACACATCAGGGTACAGGGCACAGTAGGGTACAGCACACATCAGGGTACAGGGCACAGTAGGGTATATCACACATCAGGGTACAGGGCACATAGGGATACAAGGTATAGCACACATCAGAGTAGAGGGCACATTGGAGTACAGGACACAGCACACATCAGGGTACAGGGACAGTAGTTTACAGGGCACAGCAGGGTACAGATCACAGCACATCAGGGTACAGCACACATCAGGGTACAGGGGCACGGCACATCAGGGGATACAGGGGCACAGCACATCAGGGGGTACGGGGGCACAGCACATCAGGCACAGCACACATCAGGGTACAGTGGCACAGCACACATCAGGACACATCAAGGTACAGGGGCACAGCACACATCAGGGTACAGGGGCACAGCACATCAGGGGGTACATGGCACAGCACACATCAGGGCACATAAGGGTACAGAGGAACAACGCATATCAGGGCACCACACATCAGGGGGTACAGGGGCACCACACATCAGGGGGTAAAGGGTCAGAGCACATCAGGGCACCGCACACATCAGGGTACAGGGGCACCGCACATCAGGTTACAGGGGCACAGCACATCAGGGTACAGGGGCACAGAACACATCAGGGTACAGGGGTACAGCACACATCAAGGAACAGCACACATCAGGGTATAGGGGCACGGCACATCAGGGGATACAGGGGCACAGCACATCAGGGGGTACGGGGGGGCACAGCACATCAGGCACAGCACACATCAGGGTACAGGGGCACAGCACACATCAGAACACATCAGGGTACAGGGGCACTGCACACATCAGGGTACAGGGCACAGCACATCTGGGTACAGGGGCACAGCACACATCAGGGCACATCAGGGTACAGAGGAACAGCGCATATCAGGGCACCACACATCAGGGGGTACAGGGGCACCACACATCAGGGGGTAAAGGGTCAGAGCACATCAGGGCACAACACACATCAGGGTACAGGGGCACCGCACATCAGGGTACAGGGGCACAGCACATCAGGGTACAGGGGCACAGAACACATCAGGGTACAGCACACATCAGGGTACAGGGGCACCACACATCAGGGGGTACGGGGCACATCACATCAGGGTACAGCACACATCAGGGCACAGCACACATCAGAGCACAGCAGGCTACAGGGGCAGCGCACATCAGGGTACAGGGGCACAGCACATCAGGGTACAGGGGAATAGCACATCAGGGTATAGGGGCACAGAACACATCAGGGTACAGGGGCACAGAACACATCAAGGTAAAGGGGTACATCACACATCAGGGTACAGGGGCACCACACATCAGGGGGTACAGGGTACATCACATCAGGGTAAAGCACACTTCAGGGCACAGCACACATCAGGGCACAACAGGCTACAGGGGCACCCCACATCAGGGTACAGGGGTACAGCACACATCAGGGTACAGGGTCACAGCACACATCAGGGTACAGGGGCACAACACACATCAGGGTACAGGGGCACAGCACATCAGGGCACAGCGGGGTACAGGGGCACTGCACAACAGGGTACGGGGCACAGCACATCAGGGTACAGGGGTACAGCACACATCAGGGTACAGGGGCACCGCACATCAGGGTACAGGGGCACAGCACACATCAGGGTACAGGGGCACAGCACACATCAGGGTACAGGGGCACAGCACGTCCGGGTACAGGGGCACAGCACACATCAGGGTACAATGGGCACGAACACATCAGGGTACAGGGGCACCGGACACATCAGGGTACAGGGGCACCGCACACATCGGGGTACAGGGGCACCACACATCAGGGGTACAGGGGCACCGCACATCAGGGTACAGGGGCACCGCACACATCAGGGTACAGGGGCACCGCACACAGCGGGGTACAGGGTCACCACACATCAGGGGTACAGGGGCACCGCACATCAGGGTGCAGGGGCACAGCACACATCAGGGTACAGGGGCACAGCACACATTAGGATGCAGAGGCACAGCACATATCAGGGCACCGCACATCAGGGGCTAAAGGGGCACAGTGTTTCCTAGCAGTTTTCTTCAAATGCAGAGTAGCGCAGGAAGCGGTTGTGAAAAATTCTCTTTCATTTTTACCTGCTCCCCGGCGGTAGCCCCGCCCCCTCCTCTCTTCTTGCCCATCCCAGGTGATGTCACAAGCAAATTGGGATGGACGAGAAGAGGGGAGGGGGTGGGGCCGCCGCTCGGGGAGCAATGTAACATGAAAGAGAACTTATCACAGCCGCTTCTGTGCTACTCTGCATGTCGGCTGAATCTCGATCTACCCGTCCGGCTTCGGCTGTTGGTGATTGACGGGTAGATCTTCACGGACTTCTGCAGAACAAATTAGGCAAATTAGGCGGCCGCGAGGCCCCTGTGAGCGTGAGGCCTAAGACGACCGCCTAATTTGCCTAATTAGAGGGCCGCCTCTGTACAACCCTGTTCAGCTACATGTGCAGCTTAAGGGGGAGGTCAGGGGGTAGTAAAATCATGGCTCAACTACCTATTTTTACCGTCGCCCAAACTGCAATTATAAACTAGGCCTTACATTGCTGCTCAGGGTATATGCCTCAGTTATATTGGTGGTTAGTGTAAATCTTCTCATTATATTGATGATCATTGTAGAAATCCCCCTTACATTGGTCAATCAGTGTAAAGCTGGTCATAGATGATTTTTTGGGGGGGACTCACAGCTGCTGATTGACAACATTTTACAACATTCCACCACCACATTATGGGTGTCAGGTCCGAGCATTCCTAGATGAACAGTTTCCTGGAAAGTGGATTGGTCGTCGTGGGCCAGTTGAATGGCCCCCAAGGTCTCCCAATCTGACCACCTTAGACTTTTATCTTTGGGGTCATCTGAAGGCAATTGTCTATGCTGTGAAGATACGAGATGTGCAGCACCTGAAACGACTGATACTGGAAGCCTGTGCTAGCAATTCTCCTGCGGTGTTGCTATCAGTGTGTGAAGAGTGGGAGAAGAGGGTTGCATTGACAATCCAACACAATGGGCAGCACATTGAACACATTTTATAAGTGGTCAGAAACTTGTAAATAACTCATGAAAGAATAAAGTTACGTTAAAACCAAGCACACCATTGTTTTTCTTGTGAAATTCCCAATACGTCTGATGTGTCACATGACCCTCTTCCTATTGAAAAAACAAAAGTTGGATTCAAAATGGCGGACTTCAAAATGGCCACCATGGTCACCACCCATCTTGAAAAGTTCCCCCCCTCACATATACTAATGTGCCACAAACAGGAGGTTAATATCACCAACCATTCCCATTTTATTAAGGTGTATCCATATAAATGGCCCACCCTGTAGTTCACCAGTGCCTGACCTCACGAATGATCTTCTGGAAGAATGGCTAAACATTCCCATAGACACACTCCTAAACCTTATGGACAGCCTTCCCAGAAGAGATGAAGCTGTTATAGCTGCAAAGGGTGGGCTAACTCAATATCGAACCCTAAGGACTAATACAGGGATGCCATTAAAGTTCATGTGTGTGTAAAAGTAATATAGTGTATATGACCCCGGTACATTGATCTCCCTGCCGGAACATTGAAAGAGAAGTGCAAAAACACTTATCTTATGGCAGAGCCAGTAAGAGGGAGATCTTTTCCATCTTCCTGCTTGCACACAGAGCGATAATGCACATGGGTTGATTAGTGTGTGCGCACCTGGCACACCCTGTGCGCATGCCTATGCTTACATGCATGTAAAAGATTTCCAACTGTGCTCTGCATGATTCAGAATTTTCTACACAAGGATTTTACCACCTAAAATAACTTTCAACCCATAAAGTGGTCACAACAGGTGTTGCAGTACTCTACAGAATAATCAGTGTCAAATTATGTTTTCTAAACATTTAAAAAAAAAAAAAAGACTGTACAGACTAAGGCCTCATACACACGGACGTTTCTAAAAAAATAAACAAAACGTCGGGCCCGACGTCAAGGAAAAAAAGTCTGCGTATTTTGGCGTTATGCATCAGCGTTTTTGAGCGTTAGTGAGCGTCGGCGTCAATAGGCGTTTTTTAACAAAATCATCCCTCTGCTATTTTTCAACCTAAAAACGTCGGCGTCAAAAAACGCCGGAAAACGCCGGTATAATAATAGGTGGCATTTGTTGGCATATTGTGGCGTCGGCGTCAAAAAATGCCAAAACGTTACAGCCTCAGAACGCGATGGCTGTGGGTTCTAGTTTCAGCTCACTAACGCCGACGCCATCTACAGCTCAAAAACGCAGACGTTTTTATGGGGCCATTGACTAACATGGAGAGCTGCAAAAAACGCCAGAAAACGCCAGCGTCAAAAAACGTCCGTGTGTATGAGGCCTAAAGCTGGCCATAGATGGATCGAAGATTGGCTGGCTCAGCAGGGACCGCTCCTGATCGACAGACTTTGGTTGAACAGGCTTGTTGGAGAAAGGTTCTCAATCAGCAACTGCAGGCAATAGGCTACAGCTGCTGATTAGTGTATTCTGACAGCAGAGAGTCCCTGCTGTCAGGACAAATAAAAATGATTCATCTATGGCCAGCTTAACCACTTCAATGCCAGGCACTTACCCCCCTTCCCGCCCAGACCAATTTTCAGCTTTCAGTGCTGTCGCAATTTGAATGACAATTGCACGGTTGTGCAACTTGTACCCAAACAAGATTTTTATAATTTTGTTGCCACAAATAGAGCTTTTTTTTGGTGGTATTTGGTCACCTCTGCGTTTTTTTTTTTTATTATTTTGTGTGATACAAATAAAAAAAAAATGCCAAAAATTTTGGGAAAAAAAAAAGCTTTTCGCTGTTTCTTTCACAAAACTTTGTAAATACGTAAATTTTCTCCATCACTGATGGGCACAGATGAGGCCACACTGACGGGCACTGATGAGGCCACACTGACGGCCACTGATGAGGCAGTACTGATTGAAACTGATGAGGCGGCACTGATGAGGTGGCACAATAGGCACTGATAATGAGGCACTTATACGCAGTACTGATGGGCACTGATAAGCAGATCTGATGGGCACTGATGAGTGGAAACTGATATGCAGCACTGACGGGCACTGATAAGCGGCACTGGTGGGCACTCATAAGCGGCACTGATGGGCACTCATAGGCGGCACTGGTGGGCACTGATAGGTGGCACTGGTGGGCACTGATAGGTGGCACTGATTCCCTGGTGGTCTAGGGTGGCATCTGTAATTGGCACTGAGTGCCGTCCATGCTGGGCATTGTGCCCCTTACCTGGTGGTCTAGGGTGGGCTGCATTATGGTTCCCCTGGTGGTCCTGATCGGCTCCCTGGTGGCCCTGGTCGGCTCCCTGGTGGTCCCTGGACTGGCTCCCTGGTGGTCTAGGGCGGCGATCCTAGGGGGAGCTGTGCTGATAAACAATCAGCACAGACGCCCCTCTCAGGAGAGCCGCTGATCGGCTCTCCACTACTCGGGTCTTCAGATGCAAGTAAAAGGAAAAGCGGATACACGGCTCTTCCTGTTTACATCATGATCAGCCACGATTGGTCACGGCTGATCAAGTGGTAACGAGCTTCCGATGAAATCTTTTTACCAAGATCGGTAATGCGGTGGGTCAGGCTGTCCTACCACACCACCGATCTCTGTGATGCGCACCCCAACTGGCGCGTGATCACGGGTTGTCCTGAGGACCTCATATGACGCCCAGTCAGGATAACTGACCACCCGCCCAGACGTCATTTGTCTATATGCCAGGTGGGAAGTGGTTAAAGTGTTACTAAACCCACATTAAAATCAATCTGTATATGCATTAAAGCATGCTTGTTATATGCACTGTGGAACCTAAGGGGTTAATCATTTGCATTGTGTAAAAGGGCTGTTTGATTCTGTCTTCTCTGATCCTTCCCTTCTTCCGCTGTCCCCAAACCATCTCCTTATAGAACAGAGCCTTGGGGGCAAGCTGCACATGCTCAGTTTGGTGTGTATTGCCAGAGAGTTTTTCCTTTTCTTGGGAGAGTGCATGTGATCAGCACAGGGCCAATCAGCACTGTCCAGACAGAGGGTCAGGGGTCTTCATAGGACAGCCAGAGTAGAATAAAAACTCTTCCTACAAGCTTTAACCAGAAACTGATAGAAGTCACAAGACTGCTGTAACTGCTGATGAGAAAAGGTATTTAGCAGTTTATATTTACTAAAATAATTGCATTTCCATGTTCTGTGTACTGTGGGAGACCAGATATAGTGAATGCAGGGTCCTGGGTTTAGTAGCACTTTAAGGTTAGCCTTAAAATGTATCTTGTTCTAACCCAAATGAGAGAAACCACTTCATTCTCCTATCCACACTAAACTGTGTGCCACGGCTGTCTGCATACCCAAACAGTAACTGCATCTGATTGGATGATACATCTGTTAGGATGCAGTAACTGACCCTTCAATTCTGAAACCAGCTTTTGTTGAGCCAGGTGGTGGCAACAGAGCCACCCATAGCTCTAATTTCAGTTGGTTCAGTAGGAGTTGTAACTAGCTAAACAAATACATAATGTTTTGCTAATGAGCAATGCATTCTTAGCTATGGTTCTGTTTTCTTATGATAAATCTTCTAGAGTATTTTAAAATTAAATTGTTTTATAGGTTTTGGATATTCCTCTTATAGACCCACACCCATTTTAAATGAATGCCCCGCCCCCAATTAAAGTATATTCTGGGCCTACAATGGCTTGCTGGATGCACAGCATAAGGCCCCTATCAGACGGAGCGGAATCCGTCAAGAGGTTACACCTGATCCCCTCTGAGCAGGCAGATGACAGATCCATGTCCGCACCACTATGCAGAGCGGACAGGGACACAGCCCGCTGTTCTCTATGGGGCAGTCGAATGGCAATCGCTGTAGATCTGAAGGGAAGATCTGAAATGTGGGGAATCTCTGCTGATTTTATCATCCAATGACGTGCAAGCCAAAATGCTGTTTTTTATTTTCATTGCATGCCCCCCTCAGATCTACAATTACTGCAGTTCCAAGTGCATTTGCAGTGCATTTCCAAGTGCACTGCAAGTGGAGTGGATTTGCCTTTAGAAAATAACCCCCAATGGGTGGTACTATCGGGTCCACCTGAAAAAATGGACAGGCGGAACCATATTGGTTCTCTGGTGTGAAAGGGACCTAAAAGGTGTCCCTGGAAATGTTTTCAAAATGTTGGAAACTATGTAAATATAAAAGGGTGGACGGGAATATAAAGAAATTGGTGTATATGTCTGTTATTTTTTTAAGGCATTGTACACTTTCAAATGTTTTCACTAGGTATTAATGTAGTTATATTCCCTGTGCTGTTTGCCTTAGCTTGTAATGATGGGATCACATGTTGTGGCTGATGTTTGTAGTGTCATGGCTGATCGAATTCAATATGCCCATGGTGAGCTACAGCTAGTCTGTCCTAATTTGCCTAAGGCAGTGGTTCTCAACCCCGTCCTCAAGTACCCCCAACAGGCCATGTTTGCAGGTTTTCCTTCATCTTGCACAGGTGCTTTAAATCAGAGTCAATAGTTTGGTATTTGGACAGCTATTTTATCTAAGAGAAATTCCCAAAACATGGCCTGTTGGGGGTACTTGAGAACCAATGGCCTAAGGGACAAGACAACTTCCTATTCTGCGTCTTAGCTTCCAATGCATGCATTGTAATCCACTCGCATCACAAATGTGGGGGTGCTAATGTGATAAAAAAAAACATCTTCCAGCTACATGGTGAGCTTTATGTGTGTCTGCCTGCTTGTGTCTGTCAAATCTAATTTGCTCTCACCTGCAGCAGCACTATACCAAGAGACCCAGGGGTTGGACAAAAATATGGAAACACTACAAGATTTGCAGGTGTAAAAGTGAAGACATTTTTTGCGTTGAAAACGGCAGTGATGTAATATTCTTTTGCTTCCGCTATGTGATGAGACTCCTAGCTAACAGGTGGGAAGCCTCATTTTTGTCATTCACTGCGTGCGCTGATAGTAATACAGGTCATGTCAGAGCTTACTGAGTTTCAAACTGTTGGTGCCCGCTTAGCTGGTGCCCCTGTGCCTGAAGTTGCCAAATTATTTACGGGGTACAGTATCAAAGGGTATGGCGGCATATACAGTTTCCGGGAAAACGTTGTCTGATAAGCATAAGTATGGTCGATATGGCCAACTGACCAAAAGAGACAAAAGGACATTGGGCAGGATTGTAACCCAGAATAAGAAAACAACTCTTGCAAAAGTGACTGCAGAGTTCAATCTCAGTTTTCCAAAGGCCCTGTCCACAAGAACTGTGTGGAGGGAACTCCATAAGCAAAACATTCATGAGCGAGAAAGCCAAAGCACCAGTGACCAATATTAATGCTCAGAAGAGGAGAGAGTGGTGCAACACCCATAAATCGTGGACTATAGATCAATGGAAAAATGTAATATGGTCCGATGAATCGAGCTTCACACGGTTCCCAACCACCGGTTTATGTGTGGCAAACACCATCCCAAGCTTAAAAACAGGACTGTCTTGTGTCAAAGCTAAAACATGCTGGCGGCGCAATCATGGTTTGGGCAGCCATATCTTGGTATTCTGCAGGCTTCATCATCACCTTGAAAGTCACTGCCAGTGCCTATGTACAAATTTTGGCCAACCATGTGCACCCCATGGTGCAGACATGTTTCCCAAAGACAACGCCATTTACCAAGAAGATAATGCTCTGATTCACACATCTGGTATTGTCAAATCGTGGTTTGACGAGCATGCAGACAAACTTTTGCACCTTCCCTGAGCACCACAGTTGCTGGACCTCAATATCATAGAGCCACTGAAATGATTTTTGCATGAAGAGTGGTATCAGATTCCATTTTCCACCATCCAAGACTTATATTTGTCAATTTCCAGGAGAATTCAGGCTGTCTTTGTTGCCAAAGTCAGCCCAACACCATATTAGGTAACAATTTCGTTCTTTTACCTGGTGCTTCCATAATCCCTCTTAGATTGTAAGCTCTAACGAGCAGGGCCCTCTAATTCCTCTTGTACCAAATTGTGATGTAGCTGTAATGTCTGCCTTCATTTTGTAAAGTGCTGCGCAAACTGTTGGCGCTATATAAATCCTGTATAATAATAATGATCCTGTCCAACTCCTGTAGTTTCTTCACAGGAAAAATAGGATTTTTTGACTTAAGGTAAAATCCTTTTCTCTGAGTTCATTGACGGACGCAGCCTCTTAATCTTGACATGTGGGGTATGCACCTTTTACCAGGAGTAGACTAGGCAGAACATAGTTCAGACAAAAAAAGCAAGCTAGCCCCTCCCAGGGGGAAGTCCTCACTCTGCATAACCCCCTCCGCCCTGCTAGCATTTCAGTTCATAACAAGCAGTACAAACTCAGAACACAGAGGGGTGGGTGCTGCGTCCGTCAATGAACTCAAAGAAAGGGATTTTACGGTAAGTTAAAAAATCCTATTTTCTCTTTCGTTCATTGACGGACGCAGCCTCGTAATCTTGACATGTGGGGACGTACTAAAGCAGTGTCAAACAAAAGAGCGGTGGGTAACACAATAACAACTGTACCCAACGGAAACTCTCCGGGAGGCGCCAGACACGCCTACACCGCCGCCTGCAAAACCTTGCAGCCAAAAGCAGCATCCGCAGATGCTGACACATCAACTTTGTGAAACTTAGCAAAGGTGTGCACAGAGGTCCAATTGGCAGCCTTGCACACCTGAGACACCGACGCTTGGTGTCGGAAAGCCCAGGAAGTACTAATTGCCCTGGTGGAATGAGCTGTGACCGGAAAAGGGGGTTCATGACCCCGAACCTCATACGCACGGGTCACAGTCTGTCTGATCCAATGCGAGATAGTGGCCGACGAGGTCGTCAGCCCTTTGCGCGGTCCATCCGCCACCACAAACAGCGTGTCCGACCTCCTGAAGGAGGCCGTGGTCGACAAATACACCCGCAGAGCCCTACCCACATCCAACGAGTGGAAAGCAACCTCCCTAGGATGTGACGGGCGTGGACACAAAGAAGGAAGGACAATGTCCTCATTAATGTGAAAAGAGGAAACCACCTTCGGTAAAAACGAAGGAGATGGGCGCAGCACCGCCTTGTCCTTATGCAGGACCAAGTAGGGAGACCTACAAGACAAAGCCACCAACTCAGACAACCGCCTGGCGGATGTGATGGCCACCAAGAAGGCCACCTTTTGCGAGAGCAACAGCAAAGAAATGTCTCTGATCTTCTCATATGGCAGCTTCTGCAGTACTGAAAGTACCAGGTTCAGATCCCACGGCGCCAAGGGCGACCGCACCTGAGGGGCCACATGACGTACCCCCTGTACAAACATACGAATCAAAGAGTGCGTCGCTAACGGACGCTAGGAAAGAATCGCTAGGGCAGAAATCTACCCCTTGAGGGTACTCAATGCCAGTTTTTGATCCAATAGGCTACAGCTGCCGATCAGTGTATTCTGACAGCAGAGAGTCCCTGCTGTCAGGACAAATAAAAATGATTCATCTATGGCCAGCTTAACCACTTCAATACCAGGCACTTACCCCCCTTCCCGCCCAGACCAATTTTCAGCTTTCAGCGACATTCCAAGTGCACTGCAAGTGGAGTGGATTTGCCTTTAGAAAATAACCCCCAATGGGTGGTACTATTGGGTCCACCTGCAAAATGGACAGGGAGAACCATATTGGTTCTCTGGTGTGAAAGGGACCTAAAAGGTGTCCCTGGAAATGTTTTCAAAATGTTGGCAACTATGTAAATATAAAGGGGTGGACGGGAATATAAAGAAATTGGTGTATATGTCTGTTATTTTTTTTAAGGCATTGTACACTTTCAAATGTTTTCACTAGGTATTAATGTAGTTATATTCCCTGTGCTGTTTGCCTTAGCTTGTAATGATGGGATCACATGTTGTGGCTGATGTTTGTAGTGTCATGGCTGATCGATTTCAATATGCCCATGGTGAGCTACAGCTAGTTTGTCCTAATTTGCCTAAGGCAGTGGTTCTCAACCCTGTCCTCAAGTACCCCCAAAAGGCCATGTTTGCAGGTTTTCCTTCATCTTGCACAGGTGCTTTAAATCAGAGTCAATGGTTTGGTATTTGGACAGCTATTTTATCTAAGAGAAATTCCCAAAACATGGCCTGTTTGGGGCACTTGAGAACCAATGGCCTTAAGGGACAAGACAAATTCCTGTTCTGCGTCTTAGCTTCCAATGTATGCATTGTAATCCACTCGCATCACAAATGTGGGGGTGCTAATGTAATAAAAAAAAAACATCTTCCAGCTACATGGTGAGCTTTATGTGTGTCTGCCACATCCAATGAGTGCAAAGCAACCTCCCTAGGATGTGACGGGCGCGGACACAAAGAAGGAAGGACAATATCCTCATTAATGTGAAAAGAGGAAACCACCTTCGGTAGAAACGAAGGAGATGGGCGCAGCACCGCCTTGTCCTTCTGCAGGACCAAGTAGGGAGACCTACAGGACAAAGCCCGCAACTCAGACACCCGCCTGGCGGATGTAATGGCCACCAAGAAGGCCACCTTTTGCGAGAGCAACAGCAAAGAAATGTCTCTGATCTTCTCATATGGCAGCTTCTGCAGTACTGAAAGTAACAGGTTCAGATCCCAAAGGGCGACCGCACCTGAGGGGCCACATGACGTACCCCCTGTACAAACGTACGAATCAAAGAGTGCGTCGCTAACGGATGCTAGGAAAGAATCGCTAGAGCAGAAATCTACCCCTTGAGGGTACTCAATGCCAGTTTTTGATCCAGGCCGTGCTGAAGAAAAGCCAGCACACGAGCCACTGAAAAGGAACAGGGGTTCCCCCCCCCCCCAGTCTCGCACCAAGCAATATAAACCTTCCAGGTGCAGTAATAAATCTTGCGTGACGTGGACTTACGTGCCTTAAGCATGGTAGGGATCACTCACTCAGAGACCCCCCTATCCCTCAATACCTGGATTCAATAGCCAGGCTGTCAAAGCCAGCGAGTGTAAAGCAGGGTGCAGGATGGGCCCCTGCGACAGCAGATCTTTGCTTAGCGGAAGCCACCAGGGAACATCCGTACCACCTTGGCGTACCAAGGACGCCAAGGCCAATCCGGAGCCACCAGGATAGCTGGAATCCCCTCCACTTCTATCCTGCGCAACAGGAGCGGAAGAGTCTTGAGAGGAGGGAAGGCGTAAAGGAGCCGGTACCAAGACCATGGAGCCACAAGGGCGTCCACGGCGTCCGCCAATGGATCCCTTGCTCTGCACACAAAGTTTCGCACTTTGTGATTGAACCGGGACAGCAGGTCCACGCCTGGCGTGCCCCACCTCTGGCAGATCTGACGGAACACTTCTGGATGCAGTGACCACTCTCGCTGATCCAGAGTCTGGCGACTGAGAAAGTCCGCCTGCCAATTTTAGACGCCCGGAATGTAAACGGCGGAGATGGCCAGCACATGAAGCTGTGCCCACCTCAAGATGTGGGCCACTTCCGCGGCTGCTGCCACGCTCTTTGTGCCGCCCTTATGGTTTACATATGCCACCGCCGTGGCGTTGTCCGATTACACCCAAACCGGTCGACCGCAAAACCTCTCCGACCAATGGGAGAGGCAGAGCCTGATTGCCCGCAGTTCCAGTACATTGATTGGAAGGCGGGACTCCTCCGAAGACCATCGGCCCTGGGCAAACAACCACCCCAGGGCTCCTCCCCAGCCCGCTAGGCTGGCGTCGGTCATGACAATCGACCACTCCAGGGGAAGAAACGACTTCCCCAGACTCAACACCAGGGCCTGTAGCCACCAGGCAAGAGCCCCCCTGGTCTGATCTTCCAACCTGATCATGCAATCCAGAAACAACGGAGACTTGTCCCACTGCAGCAGAATCGCCCGCTGCAGGAGCCAGGTGTGACTCTGGGCATACGGTACCGCCTCGACTGGCCAACACCATGAGCCCCAACACCCGCATGCAAAAATGTAAGAAAGACCACCGTCGCGACAGCAGAGCCCAGACCGGAGATTGCAGCGTCAGCAACTTGGCCGGAGGCAAGAACACCCTCGCCTGCTCTGTGTCCAGTATCAGGCCCAGATATTCTAGGCGGCGCGATGGGACCCGCGTCGACTTCTGAAGGTTGATCAACCAGCCGAAGTCACGCAGGGAGGCCAGGGTAATCGAGACGTTGTCCTCCAGGGCAGAAGCCGACTCCGCCCTCAGGAGCAGATCGTCTAGATATGCCACCACAGCAATGCCCCTCTGCCTCAGCAGAGCCAGCACCGGAGCCAACAGCTTGGTGAAGACTCGCGGAGCGGAGGCTAGGCTGAAGGGGAGAGCCACAAATTGGTAGTGAAGGTCCCCCACCGCGAAACGCAGGAACCGCTGATGCCAAACACAAATGGGAACGTGGAGGTACGCGTCCCTGATGTCCAGAGAAGCCAGGAAATCCCCCTGGCGCAGCGCGGCCACGACAGAACGGACTGACTCTATCTGGAATTTGCGCACCTTCACAAAGTGATGGAGCGCCTTTAGGTCCAGAACCGGCCTGACTCCATCCTTCTTTGGAAACAAAAAAAGGTTTGATTAAAACCCACGGAACCGTTCCGCAGGAGGGACCGGGGCAATCGCCCACCTGCTCGAACAGAACCTGGACAGCCCCAAACAGAGCTTGCCGATGCCCTGGAGGGAGCCTCAGATTTGAGGGGAAAAACTGTCTGGGGCAGGGTACAGAACCCAAAGATCAGAGATGCGGGCGGTCCACGGGGCCGCGAACCCCAGAAGCCGACCCCCCACCCGAGCGTCGGGCGGGGACAACCCATCATGCGGAGGCGGGCTTCTCCTCCGCCTTCCCGGACTTGCGCTGCCAGGGACGCTTCTGGTTCAGCCTTGCCGGACCGAGCACCTGCGCCCGTTGCACCGGGCGTACGAAAAAAACGCTTCTGGGTAGAGAAAGAGGGACCCTGCTTTCGGCGTTGCTCCCGCCGCTTGGGTTCCGGAAGAAAAGTACTCTTCCCCCCTGTGAAATCCTTAATGATCTCATCCAGGGAAGTCCCAAACAGCCGACCGCCCTGAAACGGCAGGTCCGTGAGGCCTTTTTTTGACACATGGTCGCCCGACCAGCACCTCAGCCACAGCAGCCGTCTAATGATGATCGCAAAAACTGCCAGTTTGGACAGCATGGGAGCTACGTCCAAGGCCGTATCTGAGACCCTGCACCAGCTGCATCGACTCCGAAGGAATCACGAAGGCCCCCAAATCCTTGTGCAACACTGTCGCTCACTCTGAGTGACTGCGCCACCATCGCTGATGCCAGTACCGGCCGCATGGCCGCCCCGCCACACGGAACATAGCCTTGGACACCGCCTCCGTCCGCATTTTTAAATGATGGAGAACCCTCCATCGGGATAGTGGTAGCCTTGTTCAGGCAGGCCACCGGCGGGTCTACCACGGGGGGCACCCACTTCTGTAACAAGCTATCCTCAAAAGGATAGCACACAGAAAAGCATTTTGGTAATGCGAACGAATTCTGAGGATGCTGCCACTCCTTGTAGACAAACTGATCAAAATATGGCACATAAGGGAAAACCTTAGGGGCCTGAGCCAGCCTATGGGACCCAAAGGCGTAAGCCGCCTCCTGTGACGTCCCAGCCTGGCCCAAATGCAGTGTCTCACGGACGGCAGCCACCAGGGAGCCCACCAACGCCTTTTCCCACGCTACAGTGACAGATCCACGGGGGTCAATGTTACCACATAACCCCCTTCCGGCTCCGAATCCTCCTCAGAGGATGGGGGAGGGGGTGGATGCTTCTACGCCACCCCCCTACCACGGACCGGTTCCACCCGGGTGAGAAATTCCTCCAAAATTGAAGTCAGCTTGTCTAGTGGGACTAAAGGTCCCAGCGCCGCCGGAGCCTCCGCGGAGTCTTCCGGGTCAGACACTCCCGGTTCAGCCGCCATTGCGCCACCCCCCGGAACACCTGTGAGGCCTACAGGCCGCACGCCCGCCACAAGGCCACCCCTCAGCTGCCCCCGCACAGCGGCCCGGAAATGCACAGGAGGACCCGCACTGCGCCGCTACCAGCACCCCAGGGAGAAGCCAGCTATACTTGCTGAAAAGTCTGCCGTATCTGCCTCACTGCTGCTGCTGCTGCTGCTGCTGGGAGCTCCCCCACACGTGCCGACCACGCCGTCCAGAATGAGGAAACGCCGCCAAAGCACATGCTATTTGCCCATCAGGAGACCAAGCAATCACTAGAGGCCAAAACCACCACAAAATGGCCGCAACTCCGGCAAAATGGTGGCCGGCCCCGAAAAAATGGCAATCACTGCATGGCCAGGGGACCCAGAACAGCAGCAACAGTGGCGGGATGCGGCGGGGGGTGAGAGGGACGACCAGAACCACCTACAACCAGCCAGAGGGGGGCACCCGCCAGCCCCCCTCCGCACCCCCGAGGGGGGGGGGGAGTGTACTCACCCTTCCAGACGGGCGCAGCGGGTAGCCACCCGAGACAGACCTGCCGCCCTTACAGATGGGGAGGGATCTGCTGGCCATGCAACACCTCGACGCGAGCCGCAGCCCAGTCAGTGCGCTGGCGGGACGCTTAACCCGCCGGCCGCCCCGCATGAAACGGGGCCCGATGCGGCCGACCCCGCAAGCAGCTAAGGGACGGCTCGCATCTGTCGGCCGTGCTGGGAAGACTACCTGGACCTAAAGATCTCCAGCCTGTCACCCAGCCGGCTGCTTGATTGCATTCTTCATCAGATAGCTTGAGCAAAAACAAAAAATTGGGGAACCGCAGATCCCAGCAGGGAGCCAGATCCTACTCCTTGCACTAGGCAGATAAAACTGAAGTGCTAGCAGGGCTGAGGGGGTTATGCAGAGTGAGGACTGCCCGCTGGGAGGGGCTAGCTTGCTTTTTTTGTCTGAACTATGTTCTGCCTAGTCTATTCCTGGTAAAAGGTGCATACCCCACATGTCAAGATTAAGAGGCTGCGTCCGTCAATGAACGAAAGAGAAATGCAGTTCTCAGACTACAGATAGAGGTTATGTTTTAACCTGTGCAGTGCCATACCTCATGTTTTTACACAAACATAAATTTCATTCTGATACAGGAATGTGAAGATTGACTGTACAAAGCAACAAATCACACCATGGAACCACATGATCAATGCACATCTTATAATAAAAAATAGGTGTGCTGTCCTTTTAAGAACATAGAAAAAATAGTGCCCAATATAAATTATATCAAATCAGTCATAAGACATGTATAGTAAATATTAACACCATGCTTCCATTAGAATCCAGTCTAGTATCATTATCAGTCCATACTGAACTTAGCCGATACTTCAGTGCTCCCACACCACACAATGTGCACAAGCTCCTTAGCAGAAAAAAGTGACCTCTAAATAATGAAAAAACCACAGCATATGTAGTAATGTGTTTGTCATGGATCTCCAATACAATGCATGAACACAATTCCAAAGAAAATATTCTGTGGTCTGCAAATCAAGCTTCAGTTTAACTGGCATATAGAGGGAACAAAAACAAGGCACATCCTGTGATACTGCCCGGAAAAATCAAGAGTATTAAGGGCTGGTTCACACCTAGACGATCCAATTTCGTGGGCGACTTTGCTAGGTGATTTGAATGCTACTTCAAGGCGACTTCAGCGCGACTTACAATGCAACCTGAAGCGACCTCCATGCCAGGCTGCCTGTGGGCCAATCAGAGAAGAGAGGGAGGGGGGTTGCCTTCAAAAATTCTCTTCTTTTTTCTGTAAAGTTGCTTCAATATAGATGGGGATTTCATAGAAGTCGCCTTGAAGTAATACCGGAACCTTTTCTGAAGTCGCCTTGAAGTTGGAGCGACTTCAGTAGTGTAGGCTTTTTTTGGAATGCAAAAAAATGGGTTCAGACGCCAGTTCAGAGGCATTTGAAACGGCAAACAGCTTGTAAATGCCGCTAAACACAGCTAAACGCGGTAACTCGCGTCTAGGACCGTTTCGCTTACAGGCGTTTCCATTTTAAAAAATAAATAAATAAAAGATTTTTTAAAAAAACACTCATAGACACGAACGTGACAAAACGCAGCTAAACGCGGCATGCAAAACGGCCGTTTGAGACGCCGGCTTCTAGCTGTCAAAAAAAATCGTTCAAGGGAGGTTGAAACAGCGTCCTGTGTAAATGGAGCCTTAACCGGTTCAGCCCCAGTGCCGTAAATAGGCGGCAGTCGGGGTTGAGCGGCTCTCCCGGGACATAGCCTGCACCTGCAGGCTATATCCCGGTATCATTTTTTAGAGCAAGCGGTCGGCTATCCAGGGGTGACGACCGATCCGGCTCGGGAGCCGCTCGGTCGTTACCCCAGGAGGCGGGAGGGGACCGGAGCGACGATCCGGAGCGTCCGCCGGCTGGAAGGAGACCTGATCAAAGCCGTAATCGGCTCTGATCGGGTCTCCTTCGGCAAATTCCGGAAGCGACGTCACAACGTCACTTCCGGTTTACTCGGCGGCTAACGGCGCCAAAATTAAAAAAAATGACAGTGTTCAGAATCGCCGTTTTTGGCGATCTGAATACTGTGAAGTGCAAAGGAGGGATGGGGGGTCTTTTAGACCCCCCGGCCCTCCAAAAAGAGTACCTGTCACCACATATTACTATCACAAGGGATGTTTACATTCCTTGTGATAGCAATAAAAGTGATCAGATTTTTTTTTTAAAGGAACAGTGGTAAAAATAAATAAATAAATAAAAAAAAAAATAAAAAAAAAAAAAAAAGATTTAAATCGCCACCGTCCCCGCGAGCTCGCGCAGCAAAGAAAACGCATACGTAAGTCGCGCCCGCATGTGAAAACGGTGTTCAAACTACACATGTGAGGTATCGCCGCGATCGCCAGAGTGTGAGCAATAATTCTAGCAAAAGACCTCCTCTGTAACTCTAACCTGGTAACCGTTAAAAAATTTTAAAGCGTCGCCTATGGAACTTTTTAAATACCGGACTTTGTCGCCATTCCGCGAGTGCGCGCAATTTTCAACCGTGTCATGTATGGTATCTATTTACTCAGCGTAACATCCTCTTTCACAATATGGAAAAAAATTGGGCTAACTTTATTTTTTAACTCAAAAAAGTAAAATTGTTCCAAAAAAATCGCGCTTGAAAGACCGCTGCGCAAATACCGTGTGACAATAAGTTTTGAAACAATCGCCATTTTATTCTCTAGGGTGTTTGAAAAAAAAAATATATAATGTTTGGGGGTTCTAAGTAATTCTCTAGCAAAAAAAAATGTTTTTAGCTTGTGACCACCAAATGTAAAAAAGTGGCCCGGTTGGTAAGTGGTTATTAAAGTTTAAATTAGTATTTTGTGCTAGAAAATTACTTATAACCACAATTGTTGCAATGTTTTATGACACACAGTTTTTGCACAGTGGTCTTTCAAACGCAATTTTTTTTAAAAAAATACACTTTAATGAATTTTAAAAAGCACAATATAATTTTTTTGTATAGTGTGAACGAGGATGTTACGATGAGTACATAGAGACCCAACATGTCATGCTTTAACCACTTGCCGACCGCCAACCGCAGGTTGATGGCGACAAAGTGGCTCATTATCGCAAATCGCCGTCATACGACGGCGGCTGCGATAACTCGCACTGTGAGCGCGCACGCGCCGCCGGAGGGCTCACTGTGTTCGGGGAGGGCCAGAGAGCGGGTGCGGCGGCTTCGATTGCCGCCGGCTACCCGCGATGGCCCCCCCGGAGCGAAGGAACGGAGGTCCGTGTATGTAAACACGGACCTTCGTTCTGTGTGAGGGGGAAGGGCTGTGATCACAGCCTTCCTGTATACGAAGGCTGTGACCACTTCCCTTCCCCAGCTAGGGCAGTCCCCATACAGTTAGAACACGCCGAGGGAACATACTTAACCCTTAGAGCGCCCCCTGCAGGTTAACCCCTTCACTGCCAATGGCATTTACACAGTAATCAGTGCATTTTTATAGCACTGATCGCTGTATAAATGCCAATGGTCCCAAAAAAGTGTCAAAATAGTCCGACATGTCCGCTGAAATATCGCAGTACCGCTAAAAATCGCAGATCGCCGCCATTACTAGTAAAAAAATAAAAAATAAATAAAAACCCAAAAATTAATTCTCATCATCCGTAAACGCGACCACTTTTGCGCAAACCAATCAATAAACGCCGATTGCGATTTTTTTTTTATCGCAAATATGAGGAAGAAGATAAATCGGCCAAAACGGTGAAAAAAAACAGTTTTTTTATATTTTTTTGGGGGATTTGTATTCTAGCAAAAAGTAAGAAATTTGGGTTTTTTTTGCAAAATTGTCGCTCTTCTTTTGTTTATAGCGGCGATCAGAAATGACGCAGAGGGGATCAAATACCACCAAAAGAAAGCTCTATTTGTGGGAAAAAAAGGACGCAAATTTCGTTTGGGTACAACGTCGCACGACCGCGCAATTTTCAGTTAAAGTGACGCAGTGCCGAATCGCAAAAAGGGCTCCGGTCCTAAAGCTGGAAATCCTTCCGGGGCTGAAGTGGTTAAAATTGCACACGCTCGTGGAATGACAACAAACTATTGTACTTAAAAAATCTCCATAGGCGATGCTTTAAAAATTCTTACATGTTACCTGTTTAGAGTCACAGATGAGGTCTTGTGCTAGAATTATTGCTCTCAACAGTGGCGGCTGGTGAAATTTTAGGATGGGGGGGGGGCGCCAGACCCCGTCCTTTCTTTTTGACCCCTCACACTTCTCATAAGCCCCACCCCTTATAGTTTCCACCCCTTGTGTCAGGAGTATACAGCCCAGCATCACCAAATAGGGTATACAGCATCACAGATAGCGCATACAGCATCACCAGATGGGGTATACAGAGTCACCAGACAGAGGTATGCAGAGTCACCAGATAGCAGTATACACTTAAAGAGCCCCAGATAGCAGTATACAGTCACCATATAGCAGTATACAGAGTCACCATATAGCAGTATACAGAGTCACTAAACAGGGGTATACAGAGTCATCATATAGCAGTATACAGAGTCACAATATAGCAGTATACAGAGCCCCAGATAGCAGTATACAGAGCCCTAGATAGCAGTATACAGAGTCACCATATAGCAGTATACAGAGCCCCAGATAGCAGTATACAGAGCCACAGATAGCAGTATACAGAGTCACCATAAAGCAGTATGCAGAGCCCTAGATAGCAGTATACAGAGCCCCAGATAGCAGTATACAGAGCCCCCATACAGCAGTATACAGAGTCACCATATCACAATATACAAAGCCCCAGATAGCAGTATACAGAGCCCCAGATAGCAGTATACAGAGTCACCATATAGCAGTATACAGAGTCACCATATAGCAGTATACAGTCACCATATAGCAGTATACAGAGCCCCAGATAGCAGGTTACCTGTTTAGACTCACAGATGAGGTATTGTGCTAGAATTATTGCTCTCAACAGTGGCGACAGGTGAAATTCTAGGATGGGAGGGAGCCAGACCCTGCCCTTCCTTTTTGACCCCTCACACTTCTCATAAGCCCCACCCCTTATAGTTTCCACCCCTTGTGTCAGGAGTATACAGCCCATCATCACAGATAGAGTATACAGCATCACCAGATAGGGGTATACAGAGTCACCAGACAGAGGTATATAGAGTCATCAGATAGGAGTATACAGAGCCCAAAATAGGAGTATACAGAGTCACTAGATAGCAGTATACACTTACAAAGCACCAGATAGCAGTATACAGAGTCACCATATAGCAGTATACAGAGCCCCAGATAGCAGTATACAAAGCCCCAGACAGCAGTATACAGAGTCACCATATAGCAATATACAGAGCCCCAGATAGCAGTATACAGAGCCCAAGATAGCAGTATACAGAGCCCCAGATAGCAGTATACAGTGTCACCATATAGCAGTATACAGAGCCCCAGCGGCATACAGAGCCCCCATATAGTATACAGAGTCACCATATCGCAATATACAGAGCCCCAGATAGCAGTATACAGAGCCCCAGAAAGCAGTATACAGAGTCACCATATAGCAGTATACAGATTAACCATATAGCAGTATACAGAGCCACCAGATAGCAGTATACAGAGCCACCATATCGCAGTATCCATAGCACCAGATAGGGTATACAGTCACCAGATAGCAGTATACAGAGCCCCAGATAGCAGAATACAGAGTCACCATATAGCAGTATACAGAGTCACTAAATAGAGGTATACAGAGTCACCATAAAGCAGTATACAGAGCCCCAAATAGCAGTATACAGAGTTACCATATAGCAGTATACAGAGCCCCAGATAACAGTATACAGAGTCACCATATAGCAGTATACAGAGCCCTAGATAGCAGTATACAGAGCCCCAGATAACAGTATACAGAGCCCCCATATAGCAGTATACAGAGTCACCATATCGCAATAAACAAAGCCCCAGATAGCAGTATACAGAGCCCCAGATAGCAGTATACAGAGTCAACATATAGCAGTATACAGAGTCACCATATAGAAGTATACAGAGCCACCAGATAGCAGTATACAGAGCCCCAGATATCAGTATACAGTCATCATATAGCAGTATACAGAACCCCAGATAACAGTATACAGAGCCCCAGATAGCAGTATACAGAGTCACCATATCGCAATATACAGAGCCCCAGATAGCAGTATACAGAGCCCCAGAAAGCAGTATACAGAGTCACCATATAGCAGTATACAGATTCACCATATAGCAGTATACAGAGCAACCAGATAGCAGTATACAGAGCCACCAGATAGCAGTATACAGTCACCATATATCAGTATACAGTGTCACCATATCGCAGTATCCATAGCACCAGATAGGGTATACAGTCAACAGATAGCAGTATACAGAGCCCCAGATAGCAGAATACAGAGTCACCATATAGCAGTATACAGAGGCACTAAATAGGGGTATACAGAGTCATCATATAGCAGTATACAGAGCCCCAGATAGCAGTATACAGTCACCATGTAGCAGCATACAGAGCCCCAGAGAGCAGTATACAGAGTCACCATATAGCATTATACAGAGCCCCAGATAGCAGTATACAGTCACCATATAGAAGTATACAGAGCCCCAGATAGAAGGTTACCTGTTTAGACTCACAGATGAGGTATTGTGCTAGAATTATTGCTCTCAACAGTGGCGACAGGTGAAATTCTAGGATGGGAGGGAGCCAGACCCTGCCCTTCCTTTTTGACCCCTCACACTTCTCATAAGCCCCACCCCTTATAGTTTCCACCCCTTGTGTCAGGAGTATACAGCCCAGCATCACCAAATAGGGTATACAGCATCACCAGATAGGGGTATACAGAGTCACCAGACAGAGGTATATAGAGTCACCAGATAGGAGTATACAGAGCCCCAGATAGGAGTATACAGAGTCAACATATAGCAGTATACAGAGTCACCATATAGAAGTATACAGAGCCACCAGATAGCAGTATACAGAGCCACCATATAGCAGTATACAGAGCCCAAGACAGCAGTATACAGAGTCACCATATCACAATATACAGAGCCCCAGATAGCAGTATACAGAGCCCCAGAAAGCAGTATACAGAGTCACCATATAGCAGTATACAGATTCACCATATAGCAGTATACAGAGCCACCAGATAGCAGTATACAGAGCCACCATATAGCAGTATACAGAGCCCCAGATAGCAGTATACAGTCACCATATAGCAGTATACAGAGCCCCAGATAGCAGTATACAGTGTCACCATATTGCAGTATCCATAGCACCAGATAGGGTATACAGTCACCAGATAGCAGTATACATAGCACCAGAGAGGGTATACAGTCACCAGATAGGGGTATACAGAGTCACCATATAGCAGTATACAGAGCCCAATATAGCAGTATACAAAGCCTCAGATAGCAGTATACAGAGTCACCATATAGCAGTATACAGAGTCACTAAATAGGGGTATACAGAGTCATCATATAGCAGTATACAGAGCCCCATATAGCAGTATACAGTCACCATATAGCAGTATACAGAGCCCCAGAGAGCAGTATACAGAGCCCCATATAGCAGTATACAGAGCCCCAGATAGCAGTACACAGAGTCACCATATAGCAGTATACAGAGCCCTAGATAGCAGTATACAGAACCCCCTTATAGCAGTATACAGAGTCACCATATCGCAATATACAAAGCCCCAGATAACAGTATACAGAACCCCAGATAGCAGTATACAGAGCCCCAGATAGCAGTATACAGAGTCACCATATAGCAGTATACAGAGTCACCATATAGCAGTATACAGAGCCACCATGTAGCAGTATACAGAGCCCCACATAGCAGTATACAGTCACCATATAGCAGTATACAGAGCCACAGATAGCAGTATACAGTCACCATAACGCAGTATACATGGCACCAGAGAGGGTATACAGTCACCAGATAGGGGTATACAGAGTCACCATATAGCAGTATACAGAGCCCCATATAGCAGTATACAGAGCCCCAGATAGCAGTATACAGAGTCACCATATAGCAGTATACAGAGCCCCAGATAGCAGTATACAGAGTCACCATATCACAGTATACATAGCACCAGATAGGGGTATACAGAGTCACCATATTGCAGTATACAGAGCCCCAGATAGCAGTATACATAGCACTAGTTAGGGTATACAGTCACCATATAGCAGTATACAGACCCCAGATAGCAGTATACAGAGCCCCAGATAGCAGTATACAGAGTCACCATATAGCAGTATACAGAGCCCCATATAGCAGTATACAGAGCCCCAGATAGCAGAATACAGAGCCCCAGATAGCAGCATAAAGAGTCACCATATAGCAGTATACAGAGTCACCATATAGCAGTATACAGAGCCCTAGGTAGCAGTATACATAGCCCCATATAGCAGTATACAGAGTCACCATATAGCAGTATACAGAGTCACCATATCGCAATATACAGAGCCCCAGATAGCAGTATACAGAGCCCCAGAAAGCAGTATACA
>BLSH010121306.1:131624-156386 GCA_018402905.1 Glandirana rugosa | reverse complement strand
AGGTCCCCGTACCTACAAAGAAAGCCCAAGGGTGCTCAAGAGAAGGCCCGGCTTGGGGAAGGTGAACTAGTCTATAACACAGAGAGGTCGAGAGGCCGCTGTCAAATTTTAACGAAGGTGGAGTTTGAGGAGGAGATGCAACTGATCCTACCCTGGGCCACCAGGATGAAAAGCCGGGCTCTTCCTTAGTTCCTGGTACCCAAAATCATCCCTTTGCACCTTTTGGCCCACCTAGAAGTCCCTACCACCTTCCAGTTCAAGTTTACGGTGGGCCAATTGGACAGAAAAGTGTCCTTTTCCGGGGTCCTTGGAGCCCGGGTTAAAAAAACTCCCCGTACGTTCAAAGTTTAAGAACCAACTGTTGGTTTGCACCAATGGCCCAACTTCGAGGTAAAGGGGGGCAGAGGAGAACAGTATCCGGAGGAACCATCGGAGGGCCCTAAACCTATTACAGAGGACTTCCTCAGCTGTTAACCTCACCTCCTTCAACCACTGTAGGACACGACGACCCTGCCATGTAAGGCCTAAGTTCAGCCCGTCTTTACACCCGCCTTTTCCTGTGAAAAGACAGGTTAACCGGGTGGCATTTGAACTTGACCTTCCACCATCCCTGAAGATCCACCCGGTTTTCCACGTTTCCCTACTAAAACCCATGGTCCTTGATTCCTTCTCGGGCCGAAAAGTAGGACCACCGGGTCCCATCCTAGTCAACGTAGAGGAGGAGTTTGAGGTGGAAGCAATTTTAAACTGTCGCCGGAGAGCTGGAGAGACACAATATCTGATCAAGTGGAAGGGGTTCGGCCCGGAAGAGAACTCGTGGGAACCCGAAAGAAACATCCATGCCCCTGGACTGATCCGAGCCTTCAGAAGAAATCGTCAGGGTGATGACACCCGGTAAGGCATCCGGAGGCTGCCCCTTGGGGGGGGGCAATGTTAGGAAAAAGGACTTTTTGCCAGCAAAACTGGCTGTTTTTGCGGTGTGCGCACGCCCGTGCGCGCGCCGAAAACGGCGCCACATGGCGCTATTTAAACCTGGAGATTCCTGCAATGGTTGCTGCTCGTTCTACAGCATCCGTGACCTGTGAGCCACAGCTCCCTCTACCTGTTCCTGTGTTCGTTTGCTTCCTGTTTGATCCGGCTTGCCTTGACCTGTTGTTCGCTAACTGCACCGACCCCGGCTATCCACGACCATCCGCTTGTCTACTCCTCTGTACCTCTGCTGCCCGCCCGTTGAACGAACCTTTGCTTGGACCTGACTACCCATCTGCCTGATCCTTTGTACCTTCCTGCCTGCCCGTTGCCGAATCAGCCTGTACGACCACTCTTCTATCTGCATGTCTTCTGGAAACCTCACTACATCATCAGTGACCATCCAGCCCTCGTGCCATCCTGCACTCTTGGCCCTCTGTCTACTCTACCAGGGGTCCTTGAATCGGGTGCGCAAGAGCGGTTGTTCCCTGCACAAGACAGACTCCACCACCAGGTTTGTGACACTAGGGCTAGCCTGCTGGTCTCCCGCTTCTCTTTCCTTCACCACCCGGGAATAACATGCCTCACAAAGCGATTTTCCCTCAGGCTTTTTGGCGCTGCAACCTCAGCAGGACTAGCGCCTGGGGTGGCTATCACGGCGGTGGGAGTGGTGTCTGGAGGAAGGGTGAGAGCTTCTTCCGTGATGTCAGCCTCGTGACTGGGATCTATGGTGTCCAGATTTTGACAAAGAGCATTGCTGTTGCCTGGCAGGGTCTCTGGCATCTCGTGAAGAGCCTTGATGATCAGACCTGGGAGGGTACAATGACAGGACAAAGAGAAGAGCAATACAGGCACAAGTAACATGCATCAGTTAGGGTGTACAGTAAACACACAAGCCCACAGGTGCCCCCCCCCCTGCTCAGCCCTCCCCCATACCTGCTAGGTAGGGGCAGGCCACTAGGAGGCGGTAAATGATCCACACTGTGCGCAGAAACAGATGACTAGGGAGAAGTAACTATACAGTAAGTGACAGGGCTGGTGGACATACACACCCACTCCCCCCCTCCCCCCAGCGCCTCCATGGCTTACCTGAAGGGGAGAGGAATCCAGCTCGGGGAAGCTGCCACAATAGCCCGCAGACAGACCCGCTCTGTGCCAGGGCTGACGGCCATTTGAATTCCCTGCCGGCCGCGTCATCCGCAACACCCTGCGCACGTGCTGCCCGGACCGCTGGGTCCTCTGCACGTGCGCCGACCAAGCCTCTATTCCGCTCCATAGAGTCACGCCTGCGCAGGAGAGCCTGCGGTTGGCCGATCCTGTATGGAAAGTGTCTTTGGAACGCAGATGCGCTCCAGACACCGCCGGTACCGGACACACCGCCCAGGGGCACTCAGGAGCAAGACAGGACACCAATAAGCGGAACGAACTGCAATGCACACATAATAAAAGGAAAAAAAATAGATGGTAGAGGGGTCCTATAGGAGTGGAGGGGACGGGGTAAACCCACACATAGGCTGCCATGGAGTCTGTCAGGAAAGGGATTTTAAAGCAGGCCTTCAACCATTTAATTAACTTTTTCCTACTGGTTACTCCCTTTCCCAAAATTAGAAAATGTTTCACCATTTTTGGAAATGTTTAGTACCTTTTTTGTGCTTCAGTGCTGCTTGTCCTGCTTCTCCTAAGCGAAAGTTATGCAGGGACTTCTGCTTCCCTGTAGAGAAGGGGTAAGCAACCAGTAGCCCTCCAGCTGTTGTGGAACTACATTTCCCATGAGGCATTGCAAGGCTGGCAGTTACAATTACTCCCAGAGGTATGATGGGACTTGTAGTTCTGCAACAGCTGGAGGGCCCCAGGTTGCCTACCCCTGCTGTAGAGGTCACACATCCCAGGAAGCAGTGGTTTACTGAGGAGTGTATGCTTGCTGAAAGATTCTGCTCATGTGAAGACATGATGCTGCCATCAGTCAGTTATTGGGACCTGCAGAATAACTGAACATACATGGGGATTCCAACGCATTCGCACATATTTTGTTGGTCTATACAAGATCACAGATAACAGCTGCATGTGTGCACATGCGTGGGAATACCCTGTGCATATGTAGACAATTACCTGGCAGAGACCTCCAGTTTCCATTTCAGATAGAGCAAGGGAGGGTTGTAAACCCTAACAGGTCTTTTGCAATATCTGTCCTATTGGGGAGATTTTCCTTTACTTCCGGTCCAAAAGCCAAAACTGGAAGTGAGAGAAAATTCCTCCAAAGTATGAAAATCCCTATTTAGTTTCCTCATTGGAATATTTCCCCTCAATTTCTGTTCTGGTGACAACTCAAAATTTGTGATTTCCTCTCACTTTAAGACCCTTTTCACATTGGGTCCAAGGCCGCGTTAGTGGTAAAGCACTGTTCGTTGTAGCGGCGCTTTATCGCTGTTTAAGTGGTGCTTTTCAGCGGCTAGCGGGATGCTTTTATCCCTAAAACTCCCGTGTTGCGGTGCTTCCGAAGAGCTTTTCAGGCGATTCGGAAGCGCTGCCCATTCATTACAACGGGCAGGGGCAGTTTGCGAGCGCTGTAACCCGCCCCAAAGATGCTGCTTGCGAGACTTTTCCTAACATCCTGCAAGCGCACCGCCGAGTATTTCTAGCGCTAAAATGTCTGAAAGGGTCTTAGGCCCAGTTCACCCGTACCGCATCAAAATCGCACCCCTTTCATGCAAACCGCTGGGGGTGTGTAAGTTAAGTTAACGACACCCCAAAATCGGTTTACAAAACGCAGTGCGATTTGCAGAATCGGATCGCATGGGTGTGAACACCCATGCGATCCGATTCTGGTGCGGTGAAAAAAAGGGATTTTATTAAAACTTACCGTAAAATCCTTTTCTCCGAGTTCACTGACAGACGCAGCTTCTCCATTACGTGTGGGGTTTTATTCTGGTCTCACTAGGAGTTAACTAGGCAGGGAAAAGAAACAGCTGGCCCCTCCCATGGGGGCCGTCCTCTCTTCCCACATAAAACCCCCTCATAGCATAGCTCTTCAGTTCGTACACAAGCCGTACAAGAACAGAGCACAGAGGGGTGGGTGCTGCGTCTGTCAGTGAACTCGGAGAAAAGGATTTTACGGTAAGTTTTACTAAAATCCCTTTTTCTCCTATCGTTCACTGACAGACGCAGCTTCTCCATTACGTGTGGGGACGTCCCCAAGCTGTGTCAAAAAGAGGGGTGGGTAAACACTAACAGTACCCAACTGAACTTCTAAGGAGGCGCCAGACGCGCCTACACTGCCGCCTGCAAAACTTTGCGGCCAAAAGTAGCATCCGAAGATGCAAACACATCAACTTTATAAAACTTAGTGAAAGTGTGAACCAAGGCCCAAATGGCCGCCTTGCACACCTGTGACACCGAGGCCTGGTGTTTGAAAGCCCAGGAAGTGCTAACAGCCCAGGTAGAATGAGCTGTGACTGGAAAGGGGGGAACCTTGCCCCGAACAGAATACGCATAGGTCACAGTTTTTAATAATCCAATGAGAAATCGTAGCCGACGAGGCCGCCAATCCTTTGTGCGGGCCCTCTGGCAGTACAAACAAGGCCTCAGCTTTTTGAAAAGAAGCTGTAGCAGCCAAGTACACCTGTAAGGCCCTCACCACGTCCAAAGCATGCAACTCAAACTCCTTTGGGTGCGGTGGGCGAGGACACAATGAAGGCAGAACAATATCTTCATTAATGTGAAAGGAGAAACCACCTTCGGAAGGAAGGAGGGAGAGGGTCGCAAGACCGCCTTATCCTTATGCATGACTAAGTAGGGAGACTTGCACGATAGTGCTGCTAATTCCGACACCCGTCTGGCGGAAGTGATGGCAGCTAAAAAGGCCACCTTCCGCGACAGTAGTTGTAAGGAAATCTCCCTGATATTCTCATATGGCGGTTTCTGAAGAACAGAAAGCACCAAATTCAGATCCCATGGAGCCATCGGAGTCCTCATCCGAGGCGACACATGCCACACACCTTGTACAAAGGTACGAATCAACGAGTGCGAAGCAAAAGGTCTCTGAAAGAGAATCGCCAGAGCCGATATCTGGCCCTTGAGAGTACTCAAAGCCATTTTTTTTGTTTTTTTTTTGTTCAGGCCCTGTTGTAAAAAAGTCAGGACCCTAGACACGACATAAGAGCGAGGATTATGACCCTCCGCCCCGCACCAAGCTATATAAGCCTTCCAGGTGCGGTGATAATCTTGCGAGAAGTACACTTGCTAGCTTTTAACAAAGTAGGGATCACGGAGTCGGCGACTCCCCTGTCTCTTAGCACCTGGGACTCAATAGCCAAGCCGTTAAAGCCGGCGAGGGTAAAGCAGGGTGCAAGATGGGCCTCTGAGACAGAAAATCGTCTCACAGCGGGAGCCGCCAAGGGACGCCTGCCACCATTTGCACCACGTCGGCGTATCAAGTGCGCCGAGGCCAATCTGGAGCCACCAGGATTATTGGTATCCCCTCCGCCACTATCCTGCGTATCAATCGTGGAAGCAGTTTTATTGGAGGGAAAGCGTACAGAAGGTGGTAACGGCCCCAGGGGGCCACCAGAGCGTTCGTGGCCGCTGCCAACGGATCCTTCGTTCTGGACACAAAGGTTTCCACCTTGTGATTGAACCGGGATGCCATGAGATCCACGTCCGGCGTCCCCAATCTGCGGCAAATTTGATTGAACACCTCCGGGTGGAAAGACCACTCTCCCTGGTCCAGCGTCTGGCGACTGAGAATGTCCGCCTGCCAGTTCTCCACACCTGGAATGTAAACAACGGAGATTGCCGGAACGTGACGTTCCGCCCAACGCAGTACCATTGCTGCCTCCGCCGTAGCTGCTGGACTCCTTGTGTCGCCCTGATGGTTCACATACGCCACTGCTGTGGCATCATCCGACTGAATTCGATCGGACGACCCTGCAATCTCATCCAGAGAAAAAAACACAATCTGATTGCATTCAGCACCAGTACATTGATGAGGAGGCGAGCCTCCTGTGCCGACCAATGGCCCTGGGCAAACCGCTGTCCCAGGACCCCGCCCCAGTCCAAGGACTGTCATCCGTGGTAATGATCACCCACTGAAGGGGCAGGAACGACTTCCCCTGAAGCAACGGATCAGAAGGTCCAAGGATCGAGGGGCTCTGTCCCACCGAGCCAAACTTGCTCGTTGAAGGAGACGGGTGTGATTCTGGGCGTATGGTATCTCCTCGAAAGTCGAGACCATGAGCCCCAGCCCCCCACGTAAGGAAGACCGTCGGTGCGACAGGAAAGTTTTCACTGCCGACTGCAGTGACCGCAGCTTGGCTGGAGGAAGGAAAAACCTTTGCCTGCTCTGAGTCCAGAAACAGGCCCAGATACTCCAGGCGACGGGATAGAGACACCGTCAACTTCTGCAGGTTGAGCAACCAGCCGAAGTCCTGCAGCGAGGTCATTGTGATCCTCACCTTCTCTTCCCGAGCCGAGGCGGATTCCGCTCGCAGGAGCAGGTCGTCCAGGTAGGCTACTACCGCAATGCCTCTCTGTAGCAGTAACGTCATACCGGAGCTACCAGTTTTGTGAAGAAAAACTCGAGGTCTGAGACTAGACCGAAAGAGAGTGCCACGAATTGAAAATGGAGGTCTCCCACTGCAAAGCGAAAGAAATGCTGAAGCCGTGGACAAATGGGTACATGGAGGTACACATACCTGATGTCTAGAGACGCTACAACCGAGTGGATAGATTCCATCTGGAAAATTCCGCGCCCTAACATACCGGTTCAGGGCCTTCAGGTCCAGTACTGGCTGGACCCCCCTTTTTGGGAACCACGAACAGATGTGAGTAAAAAACCTCAAAACCTCTCGCTGGAGGCACTGGCACGATCACCCCTTGGTTCGAGTGCTTGTACAGCCCCAAAGCGTGCCTGCGGGAGCCCTAAGTCAAAGGAAAGAACCTGACTGGTGGCAGAGTGTTGAACTCAGAGACATCCCCCACCCGAAGCCCGGGCAGAGACAACCCATCAGGCTGAGGAGGTTTGTCCTCCGCCTTGTTGGTTTTGCGCCGGCCCCTGCAGCGACCTTACCGGAGCGGGTCCCTTTACCCGCTACGCCCCGGGCGCGAAAAAACCTCTTTTGACCCGAGGTAGGGGGCCCCTGTCTACGGCAAAAACTCATGCCTCCGGGGCTCTGGGAGGAAGGCACTTACTTCCTGTGAATCTTTTATGATCTCACCCAGCCGTGGACCGAATAGACGTCCACTCTGAAAGGGAAGGTCTGCGAGACCTTTTCTGGAAGCATGGTCACCGGACCAAAAACGCAACCAGAGTACCCGACTGAGGATACAGCAACACCGCTACCCTGGATCACATAGGCAGTAAATCAACGGCCGCATCACCAAGGTACTTGAGACCTCGGAGCAAGAAGTCAGCCCTCTGCGGCGTAGCCAGCAGGCGGCCGCAGTCCAGAAGATTCTGGAGCTCCGTCATAAGCTCAGACAGATATTGCGCCGCCATGGCGAACGTCAGGGCTGGCCGCAGAACCTGCCACCAGGAAGAGCGACCTTAACAGCGCCTCTGTCTTGCCAGCGGGCCCTTGAATGCAGGAACCCCTTCCAGAGGACTGGTCGTTGTCTTAGTAAAGCGACCATAGGCGGGACACCAAGGCGACTCCCATTTCTTTTTTTTTTTTTAAAAACTTTCCTCAAGGGATAGTGAGCAGCGAACAGTTTGGACCCAAGTCCCTTGGAGTATGGGAGGAAACCGGAGCATCGGGAGGAAACCCACACATGCACAGGGAGGACATGCAAACCTCAGGCAGGTCATGATTAGGATCTGAGCCAGCAAGCATTACGCTGCCAGGCACAAGTTCCACTGCGTTAAAAGGAATGCTGCGGGCGCTGCCATTTACAACAAACAAGGCGATTAGGAAAAAGATCATATGGGTAAGCCTTGGGCACCCTAGGGGGCCTGGAGGACCACACCACATGTGCAGAAATCAGCAATTCGCCATCCTGGCTCAATCGCATCACAGTGCGATACCAATTATAATCGCAGCGGCCTCCCCCTGATCCTCTTCTCCGTCCGAGGGACCTTCCGGATCAAAAAATCCTCCCTTGAAAAGCGAGGAGGGGGACGCTTCTAGGGGGGCCTGTTGGTGACATCCGCCCTGGGGAAAAAATCACTAAAAACCACCACAGCTGGTCCAGAAAAGCCCCTTGCGCAGATTGCGCTCCTAGCATGTTCAGCTCCCTTAGGAACACATAGATGCATAGAAAGGGTTAAAGGCACCCCCACACAGCCGCACACCACCACCCCACAGTGCACCAGGGGACCCAGGTACCCGCCGCCACCAGAACCCACAGGAGAGCCCAGCTATACTTGCTGTTTGCTGCATAACCCTGAGGATCATCAGAAAGCCGCGCCGTCAGGAGCACACACCGTTCCAAAGTGAAAGTAAAAAGCTGTAGACACGTTTTTTGCATGAGCAGGCAATCCAATATGGCCAACGTTGAACACTAGAGGCCGAAAAACACCTGCAAATGGCCGCTCTGAGCGCTAGAGGGAAAGCCCCATAGGCCCAATATGTCTGCAGCTACGGCAAAATGGCGGCGGTCCGCCGCAAAATGGCGGCCGATCGCCGCATGGCGGCAAAAAACGACCGAACTAGACGATCGGGTGCGGTGCGGGGGGAAGGGGGGGGTGTGCAGGGGGTGAACAGGGCTCCACGCGCCCCTACCGGCGGCTACCCAGCAAAAATGTTTTTTTTTTTTTTTAGGGTCGTCGGTCCCCCTTTCCGCCCCTAAAAAGGGGGGAAGGAAGGCGCTCTCACTCACCACTCCGGACGACGCCATGGGTAGCCACCTAGTCGCAGACCTTCTGCCCCTGCTTGGGCAGTATGCTGCAGGCCAGAAGTCACCCTTCCTGAATCGCATCTGGGGCTGGGCGTAAGGGGGGATCACCCCAGGCCACCCGCACGGAACGGGCACGATGCGGCGGGTCCACATACGGCGGGACTGGCTCGCATCGATCGGCCAGGTCGGGGAAAGTACAGAGCCCATGGACTCTCTATGCCCCGACCGGCTTCTTGATAGCAGATCAATTGCTTTATAAAAGACAAATAAAAATAAAAAACGGTCACAAACAGGACCGCAATTCCCCTGAAGGGAAGCCAGGTCAACTCCTTGAAAACTAGGCATTGAAACTGAAGAGCTATGCTATGAGGGGGTTTTATGTGGGAAGAGAGGACGGCCCCCATGGGAGGGGCCAGCTGTTTCTTTTCCTTGCCTAGTTAACTCCTAGTGAGACCAGCATAAAACCCCACACGTAATGGAGAAGCTGCGTCTGTCAGTGAACGATAGGAGAAAAAGGGTCCTGCACAATTTTGGTGCTAATGCAGTGCGATTTGAGCCATACAAAATGAATGCCTCAAATGCTTCAAATGCCTCCCATCCAAATCTCTTGCGGTTCCCACACCAGTGTGGACCAGGGCTTACTCTCAGTGAACAGGACTAATAGAGAGGGTGCATCTGCCTAATTAAGGCACAGACAGCAATAAAAACCTGACAGGTGTTCTAATCCCTCTCCTCTCTGTCCAATATAAAAAATAAAAAGTTTTGTCTTTAGTTACTTTAACCACCTCAAGCCCAGGCCAATTCTGGCATTTGTCTCCTACATGTGAAAATCATCATCACACTCTCTAACTCACATCTTCAATCTCGCCTTTACTGGCATCTTCCCCAACTCTCTAAAACATGCATTAGTCACCCCCATACTTAACCACTTGCCGACCGCGCTATAGACGAAAGACGTCTACAGCGTGGTCGTATTATTCTGGGAGGGCGTCCATGGACGTCCTCCCGGAATCGTGCTCTTGCGCGCACTCCGTGACCGTCGGGTCTCCCAGACCCGGCGTGTCATGGATCGGGGTAAAGGGCCAATGACAGCGGCCCTTTACCACGTGATCACTTGTACACAAACCAGAGCATGTCCGGTTCAGCTCCTCCCCTCTCCTCGCACCGATCACACAGTGTGTGAGGAGAGGAGGGGAGGAGGGAGGGGGTGCAGCAGCTCATTATACCTGCATTCCTGGCTCATTATCCCTGGCTCATCCAAGCATCCCAGGCTCATTATCCCTGGCTCATCCCTGCATCTCTGGCTCATTATCCCTGGCTCATCCATCCATGCATCCCTGGCTCATTATTCCTGGCTCATCCATCCATCCATGCATCCCTAGCTCATTATCCCTGGCTCATCCTTCCATCCATGCATCCCTGGCTCATCCATCCATGCATCCCTGGCTCATCCATCCATGCATCCCTGGCTTATCCATCCGTGCATCCCTGGTCCATCTATCCGTGCATCCCTGGCTCATCCATCCGTGCATCCCTAGCTCATCCATCCGTGCATCCCTGGTCCATCTATCCGTGCATCCCTGGCCCATCCACCCATGCATCCCTGGTCCATCCATCCATGCATCCCTGGCTCATCCATCCGTGCATGTCTGGCTCATCCACCTGTGCATCCCTGGTACATCCATCCGTGGCATCCATGGCTCATCCATTCACCCGTCCATGGCTCACCCCATTTCTGGCTCAGCCGTCCCTGGCTCACCCAGTCCCTGGCTCACCCATCCCTGGCACACCCGTCCCTGGCTCACCCAATCCATGGCTCACCCAATCCCTGGCTCACCCTTCCCTGGCTCACTCAGTCCCTGGCACACCCATCCATGGCTCATCCAATCCCTGGCTCACCTGTTCCTGGCTCACCCGTCCATGGCTCACCCATCCCTGGCCCACCCAGTCCCTGGCTCACCCATCCCTGGCCCACCCAGTCCCTGGCTCACCCGTCCATGGCTCATCCATCCCTGGCTCACACATCCATCCCTGGCTCATCCATCCATCCCTGGCTCATCCATGCACCATCCCTGACTCATCCATCCTTCCCTGGCTCATCCATCCAGATTCATGCTCATCCATGCTCCATCCCTGGCTCATCCATCCACATCCATGCTCCATTCCTGGCTCATCCGTCCACATCCATGTTCCATCCCTGGCTCATCTGTCCACATCCATGCTCCATCCCTGGCTCATCGGTCCACATCCATGACACTACAGTGCCCATCAGTGCCTCACAAAAGTGTGATAGGTAGTCAAATTACCATATTTTTCGCACCATAAGACGCACCTCACCATAAGACGCACCTAGGTTTTAGAGGAAGAAAAAAAATATTCTGAACCAAATGGTGTACTAAAATATTTACCAGTGCAGCCATATACCAGAGTCCATTAAATACAGCACATACCAAAGTCCATGAAATACAGCACATACCAGTGTCCATGAAATACAGCACATACCAGTGTCCATAAAATACAGCCCATACCAGTGTCCATGAAATACAGCACATACCAGAGTCCATGAAATATAGCCATAACTGTGTCCATGAAATGGAGCCTGACAGAGCTGAGAGGGAGATTCATATCTCCCGGCACCTCTGCGCTGTGATGATGTCATCACACTGCGCCTAATGGAGCTCCACTCTGCAGCCAGATCCCATTCAGATAGAACACAGAGCAGCTCCAGCCGCCGCAGTACTTCATTCGGCCACTGAGGCTGCTCTGTCTTCTCACTGTGTGAGATCATAGCAGCGCTCTAAGGTGTCCTGGAGCCCGCAGTGTCGGGACAAGTAGTAAAATACGGTCAATTTGAAATGTGTGTCCCTAGAATGCCTGATGGTGCTCCCTGCATGTTGGGCCTCTGTATGTGGTCAGGCTGTGGAAAAGCCTCACACATGTGGTATAGCCATACTCGGGACAAGTAGCAGAATATATTTTGGGGTGTAATTTTTGCTATGTACATGCTATGTGTTAGAAATATTGTACAAATGGACAAATTTGTGTAAGAAAAAGTATGTTTTCATTTTCTTTCCACATTTTCCCAAAACTTGTGGAAAAATATATGTTCATAAAACTCATTATGCCTCCTAGAATATATGTTGGGGTGTTTACTTTCCAAAATGGGTAATTTTTTGGGTGTTTCTATTGTCCTGGTGCTCCAGGGCCTTCAAAAGTATGATAGGTAGTCAAGAAATTGTATGCGTACTTTCTGCTCCTAGAACTCCTGACGGTGCTCCCTGCATATTGGGCCTCTGTATGTGGCCAGGCTGTGAAAAAATCTCACACATGTGGTATCGCCATACTCAGGAGGAGTAGCAGAATGTGTTTTGAGGTGTAATTTGTGGTATGCATATGCTGGGTGTGGGAAATAACCTGTTATTATGACAATTTTATGAAAAAAATAAAAATAAAAATTAAAATCGTCATTTTGCAAAGAACTGTGGGAAAAAATTACAACTTCAGAAAACTCACCATGCCTCTTACCAAGTACCTTGGACTGTCTACTTTCTAAAAAGGGGTCATTTGGATTTGGGGGGTATTTGTACTTTCATGGCTTGTTAGGGTCTCAAGAAATGAGATAGGCCATCAGTACGTCAGGTGTGATCAATTTTCAGTTAATGGCACCATAGCTTGTAGACTCTATAACTTTCACAAAGACCAAATAATATACACTAATTAGGGTTATTTTTACCAAAGATATGTAGCAATATAAATTTTGTCCAAAATTTATGAAGAACAATTACTAATTTGCAAAGTTTTATAATAGAAACGAAGAAAAATTTTATTTTTTACAAAATTTTCGGTCTTTTTTCATTTATAGCGCAAAAAATAAAAAACCCAGCGGTGATTAACCAGTTCCACACTGCCTACCGTCTATTTTCGGCGGCAGTGTGGACGCTGGCCGTGAATCGCCATAAAAAGGCGGCGATCTGCGAATAGCCGCTAGGGGGCGCGCGCGCCGCACTCCTGCGGAGTGTGCCCGCGGCTCGGGCGGACCCGATGTCCGCCAGCGAGCTGCGATGAGCAGCCACAGGCAAAGAGCGGGGAACCGCCGATGTAAACAGAAACCCTTTTTTTATTTTCTTTCCACGTTTTCCAAAGACTTGTGGAAAAAAATGAACCGTACAAAAGACTCATAATGCCTCATAGAATATAAGTTGGGATGTTTACTTTCCAAAATGGGGTAATTTTGTGGGTAATTCTATTGTCCTGGTGCTGCAGGGCCTTCAAAAGTGTAATAGGTGGTTAGGAAATCATGTGTTATTTATGCTTCTAGAATGCCTGACAGTGCTCCCTGCATGTGGGACCTCTCTATGTGGCCAGGCTGTGTAAAGGTCTCACACATGTGGTATCACCATACTCGGGATGAGTAGCAGAATATATTTTGGGGGGTAATTTTTGCTATTTACATGCTATGTGTTAGAAATATCTTATAAATTGACTACCTTGTGTAAAAATAAAAGCGTTTTCATTTTTCATTGTTTTCATTGCTCCCTGCATATTGGACCTCTCTATGTGGCCAGGCTGTAAAAAAGTCTCACACATGTGGTATTGCCATACTTGGGGTGAGTAGCAAAATGTATTTTAGGGTGTAATTGGAAGTATGCATATGCTGTGTCTGAGAAATAACTTGTTGTTATGACAATTTTGTGTAAAAAAAAAAATAATTTCTTAATTTTCTCAAGAATTGTGGGAAAAAAGTACAACTTCAAAAAAGTCGCCATGCCTCTTACTAAATACCTTGGAATATATACTTTTCAAAAATGAGTCATTTGGGGGATATTTGTACATTCCTGACATTTCAGGGCCTCAGGAAATGAGATAGGCCATCAGTAAATCAGGTGTGATCAATTTTCAATGATTGGCACAATAGCTTGTAGACTCTATAACTTTTACACAGACCAAATAATATACACTTATTTGGGTTATTTTTACCAAAGATAGGTAGCAGTATAGGTTTTGGCCCAAATTTATGAACAAAAATTGCTTATTTGCAAGATTTTATCACAGAAACTAAAACAAAGTTTTTTTTCAAAATGTTCGCACTTTCTTCACTTATGTCGCAAAAAATAAAAGAGGTTATTAAATACCACCAAAAGAAAGCTCTATTTGTGTGAAAAAAATTATAAAAATTTTCTTTGGGTACAGTGTAGCATGAGAGAGTAATTGTCTTTCAAAGTGTGAGAGCGCTGAAAGCTGAAAATTGGTTTGGGCAGGAAGGGGGTATAAACGTCCTGTATTGAAGTGGTTAAACAGCAGATTCCGACCTTTTGAACGAAAATTACTGAAGGGACAAACCCCAAAATGTTTCTCCTACGGAAACAGAAGGAACGATTTTCATTTAATGTGTACTGTTTTCGTAAGATTTTTTTTCGAGAAAAATCAGAGATAAAAGAATGCTCATGATCCGAAACAATAAACAACAAAAAAAGCATTTGTCGTACATTATTTCCTTCCTCGGTTCCAACTTGCTGTGAAACGAGAAAAATCGGACGATTGTATGACTAATTATTTTACAGTGTGTACTCCACTTAAAGGAGAAGTAAACCAAAACTCAGTTGGCTGTACTTCTCCTGTGGATCACAGACGTGTAGTTTGTTCTGCACTCCTGTGACCCGGTTTCAGCAGACAGCGGGCTGAAGCCTGCTGTTGCCTGACGTCACAGAGCTGGTCCAGGCTCAGGAAAGATCGGTACCATATGGTCAGGATCCACCAACATGCCTGAATCAGCACCCAGCTCAGCCTCTCAGCAATCCGATGAAAGCCTGAGCCAGCCGCAAAGTGGGGGCAGAGCAGAAAGCCGGTGACTGACAGTCACAGGCTCTCTGCTCAGGGAGCTCTGAGAACCGAGCGATCGGCAGTGTTTGATTCGCAGTCTTAGAGTCGGCGGAGGACAGATGCAGCATCCACCATTCACTTTTTTTGTTGCTGTATATATATATATATATATATATATATATATATATATATACACATGACATGGTCAGGAAGAGGTTAAATAACTTTGGCAGTTAGGCTAGGTGAACACTTGTGTGGATCAGGAAACCATGCAAAATTCCATGCATTTCCCAACCTGCGGGCAAACTTGTTGTTCATTGTTAATGGCACCCCCACGTATCGGAAAACAAGGTGCCCTAAAATTCACTTTAGCCCTGGTTCTCACTGACTGCGGAAATGAAATGGTGCGAGTTCAGCTGAACTCGCACCATTTCATTCCCGCATGTCAGTCCCGATTTCAGAGACATCTGTGCGGGTTTCTGCACAGATGTCAATGGAAATCGCACCTGAAATCGCCAAAAGTAGTACAGAAACGACTTTGGGAAATCGGTGCGGCGCCGCAAATGCAGAGTTGCATCGATTAGGAGGGTTCCATTGTCTGCAATTGCTGCCGATTTGGCATGCGATTTGACATGTCAAATCGCATGACAAATTGCTGCAATGTGAACGAGGGCTTAGTGTGTTTCCTACTGAAATTTTGCGTTTCCTAGACCTTTGCGGTAATATCATGTGACATAAAAAAATTGGAACTACCACTATTTTATTCTCTAGGGCAGCCGTCATTAAATGGCGGCCCACAGTCCAAATATGGCCCGAGCGACACTCCTGCCCAGACCGCCAGTGTTGTGCCGAATGTCAGCAGTCACTGGTTTTCTGGAACCGTGGGTTTCCCAGCAACCAGTGATGTCGCGTGTGTTCGCCCCGCCCCCTGTTCCTAACCGTGGCTCTCACTCCCGGCCAGGCCGCGAGTTGGGGCGTGATATCACGTGTGCTCCCCGCCCCCCTGCTGCTCGCGGCTCTCACTCCTTGTGAGGCATACCTCGCAGCTACAGCCCCTGCAGCTTGCTAATTGTGCTGACTCTGCAAGCAAGGTATGTGGGGCACAAAGTGATCGCTGATGGGCATATATTTTTTAATGTGCACACTGATGGCCATATTTCGTTAAGGGGCACACTTTGATGGGCACATTTTGTTGTGCCAATCAGATTGCCCCTTAACATAAAATGTTCCCATCAGAGTGCTCCTTAACATAAAATGTGCCCATCAGAGTGCCCCTTAACAAAAAATGTGCCCATCAGCATGCTACTTATTTTATGTTAAGGGTCACGCTGATGGCCATATTTTATTTTAAGAGCAACAATGATGGGCACATTTTATCTTAAGGGGCACGCAAATGGGCATGTTTTGTTGTGCCCTTAAGATAAAATGTGCCCATCAGTGTGCCTCTTAACAAAAATGTGCCCATTAGAGAGCCCCTTAACATTAAATATGCCCATCAGAGTGCCCCTTAACATAAAATGTGCCCATCAGCATGCCTCTTATTTTATGTTAAGGTTCACTTTGATGGGCACATTTTATGTTAAGGGGAAAGTTAATGGGTACATTTTATGTTAAAGTGGTTGTATCCCCTTAATTGTGATTTTTAAATACAGGTAAGCCTATAATAAGCTTACCTGTAGGTAAGATGAATATCTCCTAAACGAGCACCGTTTAGGAGATATTCACCCTGCATGCAGCCGCTGACGTTAGTGGTGCATGTGCAGTGATGTCCCGGCGAAGGCCTGGCGTATAGCGCCGAACCTTGCCGGAAAGAAGAGCTTTCTGCATGCGCGGGAGTGACCGGAGCCACAAACCCAGAAGGATCCCGCGAGAGAAAATGTCAGCTCCCGCTGCGGGGACCGGGCGGACCTGTCGGAGCTTCATTCTGAGGTAAGTATTTGATAATGAGCTAGTATGCGGCGCATACTAGCTCATTATGCCTTTGCCTTACAGTTTTTTTTTTATCTGAGCATACAACCTCTTTAAGGGGCATTCTGATGGGCACAACAAAATATGCAGATGGGCACATTTTGTTGTGCCCTTAACATAAAATGTGCCCATCAGAGTGCCCTTTAACATAAAAAGTGCCCATCAGAGTGCCCCTTAACATAAATGTACCCATCAGTGCCCCTTTAAATAAAATAAGGGGCACACTGATGGGCACATTTTATGTTAAAGGTGCACATTGATGGGCATGTTTTGTGTTAAAGTGGCACACTGATGGGCACATTTTATGTTAAGGAGCACACTGATGGGCACATGTCAGTGGGGACATGCTGATGGGCACATATTGTGTTAAGGGGGGCACTCTGATGGGAACACCTGATGTAAAGGGGCACTCAATGGGGACACCTGATGTAAGGGGGCACTCTAATGGGGACACCTGATGTAAAGGAGCACTCTAATGGGGACACCTGATCTAAGGGGGCACTCTAATGGGGACACCTGCTGTAAGGGGGCACTCTAATGGGGACACCTGCTGTAAGGGGGCACTCTAATGGGGACACCTGAAGTAAAGGGGTACTCTAATGGGGACACCCGATGTAAAGGGGCACTCTAATGGGGACACCTGATGTAAAGGGGCACACTAATGTGGACACCTGATGTAAGGGGGCACTATAATGGGGACACCTGCTGTAAGGGGACACTCTAATGGGGACACCTGATGTAAAGGGGCACTCTAATGGGGACACCTGATGTAAAGGGGCACTCAAATGGGGACACGTGATGTAAAGGGGCACACTAATGGGGACACCTGATGTAAAGGGGCACTCTAACGGGGACACCTGCTGTAAGGGGCACTCTGATGGGGACACCTGATGTAAAGGGGCACTCTAATGGGGACACCTGATGTAAAGGGCACACTAATGGGGACACCTGATGTAAAGAGGCACTCTAATGGGGACACATGATCTAAGGGGGCACTCTAATGGGGACACCTGCTGTAAGGGGGCACTCTAATGGGGACACCTGCTGTAAGGGGGCACTCTAATGGGGACACCTGATGTAAGGGGGCACTCTAATGGGGACACCTGATGTAAAGGGGCACTTTAATGGGGACACCTGATGTAAAGGGGCACTCAAATGGGGACACCTGATCTAAGGGGGCACTCTAATGGGGACACCTGATGTAAGGGGGCACTCTGATGGTGACACCTGATGTAAGAGGGCACTCTGATGGGGACACCTGATGTAAAGAGGCACTGTAATGGGGATACCTGATGTAAGGGGGCACTCTGATGGGGACACCTGATGTAAGGGGGCACTATAATTAGGACACCTGATGTAAGGGGACACTCTATTGGGGACACCTGATGTAAAGGGGTACTTTAATGGGGACACCTGATGTAAAGGGGCACTCAAATGGGGACACCTGATCTAAGGGGGCACTCTAATGGGGACACCTGATGTAAGGGGGCACTGATGGTGACACCTGATGTAAGGGGGCACTCTGATGGGGACACCTGATGTAAGGGAGCACTCTAATGGGGACACCTGAAGTAAAGGGGCACTCTAATGGCGACACCTGATGTAAAGGGGGCACTCTAATGGGAAAACCTGATGTAAGGGGGCACTCTGATGGGGACACCTGATGTAAAGGGGCACTGTAATGGGGACACCTGATGTAAGGGGGCACTCTGATGGGGACACCTGATGTAAGGGGGCACCCTGATGGGGACACCTGATGTAAGAGGGCACTCTGATGGGGAAACCTGATGTAAGGGGGCACTCTGATGGGGACACCTGCTCTAAGTGGAAACCCTGACGGGAATACCTGATGTAAGGGGGCACTCTGATGGGCACACCTGATGTAAGGGGGCACTCTGATGGTGGCAACTGATTTATGAGGGTAGTCTGATGGGGACACCCAATGTAATGAGTTACTCTGGTGTAAGCGGGGAACACTATTGGGGACATTTACAGAGTAATACCAGAGCGTGTGGAGGAAACAGTAAGAAGCGCCAGAGGGCGCGGCTTGCGCCAAAAAAAAAGGAAAGAAGATGCGTACAATCTTTCATGGCACAGACTTGTGATTTGGACCTCGGCTGGAAAAAAACGTTAGTTACCGGACCTCCTTGAATTTGAATTCACTACCCCTGCTCTAGGGTGTCTGCTTTCAGAAAACATCGAATGTTTGGAGTTTTTATGTAATCGTCAGCCTTAAAATTATTTTTTAAACATGTGAGCAAAAAACACAAATACGGCTCTGGCTGCAAAAAGGTTAAAGGGATGGGGTGACAACTTTCACTTGAATGGGCGGCTCTATGCGTGACAAATTTTTCAGGGGTCCCGCATTTTGTGCTTATATACCGCGCGTTTGTAGCGCAACCAAGGTTACCAACGGTCAGTAAATTTGCAGTTTGTGAAATTTGTGATTTTTCCATCTATCATTGAATGTTCATTACGGACATGCAGCCTGGACAGATGTAACAAATTACTACAAAAAATAACAGTTGGCAACCCTAATGGCAGGTCCGCACGCGGGTGCCATTACCAATGAATGGAAGCGCAATTTACAGAACACACGGGTGGGCTATACAAAGGGTTCTACACCAGAGATAAAACAGACATTTCAAGAGGAATGAGGGGCTGAGGGATTTGGTGAGAGCTGTGTTTGCGAACTTAATTTCACGAAATAAAGTTGGGTGTAAAAAAATCTTATTATAAGAATAACGTTGAGAAGCGGGGAATGTGGGACGAGCTGCTCTCCCTCATGAGGAGCTGTGCGGGGGACCGCGCCCGTGCTGGGTGTGGCCGCTACCTGTGCAGTGGGCGTGTCTCCGCACACCGTGCCCTACCTGGCCGTGGCCCGGATGCTGGGCGCGGAATTCACTCGCATTTTGGGACTGGCGGGACAGACCCATCCTGAGGAATTCGGCGCTCTTTGGCCATATATGGGGATTTTTATTGTCAGCCAATGGTGGAGGAGTGGGTGGGGCCTGGGGCGCAGACACTGACTCAATCAGAGGAAACTGACTCAGACAGACAGACCTAGAGATTTGGAGAGAGAGCAGCGGCGTGCGTGTTATCAATCCGAAGGCCTTGCTCTAGAACGGGGCAGCATGAGCAGTCAGTTTAACAAGGGGCCGTCCTATGGACTGTCTGCGGAAGTTAGGAACAGGGTAAGGTGATGGAGTGCTGGCTGCCTCTACCATACTTTCCTCTTGTTACTTGTAGTTCTATGGATAGAATGTAGTGCATGTGAGGAGGGTGGTGTGTATACGTGTGAGAGCTCTTCCTGCTACCCATCACTTACATTGATGGCTCCTTTAGGCCCCATTCATACCTGTGTGTTCTGGGGTGCACATAACTATCACATGCTTGTGCTACTTTTAATACATGCTGCATTATTAATTTTTTTTTTTTTTTTTCTGCCTATAGGAGTTTAGACGTAACAAACGTGGTAAAAAGCTACGTTTTTGTATGCGCGTTCTGGTGTTAATACTTTCCATTGACCAGACTTCTGCCCATTAGAATGCATTAACATGATAACGTGCCTAAGGCTGCGTTCACACCTGGGCATTTTGGATCACGGGCAGATTTGTGGCGATTCTGTCCGTGATTTAAAAACGCACATTTCACACCCCATTCGTTTGAACGGCACCAGAAAACATGGTTCTGCCGCGCTAAGCATTGCAACCCAAAAAGAAGCTCCTGAACTTTTTTATTTGGGCGACAAGCTTCACGAGATGCGGTTTACCACGACTGATTGCAGCAGAACCGCACTAAGTTTTTAGGTGCAATTCAAACGAATGGCATCTGAAATGTGTGTGTGTGTGTGTTTTAAGTCACGGACAGAATTGCCGCAAACCTGCCCGTGATCCAAAATTCCCATTTCAGATGCCATTTGTTTGAATTGCAACTAAAAATTAAGTGCTGTTCTGCTGCGATCCATCTTGGTAAACCGCATCTCGGGAAGCTCGTCGGCCAAAAAAAGAGTTCAGGAGCTTCTTTTTGGGTTGCGATGCTTTGCGCGGCAGAACTGTTTTCCGGTGCTGTTCCAACGATCTGAAAGCTGCGTTTTTAAGTCGCGGACAGAATTGCTGCAAAGCGCACGTCAGATGCCATTGCTTTGAACGGCACCGGAAAACATGGTTCTGCCGCGCAAAGCATTGCAACCCAAAAAAAAGCTCCTGAACTTTTTTTTTGGGAGACAAGCTTCACGAGATGCGGTTTACCACGATTGATTGCGGCAGAACCACACTAAGTATTCAAGGTACAATTCAAAAGAACGGCATCTGAAAAGTGCGTTTTTAAGTTGTGGACAGAGTTGCTGCAAAGCGCACGTCAGATGCCATTCCTTTGAACGGCACCAGAAAACAAGGTTCTGCCGTGCAAAGCATTGCAACCCAAAAAGAAGCTCCTGAACTTTTTTTTTCGGGCGACAAGCTTCATGAGATGCGGTTTACCACGAAAGAGTGCAGCAGAATTGCACTAAGTTTTTAGGTACAATTCAAATGAACGGCATCTGAAAGGTGCATTTTTAAGTCGTGGACAGAATTGCTGCAAAATGCACATGTCAGATGCCATTCGTTTGAATGGCACCAGAAAATGTAGTTCTGCCGCTCGATGCATCGTGACCCAAAATGAAGCACTTGAACTTTTTTGGGTGACAAGCTTCACGAGATAGTTTACTATGATTGCAGCGCGATTAATTGCAGCAGAACCGCACCAAGTTTTTAGGTGCAATTCAAATGAATGGCATCTGAAATGTGCAATTTTGGCGTTCACACCTGCCAGTTTTGAAATTGTGGTAACTCTTCCTGCGATTCAAAATGCCCGGGTGTAAATGCAGCCTAAGGGCCTGTTCACACAGGGGCGACTTGCTCTCTGACTTGTTGCCCCAAGTTGCTTGACATCTTAAATCCCATTGAAATGAATGGGAGCCGGCTTAATGTACGCTACAGAAGTCGCTCCTACTTCAAAAAAGTTTCCTGTAGTACTTCAAAGCGACTTCTATCTGACATGTGCCCATAGAATGCAATGGCAGTCGCCTCCAAGTTGGATCCCCATCTATATTGAAGCGACTTTACAGTTTAAAAGAGAAGAATTTTTTAAGGCAACCCCCTCCCTCCATTCTCTGACTGGCCACAGGCAAAGTCACCTTACATGGAGTCGCGTTGTAAGTCACTTTAAAAATTGCCTAGCAAAGTCTGATCGCCCTTGTGTGAACGCAGCTTACTGTGCCTAGTGTTGCACTTTTGGGCATGTGTTGTATGTGTTTGGTTTTTATTTATTTATGCTCAAAAGCTCTGTGTGTGTTTGTTTTTCTGACAGTAAACTCCTGTGTATGTGCATGGACACATACTTTAAGAGCCGGTTCACACAGGGGAGATCAGACTTGTGGAGCAAATCAGTGCGGCTTGCAAACGACTTTTGTAATAGAAGTCAATGCAAGCCATCTGAAGTCGCCCCAAAAGTAGTACAGGAACCTTTTTCTAAGTTGGAGCCACTTGAGTCGCTCCTAGTAGGACGGTTCCATTGCAATGCATGGAGCGCGACTTGTCAGGCTACTCAAGTCGCCCTTGTATGAACCAGCTCTAACAAGCTCAAACGCCTGTAAAAGCAGCGTTCTGCGTGCAAGTGGGCATGAGGTCTAATTGTTAATGGACTCGCAATGTGTCTGGAAACCGCTTGCAACCCCATAGGGTGCGGGGGGAGCTCCTTTTGGCATGCGTAAAGCTGCCAGCAGCCTGCCCTATGCTGTCACACTAAAAATGCACCAACAAAAAAAGCTTTAGCATGACTGGGGCCTTAAGGACCCTTTCACACTTTTGCGACTTGGGACTGCAAAGTCGCATGACAAGTCATAACCCATGATTTCCAATGAGTACCATTCATATCTGTGTGACTTCAAAGTAGTCCCTGCACCACTTTGGTCTGACTTTGATGCAATTTGAGGTTCATAGACCTCGAGATTATGCAGGCATTGCTTAGTCGCGCGACATTCAGGTCGCACAAGTGTGAAAGGAGCCTAAGCTTGGTACACCCAGGCCCGTTGTACTGGCCGGTGTGTACGGTAGCCTGTCTGACAGGCCGACAGAATGTCAGGCTTCTGTCGAAGGAGCATGCCAGAAGATCATCTGATCAGCGCTGACTGGTGTGTTTTGGTGGGGGTTAGTCCCCCTGTCAGAACACAATGGCTCAGCAGGGAAATTGCTGTACGAACATCAGTTAGTACAGCAATTTTTTTTATTTTTTTTTTCTTTGTTGATAGTGTATCAGGCTTTAGGTTCCCTATGCTGCAATCTCTGTACAATCAACTTTAGATCTGTGTAAACTGTAATACAAGGGCCTAGCTGAATTGTCCAATTAGGCTTCATTCACACAGCTGTAAAAAAAACTAACACATTCCAAGCATGTATTGTGTTTTGCATTGGAGACATTCACACAAGTGTGTAAACACGCACTGTGTTCAGATCCCTGACACAAAATCCAAAAATATGCCTCTGAAGAAATATGGATACATATATGCCAGATGCTGGGGAAAGGACAATTTTACGCAAGTATTTATTGATCATAAAGCCTAGTACACACCATTAGTGCTTATTTTTCGTTCAACCCAGACGGTTTACTGGGAAAAAAGTGACCGCTGTATTAACAATCCATTGGCTGAGAGCGCTGATCGAGAGCCGGTCGGCTGCTGGTTTTTCAGAATGCTCGTCTGGACCGACTGCCATACATACTATTTTTTTTTTTTTTTTATTTAACCAGTATTTGGCCCGTGTGTACTAGGCTTTACACAGGACGTTTTTGAAATGGGAGCATTTTACTGTGTCGGTTAATGAAGTGGCAGCGCATCACGCTGATTTATTTATTTATTTTTTTTCAAACTTTACATGTTCATGCATCTTACTGCATTGTGCTGCTGTGTGGTGACACTTGGCCTGTGCATTGCAGAAAAATATAGACCTGCTGCAATTTTCCACACTGCGCGTCACATCAGCGATGTGGTGTGAACAGGGCACATAGAAAACCTGCATTATGCAGGTCACTTCTGATGAACAAGCCTTAAGGGCTCTTTGTACACTTTCAGTCAGGGATGCCCCCTTAACCACTTCCTTACCGGGCCATTTCTGACACTCCTCTCCTACATGTAAAAATCATCATCTTTTTGCTAGAAAAATACTCAGAACCCCCAAACATTATATATGTTTTTTTAGCAGGGACTCTAGGGAATAAAATGGCAATCATTGCAACTTTTTATATCACACGATATTTGCGCAGGAATTTTTCAAACGCTTTTTTTTGGAAAAGAAACCGTTTAGTGAATTAAAAAAATACAAAACAGTAAAGTTAGCCCAATTTTTTTGTATGTTGTAAAAGAGGATGTTACGCCGAGTAAATTGATACCCAACATGTCATGCTTTAACATTGCGAACACTCGTGGAATTGCGCCAAACTTTGGTACTTAAAAATCTCCATAGGCGACGCTTTGAAATTTTTTACAGGTTACATGTTTAGAGTTAGAGGAGGTCTAGTGCTAGAATTATTGCTCTCGCTCTAACGTACGCGGCGATACCTCACATGTGTGGTTTGAACACCGGTTACATATGTGGGTGGGGCTTACGTATGCGTTCGCTTCTGCGTGCGAGCTCGCGGGGACGGGGGGCTGTCTTGTAAGGAACATTATCCTTATTTTCACTAGTTTTTTTTTTTTTAATTTCTTTGTCACATTTTTATTTTTTTATTTTCATTTTACTTATTATTATTGTTTTTTTTTTTTTAATTTCAGGGGGGCAGGGGCGCTCGAGCGTGCGTCTTCGCTTGCGTATGCATTCGGGGTGGGTGTATACATTGGCCACAAGTTTGGTGTGTACACTCCATAGCGGCGCATGCAATCTCGCTCTCGTTATTAAGATCGTGATCTGGAGGAGATTGAGATTTGTACATTGGACATTTTTTAAAGTTTCGCAGCGGATACCTCTAAAAATTCATGGTTTCAAACCGCGTTAAGGTGCTCACAAGCGTTACAATTTCGTACTGTACAACCCATAGTTAAATGAGCCGCATTGTAGGAGAAAATGTTGTATGTTTTTTTAACCCGATTGAAATGACAAAACATAAAAAAATTAAGTGATTTGCCAAAGAAAAGGTTTTTTT
>BLSH010121306.1:121181-131614 GCA_018402905.1 Glandirana rugosa | reverse complement strand
CACGTACCATAGAGTCGAACGTAAGTAATTTACGCAAATGGTTTTTAAATTTATTACGTCTTATATTTCGGATTACGATGTATTGGTTCGAGGTAAAGTACGACTTATTTGAGTTAGTAATTACTTGATAAATTCTATCTAAAAATGAGTTCTTTTTTTTGTTTTGTTTGTTTTTTGTTTTTGTTTTGTGGGGTAACTAAAAATAGGTGGGACGTGGGTGAAATTTCACCAACATATGAGGTAGCAAAAATCGATTCCTTCGACTGTAGAATCGGAGACAAATTAGACGTTGACGGTAACACGACGTGTACACTAGGTAGTGCTGTGGTGGTTAACCTACCAAACCATCTGCGGCTGAACTGCCGCTATGATCGTTCTTGGGGTGTGCAGAATCGCCTGCTGAAAAAAATATCTGAATGGTGCCTCTAGCTGCTGGCACCATTCAGATATTACCACTCAAAATCTAGGACGTCCATGGACGTCCTACCGGCGGGAAGTGGTTAAAGCGGTTGTCTACTCATCAATTTGATAGTGTCAAAGAAGAGTTAATATTCCTGGCATGCCTGAAATGCTAGCTGTCTCCTTGATTGTGCTCTCTACCAAACCATCCAATTGGTGGTGTCGTGATGGATCACATGTGCAGCACAATGGCAGTTGCAGATTAAACAGAGGCTAAGATGTCAGCTTCCTTAGCTAAAAACGATGGAGTATACAACCACTTTAAAGTGGGTGCAGGGTGGATAAAAATCAATGGGGTGTTTTGTTTTTGTTTTTTGTTTGTTTTGTTTTTTTTCTTGAGTAAAAATCTATCTTAAATAGTTCATTAATGATTGAGTTTATTCAGCATGAAATGGAGCTTGGTTATGTAGCATTAGGCTTTATATTCTGCATTATTTAAATTTTTGGTAAACGCATTTAATGAATGCAAGCTGAGATACCATGCACTGCATTGATACATTCACACAATTTCATAGTAACCATGAGATAAAAAACAAAGTTCAGGAATATTCTTTTATCCCATTGTTTTGCAAATCTATGTACACTACAAACTGTATGATCGGTTCTGCCACTTGGTAGGCAACAAGTCCTCATAAACATTGCTATGATAATGCATCCTCCACGAAGAGTCTTTGGATGTCTTTGCTAAGTCAAGATGTCAAGTGCACTAGTATTCTTTTAAAACACACACAACTCAACTTCTAGAAAATGCAACCAACTAAGTATATCTTGCTATGTTAATATATCTGAATATTGGGTTGGACAGTGAAATGTAACATATGGATGAGTTGGGGTTTAAATTGTATTAGTGTATACTGTTAAACTTGTTAGTAAAACCAAACCATTCTGTTTTCTGCAAAAGTCATTTCCACATGCATTCTAGTTGCGGCATAGTACACTTCCGTTTTATTTTACAATGACAGGAGGTCCTTCTCAGAAGGTACATAAAACTCTAGCAGCGACCTTTTCCTTCCTTTTCGTATGTTCCTGTGAGGTTTCTTTGCATTTAGTCATTTATGTACACATACATTGGTTCTTTTTGTTTTTTTGTTTTTTTTTAATTCTGAATTCTAGGGCCGTAGGGATTAGCCGTTTTGGTAACTGCCAAACATGTCTATATTCTGGCGCAGTAGAAAACTAAATGGCATATATACGCAGCTAGATGGGGGTTGTATTTGCAATGTTTGCCTACGACTGAAGCGATAAATGATACCATCCCCTTCCTTTCTTTTTTTGCCTTCCTTTATGTAGGTCCAGAACTTCTGTGATCTATGTTGTATTTAAAACTGCACAGCGTTTCCTGCACAGATGGTTGCAATACAAAACTTGTGGAAACAAAAATAAAATGTAGATTTTTTTTTTTTTTCCACCTTGTTCCTACAGGAACAAAGTCAATGCTCCATTTACAGCTTTTATGTAATTTGAAAGATTTTTTTTTTTGTTTTTTTTTTTTTAGCGGTTGGATTGCTTCCTGAATGAAAGGCTGTGGTCTGAAGCTAGCTACTCGGAAGGGAAAATGACTGTTCATTTTCTGAAGATCATAGCCTAAGGAGATAACTCTTGACCTAATTTGTGCATTGCAGTAGGGTTACATGTTTGAGGAGCTCATTTTAAAGGATAAGTTCATCTTTTTAGAAAAAAAATAAAAATATTTTTGCTGAATTTTATTGAGTTTGAATTTTATCGAGTGCAATGTCAGGATCCTTCAAACAAGCCTAGGCCCGTACTGGCCTTCAAGACTACCTGGATTTTCCCGGTGGGCCAGTTAAGAGTGACAGCGAAGGTAGAGCGGTCGGGGACTGCCATACCCTGTCCAGCAATAAACTGATTCCCCCGCTGTGCAGCTGTTTAGAAAGAAAACTTCAGGGGACAGAGCAGAGCGCAGGCTAGTTTTTTCACTTTTGGCGGATTAAACCGCCACAGTGCATTACACAGGTGAAGGCTGGTGCTATATCGGTACACTGGAGCCGCCGGGAACGCTGCTGTGGATTAATCCACCTAAAAGCGAAAGTAATGAAGTCCGCTTTCTGTCCCCCGGCCCCTGCTAAACACAGGGGAGACCAGGAGAATTTTTCCCTTTTTTTTTTTTTCTTTTCTTTTCTTCCTAAACAGCTGCACAGCGGGTTGATTCGTTTATTGCTAGAAAGGGTAGGCTATGGGAGTCCCCACCCAGCTCCAGAGGAAGCACCTGCAGTTGGGACCTATGTAGAAGAACTGGCCAGACCAGGTATGGGGGGGGGGGCAACTAACATTGATGGGCACTGATGTGGCTATGCCCTATAGTGGAATTTTTTTAACTTATGTTTTTTTTTTTTTGCGCAATTCCGTATAGTTTATATACTGTTTTTGTGCATGTTTGCAAAATGAAAATGGGCCAGGGTGGATGAAGTCCAGGGCCACGTTTTTAGCCCAGCCTTGGACAAGCCCTACCGTTTTTCAGCCTGTACCTCCATATGAGCTATCAGTTTGAAAGCTGCAGGCCTTGTGAACGAACTACCAACGGTGAAAATAAGCAACCTTGCCTGCTGCAGTGGATGACTGTACCTGTTCATTCACAGGAAGCTGTGAATGAACGATGCAGCCGTGTGAGTCATACATGGACGCACAGTGGTGCAGGGAGAAAATCTGCACCCGCTATGACATGGAGGAAGGTATCGGGATACAAGTGGAATATGTAAAATGTTCCAAAAGGTAAACTTATACTTTAATTTGCCAGTGCAAGCTATGTATGGAAAATGTTTCGTGCTCAGTCTGCAGGAAAGTAAGGGTTAAGTTGGCCATATACTATATATATTTTTTTTCTTTATTCAGTCCTCACAAATGAGGTGACTGGTAGAATCACTCACCACACCAGGCTATTGTATTCTGACAGCGGGACCTGCCACTGTCAGTATACACTGATCATTGGCTTCAGCCGTGGATCGGCAATTTTTCCAGCATGTCTCTGACAGAAGTCTATCAGACTTCTGTCAATCAGGAGAGGCCACACACTGATCAAAATTTGGCCGGTCCCAGCTGAACCAGATGATCGATCAGTGTATGGCCAGCTTAACTGATCAGTTTTTCAATCCACATTAGTTTTGTAAATGGATTTACCCCATATTCCGTATAATTTTTAAATCATTGGGACCACACAAAACACTTTCTTTATGATACTTGGCCCTTGTTTAGGAATATCCTCAGACTGATCATTAACCACTTCAGCCCCGGAAAGTTTTACCCCCTTCCTGACCAGAGCAGTTTTTGCAATTTGGTACTGCGTCGCTTTAACTGACAATTGCGCGTTCGTGCGACGTTGTACCCAAACAAAATTTGCGTCCTTTTTTTCCCCACAAATAGAGCTTTCTTTTGGTGCTATTTGATCACCTCTGCATCATTTCTGATCGCCGCTATAAACAAAGAGTGGCAATTTTGCAAAAAAGTGTTTTTTTGCTAAAACTCAAATCCAAAAAAAAATATAAAAAATTTTTTTTCATCGGTTTTGGCCGATTTTTATATTCTTCCTCATATTTGTGATTAAAAAAAAAATTGCAATCGGCGTTTATTGATTGGTTTGCGCAAAAGTTGCCGCATTTACGGATGGTGAGAATTAATTTCTGGGGTTACTTTTATTTTTTACTAGTAATGCCGGCGATCTGCAATTTTTAGCGGTAGTACAATATTGCAGTGGACATGTCGGTTATTTTTGACACTTTTTTGGGACCAATGACATTTATACAGCGATCAGAAATTTAAATGTCCACTGATTACTGTATAAATGTCATTGGCAGTGAAGGGGTTAACCTGGGGGTGGGGGGGAGAGCTAGGGGTTAACTGTTCCCTGGGTGTGTTCTTACTGTGGGGGGGCTGGGCTGGGCTAACATGGACATAGGAGATCTAACTGATCCCAGTGACAGGGATCAGTAGATCTCCTATGCCCGCACTGACAGGGCGGGGAACCGCCGTGTTTACATCGGCGGTTCTCCACTCTTTGGCTGCGGCCACACATCGGGTCCGCCCGAGCTGCGGGCACACTCCTCCGGAGTGCGGCGGGCGCGCGCTCTCCCTAGCGGTCACCCGCAGACCGCCGCCTTTTTACGGCGATTTGCGGTAGCTGTCCACACTGCCGCAGTAAATGTACTGCGCGCGGTGTGGAACCGGTTAAAATGGTTTCTATCACTTTATTGCCCCCAATTTTTGAGCATCCCTTATCACATAAAGAAGTCTCTGGAACTAATACTGTGGAACTGTTATGCTTATGAAAAATATAAAAGAGCAACATCCATAGCAAGAGACCAAACCTTTTCAACTGTTCTTGTTTCATGCAGTGCTACCAACAAGCCTAAAGGAGAAGTATGGCCTGCGCTCGTTTGGCCATACTTCACTTATGGATCAAAGGAGTGCAGTTCATTTTGCACTCCTGTGACCCGTTTTCAGCAGAGTGGGTTGAAGTCCACTCTTTGCTGAAGTAACTGCTATCAGTCCAGGCACTACGTCATCACGACAATGGAAGTCGCAATCCACCAGGTGCCTGGACTGAGACCCAGCTCAGGCTCTCAGCGAGCCGTTGAGAGCCTGAGATGGCTGCCCCCTCCACAGCTCTGCTCTCCAGTGAATGAGGAGGGCAGAGAGCTGTGATTGACAGTCTGCAGCTCTGCTCATGGAGCTCTAAAAACCGAGCAGTTGGCGGTGCTCGATTGTTTGGCTCTGTGTAGAGGCGCCTGGGGACCGATGCTGCATCCACCTAGGTAAGTATGAATCTAAAAAAAAAAAAACCCTTTACTTCTCTCAAGATCTCGGTCATTCTGCCACAACTTTTCTGATATCTATCTTCTGAAAAATGAATTGCTTTGCCATTAATGCTAATCCTGTACCACTGACCTGGATTATTCCTTCCTTTGAGTATGCAGATCAAGAATTCTAACTTTTTTTTTTTTTTTTTTTTTTTTTTTTTTTTCTTGCATGCTTGTTCCGGGTCAGTAACTCAAAGAATTGATACCAGAGACAACTGGGCAACTAGCATTTTTAGAAGCAGCGGGTAGTCTCTGTATTTCTTTCTGCACAGGTTTAACTGTGGCCAGGCTATAGATGTTTGACTATTTTTACATGTTTTTAAAACAAGTCCTCACTGACCTGTAAAGTAGAACTTTTTCATTTTAGATGGAGTAAGGAAGGGTTTAAAGCAGTGTTTCTCAAACGTGTTTGTCTTGCGGCGCACCAAAAAGATCTAAATTTTCAAGGCGCACCTGAAAAGATTTAACCATTTTCGTGGTGAAGAACTTATTTTTACTTGTATATTTCATTTTAAATTTAATGTGAAGGATGTGTCTGCTTTCGACAGCAAATCAGATTGAAGTGATTTATAATCTACTTGCACTTGCTTGCTATTCATTCAACAGTTTCAGCTCCAGACATTAAGTATAAGTATTTCTCCATCGATAAACAATGAAATAACTTTATTTATAAGCATCAGCTGAACTGGAACAGTCTTTAATTATAATTAGGGTGATCGAGTTCTACTATCGAGATCTCGCGCAAGTCATGCGTTACTAAAGGATCCAATGAATGACTGACAAAGATTGCGTTTTTATATATATTACAGTACTTTTTTAACTTTTGCGACATTGATTTATCATAAAATTTTTCGATATGTTCAAGGTTTCAAAATGCTAGCAATTTTAAATATTTTTCAAAACTCCCACGACACACCTGCCAATCTCACGTGTCACACAATCTGAGAATCACTGGTTTAACCACTTCAATACCGGATGTTTATACCCCCTTCCTGCCCAGACCAATTTTCAGCGCTCTCACACTTTGAATGACAATTACTCTCTCATGCTACACTGCACCCAAGCAAAATTTTTATCATTTTTTTTCACACAAATAGAGCTTTCTTTTGGTGGTATTTAAGAACCTCTGGGTTTTTTATTTTTTGCGACATAATTGAAAAAAAACAACTTTTTTTTTAGTTTCTGTGATAAAATTTTGCAAATAAGTAAATTTGGGCCAAAACCTATACTGCTACCTATCTTTGGTAAAAAATAAGCCAAATAAGTGTATATTATTTGGTCTGTGTGAAAGTCATAGAGGCTACAAACTATGGTGCAAATCATTGAAAAATGATCACACCTGATGCACTGATGGCCTATCTCATTTCTTGAGGTCCTGAAATGTCAGGAAAGTACAAATACCCCCCAAATGACCCCATTTTGAAAAGTAGACATTCCAAGGTATTTAGCAAGAGGCATGGCGAGTTTTTTTGAAGTTGTACTTTTTTTCCCACAATTCTTGGGAAAATTAAGAATTTTTTTTTTTTTTCCACAAAATTGTCAAAACAACAAGTTATTTCTCACACACAGCATATGCACACTTCCAATTGCACCCCAAAATACATTCTGCTACTGTCCCCGAGTATGGCGATACCACATGTTTGAGACTTTTACACAGCCTGGCCACATAGAGAGGTCCAACATGCAGGGAGCATTGTCAGGCATTCTAGGAGCAGACATTTCACATCTAATTTCCTAAAGACCCATTACACTTTTGAAGGCCCTGGAGCACCAGGACAATGGAATTGCCCACAAAATTACCCCATTTTGGAAAGCAAACACCCCAATGTATATTCTGTGAGGCATTATGAGTCTTTTGAATGAATGGTTCATTTCTTTTCACAAGTCTTCGAAAAATGTGGAAAGAAAATGAAAACTCATTTATTTTTACACAAAGTGGTCAATTTATAAGCTATTTCTAACACATAGCATGTACATAGCAAAAATGACCCCGCAAAATATATTCTGCTACTCGTCCCGAGTATGGCGATACCACATGTGTGAGACTTTTTCACACCCTGGCCACATACAGAGGCCAAACATGCAGGGAGCACCGTCAGGCATTCTAGAAGCATAAATTACACATAAAACTTCATTGATACCTATCACACTTTTGAAGGCCTCGGGGCACCAGGACAGTGGCATTACCCCCAAAATGACCCCATTTTGGAAAGCAAACACCCGAGGTATATTCTATGAGGCATGGGCTGCAGATAGGTACTCTGGTTCTCTAATGGGCTGCAGATAGGTACTCAGGTATTCTGATGGGCTGCAGATAGGTACTTTGGTACTTTGATGGGCTGGAGACAGGTACTCGGGTAATCTGATGGATTGGTAAAAGGTACTTGGGTACTCTGATGGGTTGGTGACAGGTACTCGGGTAATCTGAAAGGCAGGTGACAGGTACTTGGGTACTCTGGCGGGCAGGTGACAGGTACTTGGGTACTCTGATGGACAGGTACTCGGGTACTCTGATGGACGGGTACTCGGCTACTTTGATGGACAGGTACTTGTGTACTTTGATGGACAGGTACTCTTTATGGGGGGGTGATCAGTGTGCTTGGTGTACACAGTAGGCTGTAACGAGCTGTTACCACAATCTCCCTGTCACACACGATCTGTGTGTGACAGGGAGAACCGCGGTAACAGCTCGTTACCGCGGTTTGTTTACATCACGTGACCGGCTGTGATTGACACAGCCGGTCACGTGGTAAAGAGCCAAATCTATTGGCTCTTTACATGGATCGGAGCTGGGCTTTGTCCGAGGGACAAGCCTCAGCTCCGATTTCCGCGTTGTGCGCCCCTGGGGGCGCGCACGAGAGGAGCTTTAGTGACCGGCTGTGATTGGACACAGCCGATCCGTGATCGCCGCTTTGCGTGCCCCTGGGGGCCCTCAGTAGCGGCGAGAAGCGGAGGACGTCATATGACGTCCTCCCGGATCGAGGAGCAATTCTCATCCGTAAACGCGGCCACTTTTGCGCAAACCAATCAAACGCCGATTGCGATTTTGATTTGTATTTTAGCAAAAAGTAAGACATTTGGGTTTTTTTGCATTGATGCAGCGATGATCAAATACCACCAAAAGAAAGCTCTATTGTGGGAAAAAAAGGACGCAAATTTCGTTTGGGTACAACGTCGCACGACCGCGCAATTGTCAGTTAAAGCGCCGCAGTGCCGAATCGCAAAAAGTGCTCTGGTCCTAAAGTGAAATCCTTCTGGGGCTGAAGTGGTTAAAAAAAAAAACCTACTCTGGATGGTCAAAACTGATTTGCCTGATGCGTCTGCAGGAATGGCAGTTACCTTCTGCAAATAAGCAAATCTCTTACTTTTTACTTCAGTATGTCTATAAAGATTTCGGGGGCAATCAGGACCCATATGGGTTGTTATGGAGAGCGCAGGCACTTTTTTCTTCTAGATTTTTTTACACACGACTGTATATTTTGTCATTGGATACTTCTTTTTACCTGTGTACTTGATCTGGGCTTTAAACTTCGCTTGTTGCAAGACGTTTACTGGCATTCTTTTTTACCATCCCTTTCTGTATGTAAAAGCTCATATGACCTCTTTCTTTTTTTATTCTTGGCGTGTCTATATACTGCTAAGATCAAGTAGTTAATTTCATAATTTAAAACTGGGTTGGAATAAGGTTGTCTTGTGATTAGTGTAATGACACTGCAGTAGATTCCACACCCTGTATGAATGACACAACACTGCCAAGGGCTAATTACTCACTTTCACCATCCCAGAGAGGAGTATCGCAATCCAAAATAGCTCAGATATGGAACTGCGCTTTATAAGTCAGGGTGGGGGCTTTGTTTCTATAGTGGTTGGTTGTCTTTCTCTGTGCTCATATCTGTGAAATTAACGTCAGAAGGGGAGCAGGGGGGGGGCGGCATGTGTATTGAGAGCTATACAAAGTGTGTGTGTGTATTTTCTACTTCACCAGATTGTTTCCTGAACACACAATTCTATTATCCATGCTCACCTGTGTAGGTGGGGTTCGATGTTGCAATCTTCTACACTTTTTATGGGTCGCTTCACAACTTTGTGTTGAATGTAGCAAAGCTTCTTTAAAGGATAAGTTCACCTTTTCTGAAAAGATGCACGTATTTTTACCGGAAAATGTGCATTTATTTTTTCACAGGAGCCTGCGATCAGGGTGAAGGTCAGGCTCCTGCAGACATGCACTCCAGCTTTCTACTCGTACCTCTGTATGGGCTTTCCATCAGTGGACGAGGGCGCTCATCACTGATTTTTAAAATTGACAGCAGCTGCAGGGAAGAGTAACTCCAGCCGACTGTCAGAGGGAAGGGGGTGGAGGGGAGGATCTGTGTAAACAGGTTACCCTAATTACAGGTGTAACATGTTTCAAATTTGAACCTATCCTTTAACAACTTCCCGACCACTCTATAGCCTAAAGATGGCTACAGCGTGGTAATCCAGTTCTGGGAGTATGTCCATGGTCTGCTCTGTGATTGCAGTAAAGGGCCAATCACAGCGGCCCTTTACCATGTGATGAGCTTTGTCTAATCACAGCTGATCACATGTAAACAAACTTGCCGGTTATCGGCTTTCCTTTCCTCACGGTAACCGGTGATGCTGTCAGCACACATTTACACTCCTAATCAGGGCACTGATCATCCAAGGCCACCTCATCAGCGTACATCAGTGAAGGAGAAAAATTCCTTATTTGCAAAAATAAATTTTTAACAAACATTTTGATGTTGGTTAATCACTGCTGGGTTTATTTGTGTGGGGGGAGAAAAATTATTAAATGTTGTAATGGTTGTCAATCAAAGTGCAACGGCACTGAAAGCTGAAAATTTGCCTGGGCAGGAAGGGGTTGAAAGTGCCCAGTTTTGAAATGGTTAAAAACCTGTGCATGGCTAATTCTAGGGAAAGTGTCAGGCTCTCTGTTCACAAGTGGCTGCCTGTGCAGTATTGTTTGCACTCTTCCCCACTGCTGCTATAAAACGCAATACTTCTGTGTAATGGGGCACACTGGACCTTATCCCAACCTCCTGCAATGGGTGTCCAAGTTGCTAGTTGCCACATTAAAGCCCTTTCTCTCATGGCTGACTCCTTCTTCTTCCTTCTTTTTTTTTTTTTTTTTTTTTTTTTTTT
>BLSH010121306.1:91264-121171 GCA_018402905.1 Glandirana rugosa | reverse complement strand
CACAAAATTGGTGGTCTCTATTATCGGGACTTTGATATTGGGGGGGGGGGGGGACATGTCGGACCTTTTTGACACATTTTTGGGACCAATGACATTTATACAGCGATCAGAAATTTTAAATGTCCACTGATTACTGAATAAATGTCATTGGCAGTGAAGGGGTTAACCTGCAGGGGGCAGTGAAGGGGTTAACAGTGTTCCCTGCGTGTGTTCTAACTGTGGGGGGATGAAATGGCCGGGACATGACAGATCTAACTGATCCCAGTGACAGGGATCAGTAGATCTGCTTGTCCCCCTCTCACAGAACAGGGAACCGCCGTGTTTACATTGGCGGTTCCCCGTTCTACAGCTTTGCAGGCGATCGCGAGTCAGGAGCGGACATCGAGTCCGCCCGACCCGCGGGCACGCCGTCGCCTGTGAGTGCGCGCTGGAGGCGTGTAAAGGGGCGGACGTCCATGGACGTCCACCTGCAGATTCAGATCCGCGCTGTAGACGTCTATAGCGCGGATCTCTGGTGGTTAAAACACTTCCCGTCCAGACCAATTTTCAGCTTTCGGTGCTGTTGCGCTTTGTCAATTGCGCGGTTGTGCGACGCTGTACCCAAACAAAAGTTTTATTTTGTTCCCACAAATAGAGCTTTCTTTTGGTGGTGTTTCATCAGCCCTGCGGTTTATTTATAAAAAAAAAAAAAAAGTTTGGGAAAAAAAATGTTTTTGTTTCTGTCACAAAACTTTGTATAAGTACATTTTCTCCACTGATGGGCACTGATGTGGCTACACTGATGGGCACTGATGAGGCAGTACAGGTTGCACTGGTGGGTGGCACTGGTGCATATAGCACTGTTAGGGCTGGCAGGCATCACATATGGGCACAGTGCCATCCCTACAGTGCACTGTATGCCCCTTACTTGGTGGACTAGTGTGGCCTCTCAGATCTTCTCCCCGGTGGTCCATGGGTGGCCTCCTTGTGTTGTCCCTGGTGGTCCTGCTCGGCTCCCTGGTGGTCCAGTGTGGCGATCCGGATGGGGGCTGCACTGAACGTTCAGCGCATTATTGGTCACGGCTGATCATATGGTTATAAAGCTTCTGATGGAAGCCTTTTACCTCGATCAGTAGAGCGGTGGGTCAGATTGACCCACAGATCGCCGCAATACGCTCCCCCGGTTTATCCTGAGGACGTCAATAGACATCCAGTCAGGATAACAGAGCCACTTCCCGGATGTCATTTTGTCTATACCGCCGGGCGGGAAGTGGTTAAACAAGATAAAAGACCACTTTTGTGTCATAGGTCCATAATGAGCCACGCTCTCGACCATGCAAATACATTGAACACTTGAATTCACACAGACAGATTAAAATTGAATTACATGTCCACCACTGGTGTCCCAACGTGTTTCAACTTTTACACAAGTCTTACATATGAAAGACCTTTTTACATTCAGAATTATTTCTTCATCATATGACCACATAGTATATATGGTCTTGAAATTCAAAAACTTGCAGCAGTGGTCAGCGTGGTCCAATTATTTTGACCAAAAGAGGGAAGGCGATAGAAGCAGCACAGCCCAACCCTGACCCAGGGTGAGCACCTGGTCCCACAGAGAATCAAATGGCAGCCAGAAGGAGGGGGAGCCGGTGGAATAAACCCGGTTAATGCTGCTGAAACCAGCGTGTTCCGATCATCGCGACCATGATGCATCATAGTGTGCAGGCCTGTGCATTGACGCCATGGGAAGTGACGGAAATGACGAAGGGTGGGGGAAACGACAGCGCGGACATGTGCCAGGGCTCAACTGAAGCAGCAAAATGGGGAAGCCCATCCTTAGGGACCAGGACATTTCCCCACGTCCCCACTGGGCGAACGGATGCCCAAACCTAGCAGAATATGAGCAGCCATGTTCCACCACCTCCATCTAGTGGCCAAGAAAGGGACCAACGACCAAAATGCAATGTGTATAATAAGTTGTTGGAAAATGTATTATTTAAACATTAGATCAACAATTCATATAACCATCAAATGGGGCAGTGATCAAAATATTGGTTCTGTATGAACCGAAATATTTTGTGCATATGTATAGAATAAAACCAGACCAGCATGTGGACGAGAAAAAAAAAAAAGAAACCACATAACCAAACCCATGGAGCCAAATCACTTGTATTGAATTTTAGTCAGTTTTCCCTGACGTGAATACTTTCAAGATGGGCTTAATCATCATTGCCTCATTCTGGCCAGGAGAGCAGGTGGCCTTAAAGTGGTTGTCAACCTGTGCGATGCATAGTAGCCCATTATGCTTCTACTTTACAGGGTTATATTGAGGAAGTAAAGCAATACTAAAGGTTCTTTTGTTTTTTGTTTTTTTTTCCCCTTAAAATAACATGTCATATTTGTCACCTCTGTGCAAGGGTTTTGCACAGAGTGGCCCCGATCCTTCTTTTCTGGTGTCCCTCAATGGCACTCCTGGCTCCTCCCCTTCTTGAGTGACCCGTCGGGGAAGCGCTCTCTGGGGTTACTCGTGCGGTTGTGCTCCCGTGCCCTGTTTGCTGCATCCATTGACACAGACAACAGGACTTGGGCGCCAATGGCTCCTCGGCTATCAATCTATCCAATGAAAACCCGAGACACCGTCTGGAGCTGCTAGGCTCGTCCTCGGCGCAGGAACGATCGGGCTAGGGTAAGTAAAGGGGGGGCAGCTGCACCAAACCAGTTTTTCACCTTAATGCATAGAATGCATTAAAGTGGAGGTCTGCCGTCCCTTTAAAAAGTAAGTCAGCAGCTACACATACAGTAGCTTCTGACCTTTAACTTTAGGACACTTGTCTGTCCTGGCGTCCAGCGATGTCGGCACCGCCACCGATCTTCGGAACGGCTGGTCGAGTGCTGCCACCGCCATTGAGGGTAAGGGAACCCGGTAGTGGTCAGACGGGTATCCTCGCACCCCCCCCCCCCCCCAAAAAAGGTGCCAAATGTGGCATCTGGGGTGGGGGGGGGGGATCCGACCAGCGGAAGTTCCACTTTTGGGTGCAACTCCTCTTCAAGGTGAAAAACCAGGAGGGTTTACAACCCCTTTAAGTTTATAGATCCACCCCTGCTCAACTTGCAGAAGTCTTATTTTCATTTCCTGTGTCTTTGGGGGATATGGATCCTGTACAAGTCAGTGATCCTAATTTTTGGTAATGTACCCCCTAGGTACAGGAAGTTTTTGGTGTATTACTTTTCCTAGCATGTGCAAACTAAAGTTTAAACTTAAGGTTTTAACAATTTTTTCTTTTGTTTTCTAGTTGGCTCAGAAATATGATCCTCAAAAGGAGGCTGAGCTTAAAATATGGATGGAAGAGGTCACTGGAATGTCCATTGGTCCAGACTTTCAGAAGGGATTAAAGGATGGTGTCATCTTGTGTGAGTAAGTATTTTAGGTTTTGCATTTAAGAAAAACTTTTTATTAATCTCAGTAATGTAGTATGTTACTCTGACTTTCCATGTTGCTTTACCAAAAAAAAGTTGCATGAAAATGTTTGATCTTCTAATAAGAAAACAAATAGATGTGCAGATATATCACTCAAAGTGCTAAGACATCTGTTGTCCTTGCGCAGGCAGGTCTCCCCACTATCTTTTCTTTGACTAGACTTGCGCGTTCCCCTTCCTTCAAAGAAAGGCAATGACCACTTCTGTTTGCAGAGATTCTCAGCAAGTTGGACTTTTTTGTGTGATGAGTTCTGTTGATGATCAGAAGTGTTTATCAAGACTTGGGGGAACCTTGCATGTTTGCAATAGCATGCCCATTTCCAACACCGTTTCAAACATTGGGTTGTTCATGGGCTCCCTTGGTCCTGTAATTGGCCTACCCCCCCTTTTTGCAGTGCAAATGATCTATACGACATCTATAGGTAGGATGCCTTTAGATTAAATAGGGTGATGTGATGTGCAAGAATGAACATCCACTGTTGGGCACCCTTGTTTACTGATACATATAGGATCATTATAACATAAAGCTGTGTCAATCATCTGAAAATTCAGACTGGGTGGCTGAATTTATATGGGCAGCATTTAAAGTGTAACTCTACTTTTTAATAATTCTTTAACCTCTTGGCGCCAAGCGGCCAAATATTTGCATGTAATATTGCAAAAACAGCTGTGCCACAGTTACTAGCGGCTGACAGAAAACTCCTGATCGCTGCTTGCCAATCCCACAAGCAGGAATACATTTCTGTTGGCATTCGTATACCAGCAGTGTTTAGAATGCCTCCAGATTGCCATGTTGCATTAAAGCGGAGTTCCTCCTGGGTGAAAATGAAGTCAGCAGCTACAAATACTGTAGCTGCTGACTCTTAGTAATATAAGGAGAACTACCTGTCCTGGGAGCCCGCAATGTCGGCACCTGAAGCTGACCTGTCCACCAGGTGCAGGCGCCGGCATTCTTACTATGGGAAACAAGAAGTGATGTTTCCTACTGCGTATGCGTGGAATACGCTGCACTTTCTGAATGGTCCCTGCTGTCTTTCGGGACCTGTGTGTCTCGGGGGGGGGGGGGGGGGCTGCAGGACACTGCATAGATCGCTAAACAAGATTGTGGCGATCTTTCCCCGGAAGTGGATACTAGCTCATTATGAAATGCCTCAGAACGAAGAACCGACAGGGCCACTCGGTCCCCGCAGAGGGAGCGGACCTATTCTCTCGGGCGTTCCTTATGGGTTTGTAGCTCCGGCGCTGTGAGTGGCAGGAGCCTCCTTTTCCTGCAAGGTCTGGCGTGATATGCCAGGACTTCACTGCGCATGCGCGGCTGACGTCAGTGGCTTCATGCAAGGTGAATATCTCCTAAACCGTGCAGGTTTAGGAGATATTAATTTTGCCTACAGGTAAGCTTTATTATAGGCTTACCTGTAGGTAAAAATTAGAAAAATGGGGATACAACCACTTTAAAGGATTAAATACACCCTAACCCTAAAATCCCTGCAACTACAGACCTCAACGATCTAACACTAACCCTGTAAAGAAGAAATCGTTATACACACTTTTTTTTTTTTTTTAAACCGATCCCATGCTGAGCTGTCAGCTGCGGCTTCGCTGTGTAGGCGGGTGCAGAGGACACATCCGACAACGGAAGCCCCATAGTAAGTCTATGGGTGATGTCACTCCCCATTCATTTCACAGCCGTTGTCGGTTTTGTCCTGCAGAGCTTCAGCTGCTGGAGACCGAATCAACTTAAAAAAAGTTATGTATGCTGATTTCTTCTTTACAGGGTTAGATAAGTTAATGTTTGTGGCTTTGGAGATTTTAGTGTTAGGGTGGACCCATCTAAGGTGTGTGGTGTGTTTTGGTTTTTCAACACAATTTCAATACAATTAAAATACAAGATGCCATGGGTTGCAGTGTTACATGCTAGATGCGTTTTTTCAAAACATTGTAGTCTTCCTTCAACACTTTTTTGCAGATGTTTACAGAAACTGCTGCCACATATCGACTATCTTCATAAAAAAAAAAAACCCTACCAGGGCAAAATCTGAACAAATCTCTGCTCCATTCTGTTCTGTTCGATGTTAGATTGTTATCCTCCTATTTAAAGTTTCTCATATCCTTCCTCTTGCTGTGCCAATCGAACAGTCCCTCTGCATAGAGGCCGCTTTATGCCAGTAGACAGGAGGTGAGCACACTGCCATTTTCTATTGGTGGCTCCCAGTAGACAGGCCATGGCGGCTTTAAATGTATGCTTCAGAAGGCTGGTTAAGTAGTTCCTTTCTAAGGGGATTGAATTAATGCCTTTTATCTAAAGCAAATTTTTAAATTGTTCTAGAAATCTGTTCTCTCTTCGTGATGTATATTAGAACCTCTTGAAACAGAATGAAGCGTGGTGTGTAGTGTGGTGGTTTTTTTTTATTTTTGTTGTTTGTTTGTGTGTGTTTGTTTTTGCTATTGTTTTTTGTTTTGTTTTTTTGTGATTTGAAAGGAAAGTGTAGACACCCAAACAATGTGCAGGTGTGAATTCACCCATGAAGTCCAACCAAGCTTGTTTGACTGTACTTCTCCTATGGGTCACAGGAGTGCAATTTGTTTTGCACTCCTGTGGCTCATTTTCAGCAGAGAGCGGGCTGAAGTCTGCTCTCTGCTGACGTCACTGATTTTTCAGTACAGGCACTGCATCATCCCGGCAATGGGAGTCTGGATCTGCCAGGTGCCTGGACTGACACCCGGCTCAGCCTCTCAGCGAGCCACTGAGAGCCTGAGAAGGCTGCTCTGCCGACTGATAGTCTACAGCTCTCTGCTCACGGAGCTGTGAAAACCGAGTGATTGCCAGTGTTCGATCGCTCAGTTTTCACTGCAGAGGCACCGGGGGACAGATGCAGCATCGGAGTGATGCTGTATCCACCTAGGCAAGTATGAATCTAAAAAAAAAAGCCATACTTCTCTTTTAAGGAAGTCCTAGACAGTCCAAATCTAGAGCTAAAATATTTATTGTCCTGTAGCTAGTTTTCCATACTACTACTGCTACTACCAATTCTTTTTTTCACTTTTCCATCTTAGACTCATGAACAAGTTAAGTCCAAACTCCATTACAAAAATCAATGTTTCCAAACAAAACTGGCATCAGGTAAGGAGTAATCTGAAGTGTTTTTTAACTTACTACATGACTGTACTTAGAAATCAGTGTCCTTAAAGTGGAACTTTACTAATAACTTGATGAAAATAATGCAAGGAACATACATTGATAATTATGCTACAAAAATTGGTGTGTGCTGTAGATTGCTTTCAGCATTTTCTGTTTCTTCCTGCTGGAGGTTGTCATTTTGCGGAAGCCCAGAACCCCTGAGCAGCATCAAATATTTAGGCTGTCAGCAGATCAGCCTCTACAAATTTGGCAGTGCCTAAAAATAGGGAGCAGCAGAGCAGGGTGAGACCATGTGTTACTGGATTTTAAACAGTATAGGCACTTATGCAAACATTAAAAATATCAGCCCATGGGTATTACCTTTTTGTTTCTCCTCACCTTCCCTATTAGATTGGGCCCTCTGATTCCTACTGTATTAAATTGTAATGTCTGCCCTTATGTTGTAAAGCTCTGCATAAGTTGTTGGTGCTATATAAATCCTGTGTAATCTCTAATCTACACTTTAAAATTGTTACTGAACCCAGGACCCTGTATTCACTATATCTGGTCTCTCACAGTACACAGAGCATGGAAATGCAATAGTTTTACCACTTGACCACAGGGAACTTAAACCCCCTTCCTAACCAGACCAATTTTCAGCTTTCAGCGCTCTCACATTTTGAATCACAATCATACTACACTGTACCCATATGAAATGTTTGTCCCCTTTTTCACACAAATCGAGATTTCTTTTGGTGGTATTTAATCGCCGCTGGGTTTTTTATTTTTTTGCGCTATAAATGAGAGAACGAAAATTTTGTTAAAAAAAATTGCATTTTTCTTTGTTTCTGTTATATTTTTCAAATTAGTAATTTTTCTTCATAAATTTAGGGCAAAATTTATATTGCTACTTATCTTTGGTTAAAAAAAATAACCCAATTAGGGTATATTTGGTCTTTGTGAAAGTTAGTCTACAAGCTTTGGTGCCATTCACTGAAAATTGATCACAACTGACGTACTGATGGCCTATCTCATTTCTTGAGACCCTAACAAGCCAGGAAAGTACAAATACCCCTCAAATGACCCCTTTTTAGAAATACAGTCCAAAGTACTTAGTAAGAGGCATGGTGAGTTTTCTGAAGTTGTAATTTTTTTCACACAATTCTTTGCAAAATTAAGATTTTTATTTACTTTTTTCATAAAATTTGTCATAACAGGTTATTTCTCACACACAACATATGCATACCACAAATTGCACCCCAAAACACATTCTGATACTCCTCACGAGTATGGCGATACCACATGTGTGAGACTTGCTCACAGCCTGGCCACATACAGAGGCCCAACATGCCAGGGAGCACTGTCAGGTGTTCTAGGAGCATAAATTACCCATAACATTTCTTGACTACCTATCACACTTTTGAAGGCCCTGGAGCACCAGGACAATTGGAGCACCAGGACAATAGAAACACCCCAAAAATTACCCCATTTTGGAAAGTAAACACCCCAACATATATTCTAGGAGGCATAATGAGTTTTATGAAAATGTCATATTTTTCCACAAGTTTTGGGAAAATGTGGAAAGAAAATGAAAACCTACTTTTCCTTACACAAAGTTGTCCATTTTATACAATATTTCTAACACCTAGCATGTACATGGCAAAAATTACACCCTAAAATTATATTCTGCTACTTGTCCCGAATATGGCGGTACCACATGTGTGAGGCTTTTCCACAGCCTGGCCATACAGAGGCCCAACATGCAGAGAGCACTGTCAGGCATTCTAGGGACACAAATTTCAAATCTAATTTGACTACCTATCACACTTTTGAGAGGCACTGTAGTGGCATGGATGGGCCAGGGATGCATGGACGGATGGATGAGCTGCTACACCCGCTCCCTCCTATCCTCTCACACTCTGCGATCTGTGTGAGGAGAGGGGAGGAGCCAAACTGGGCATGCTCCTGTTTGTTTACAAGTGATCACTCCGTCCATTGGAAGGAGTGATCACGTGGTAAAGGGCCGGTGTCATTGGCCCTTTACCCCGATCCATGACACGCCGGGTCTGGGAGACCTGATAGTCAGTCAGTCAGTCAGTCAGACATTCCCGGGAGGATGTCAATGGACGGCCTCCCAGAATAATCCGACTGCACTGTAGACTTCTTTCGTCTATAGCGTGGTCAGCAAGTGGTTAATATAAACTGCTAAATACCTTTTCTCATCAGCAGTCTTGTGATTTCTATCAATGTCCAGCCAAGCACTGGTTAAAGCTTATAGGAGCTATTTTCTGACTGTCCTATGAGACTGCAAGACCCCTGACCCTCTGTCTGGACAGTGCTGATTGGCCCTGTGTGATCACAAGAAAAAAGACCTCTCTAGCAATACACACTAAACTGAGCATGTGCAGCCGGACTCTGTAGATTGTGTTATTGGGGGACAGCGGAAGGAGGGGAGGATCAGGGAAGCCAGGATCAAACAGTCTTTTTACACAATGCAGAGGAAGGTTTTACAGTAAATATATAACATGCATACTTTTAAGCTTACTGGCATTTGGCAAAGACCAGGCTAAGACAATGTCATGTTGCAATTTACAAGCCGATACCCACATTTCTTTCAAGAGTAAACTGATTTTTATTGTATTTTTTTTTTTTTTTCACTAGAAATTTTTTATATTTGAAGATAGTTTGTTTTGTATTTGCTTTTCATACAAATATGCCTTCAGGATATATACTGTAGGCATGTAGCAACAAGTGGTGCAATAAATTCAAGCTGAACGATGCAAACCTGTGACGCCAATGAAATGTTGGCAGTAAGTGGCCAGAAAGCTAGACACCTTTTTTAACTTGTTTTCTGCGGGTCAGCATGCACATGATCTACAATTGAATACAGTATGTACTAAATGTAGGCAATGGGTTGTAAACAAACATTGAATCCCTTAGGGCCCTTTTACATCTGCAGATGTGTAAACTGACATAACCTGAATCTGTATTCATCAGGGTATTTTTCTTTACAAAAAATGTGACTGAACTGATGTCCCTGTGAAAGGACCCTGAAACCTTTTTGTCACAAGCACTCTTAGCAAATACTTGATATTTGATATTTTTTATAACTGTGATATCAGTCTTCCCCACTTCTTTGGTAGTAATGATGAGGTATATTGTTTTAAAAGGGAGTACTGTTCCTGCGTTTAAGTCATACCACTTATTTAACTTTTTTGTAATTTTATAAATGCAAGATTTTTTATAAGGCCTTTTAATAGCTGTTTATACAACTTTTTTTTTTTTTTTTTTCCCTGAAACCACATTTTTCTAGGGTAAATGACAAACAAAATTTTTAAAATTCAAACCTGTGGATTACATTTATGTGAACTGGGAATGCATGAAGATTTCTTTATCCCAATGCCGGAAAAACGTGCTGATTTATGTCAATGCGGAATACGTTTTGAAGTAATATACTGTATGTATTGCACCAAATACTGATTCCTTTTCTCTGTCCCACAGCTGGAAAATCTCTCAAACTTTATCAGAGCCATGTCTGGTTATGGGATGAAGTCTGTAGATCTGTTTGAAGCAAATGACCTGTTTGAGAATGGCAATATGACCCAAGTACAAGTTTCTTTGCTGGCCCTAGCTGGAATGGTATATTGTCTTATTCATGTGTTTTGAGAATCGGATTAATGACAAATAACATGCTGGTGATTCCCATTGTGATCGCATATAATGTTTGTTTTGTTCATATTCTCTAGTGCTGTAATGCTTCAGATAAAATAAAATATAACGATGGCATGCAGGAAAATATACATGCCAATGTACATTATCTCACAAAAGAGTACACCCCTCAATTTTTGTAAAAATTTTATTTTTTCATGTGACAACACTGAAGAAATGGCACTTTGCTACAATGCACACCGGACGTTAAGCTCTAAAAATGCCAGCTTTGTAGTGAGGTTTTTTAGCTCTTATTAGCGTGGTATTCATTTTTATTATTTTTATTTTTTTTAGCATCTTTGAGGTCTTTTGAGCGTTTATGCTAGGTTTTTTTTTAAGCTTTCAATGTTTTTTGTGGTCAAAACGACTCTTGAATGGGATTTTTGGGTGTTCTGACAACAGCCCATAAACTCCACTGCTGATAAACGACAAACATCCATATGTGCATGGACACATAGGATAACATAGAGGGGAGTTTTTGGGGTGTTAAAAAAAAAAAATGCCCAAAAACTACCGTTTAGCAGCTACAGTGTGCATGAAGCCTAACAGTGCTGTCCCCTCAAAATAACTCAACACACAGCCATTAATGTCCTAAACTGCTGGCAACAAAAGTGAGTACACCCATAAGTGAAAATGTCCAAAGTGTCAATATTTTGTGTGGCCGCCGTTATTTTCCAGCACTGCCTTAACCCTCTTGGGCATGGAGTTCACCAGAGCTTCACAGGTTGCTACTGGAGTCCTCTCCCACTCCTTCACGATGACCTCACGGAGCTGGTGGATGTTAGAGACCTTGCACTCCACCTTCCATTTGAAGATGCACCACAGATGCTCAATAGGGTTTAAGTCTGGAGACATGCTTGGCCAGTCCATCACCTTTATCCTCAGCTTCTTTAGCAAGGCAGTGGTCATCTTGGAGGTGTATTTGAGGTCGTTATGTTTGAATGCTGCCCTGCAGCCCAGTCTTCGGAGGGAGGGGATTATGCTCTGCTTCAATATCAGTACAGCACATACAGTACATGTTGGCATTCATGGTTCCCTCAATGAACTGTAGCTCCCCAGTGCTGGCAGCACTCATGCAGCCTCAGACCATGACACTCCCACCACCATGCTTGACTGTAGGCAAGAAATACTTGTCTCTGTACTCCTTACCTGGTTGCCGCCACACACGCTTGATACCATCTAAACCAAATACGTTTTATCTTGGTCTCATCAGACCACAGGACATGGTTCCAGTAATCCATGTCCTTAGTCTGCTTGTCTTCAGCAAACTGCGGGCTTTCTTGTACATCATCTTTAGAAGAGGCTTCATTCTGGGATGACAGCCATGCAGACCAGTTTTTTTTTATTTTTTTTATTTTTTTTTTTCTCAAGTCTTCCAGGACAGCCTCTGAGACCTTGGACTCCTCCCTTCCGGAAAGGAAATCCCCAATTTTAAATAAAAGGCAGTCCTCCAGGCCCCATACCTCAGTATTTGTGTTTCCTCTGGAAGGATAGGTCTCACATCAGAAGCATTAAGGAAGCCCCAAGTCTCAGAGGTTGACCGGAGGGGTCCTGGATCATCACAGTACCTTTTTGCCCGCACAATCCCTCCCTGGGGAAGGGAGAGGGGCTGTGACTCAGCCGGCTTCAAGCCTCAGGGAGAGGCAGGACTGCAATGGTAAACTGTCAGCTGCTCCTTCCATCGCGTCTGGGGAGCCGGCTCAGGCATGCCTCGTGAGGAAGCGTTCCAGTGGAAGGGGCGGGACCTTGCGTTCCATGCTGGTGACCGGAAGTTGCATAGGCAACTTGGGCCGGCCGAGTGACGTCATCCGCAGGCGCCGATGAGGTGTGGCTAGCCTCATTTAAACGGCGCAGGAGTGGGGCTGCTGGTGGGTCAGTGTGTCACAGCAAGGCTGCAAGTAGACACGGGCAAGTGGCATGGAGGGTCCAGCATGCGCTCAGGAACCAATGGCTGCAGGCACCAGCTCCTCTCATGTAAGCAGGGGACCAGGTCCTTATTGCTGTTACTATGGGAGGTTTAGTCTGAGCTATGGGCTAGATAGACTAGTCTCAGCTTCAGTAGCACTTTTTTCTTATTGTATGTTGTACCACACGGAGGTGTGGATGTACTGGATCAGCCCTGATGTTTTATACCTTTTTGTCTCCTCACTTTACATAGGTTAAAGCTCAGGATAAGATGGAGGCGGCAGGTCCCAAGAGAAAATGTGCGGTGTGTGCGGGCAGGTTAAGCTCTGCATGGGAAAAACCATTGTGCCGCAGCTGTGTAGATAGTTTAGTAAGAGACGAATCTACTACAGCTTGTCACAAAATTTTGTGTTCAGTGAAGGATGAGTTGGCCTCAACCTTCAAATCCTTTAGGGGTTTAATTGAAAAAAATGCAGGTCCCTGTCAGGCCTAACCCCACCAGGGAGGAGGATAGTCCTGAGGAGGATCTAGGATCCCAGGGGTCTTCAGGAGCTGATTCCGGCTCTGAAGGAGAGAAGGGACGCGGAACCCTCAAGGGGCTCAAGATACAAATTGTCGCTACAGGATGTGGACGATTTGTTAAAAGCCATTTACGACACTCTTGAAATAGAAGAGAAGGCACTATTGTCCAAACGTGATCTGATGTATGAGGGGTCACGGACAAAAAAGTCAAGAGTGTTTCCAGTCCACAAGTCCCTGGAGGATGCAATCAAGTTAGAATGGCAGGATCCAGAAAGGAAACCGTTTTTTTCAGGAGGTCTGAAAAGAAGATTCCCTTTTGAGGAGGATGTGTCCAAACCATGGAATAAGGTTCCTAAATTGGACGCACCCCTTTCTAAGGTTTCCAAGAAGTCAGACCTTGCGTTTGACGATATGGGAACCCTAAAGGACCCGATCGACAAGAGAGATGTCCTGCTACGCAGAGCATGGGAATCTACCTCTTTAAGTCTTAAGCCAGCTTTAGCAGCAACATGTGTAGCCAGGAATGTAGACCGTTGGCTTACACAACTGCAGACGCACCTATCGGCTGGTACGTCTAGGCAACAGATTTTAAACTCGTTTCCGCTACTATTCAAGGCAGTAGGGTATCTGGCGGATGCTTTGGCAGAATCAGTGAAACTGGCTGCCAGATCAGCTGCCCTAGTCAATTCAGCCAGACGAGCACTCTGGCTGAAGACCTGGACAGGAGACTCAGCATCCAAGCTGCGCCTTAGCAGCATTCCCTTCTCGGGAGACCATCTGTTTGGTGCAGGTCTGGAGCAGGTGCTGGAATGCAGGGCTGATAAAAAGGCCTTTCCGGAAACCAAAAGAAAGCTGGTTAACCGGAGGCCCTTTCGTGGTCCAAGGCAGCAAGCGACAGTGTCGCGAAAGTACGCCAAAGAAGCACTGGATGGGGCATAAGGGCAGAGGTAGAGGAGGAATACTCTTCAATCCTCCTCAGAAGCCCGCAAAGAGTCAATGACTCCTGTCTCCCAGTGGGAGGAAGACTGGGGAAGTTCTTCCCACAATGGGCAGCAATCTCCTCGAATGCATACATTCTGGATTTGATCCAGAACTGCTACAGATTGGAGTTTTGTCGATTTCCCCCTACAAGATTACTGGTAATAACACCGTCCAGAAATCCGGAGAAGGCAGAGGCTTTCCTGGTAGGAGATCTCTTAGATCAAAAGGTACTGCTTCAGGTGCCCAGGGACAAGCGGGGTCAGGGATTTTACTTGCATATCTTTGTGGTAAGAAAACCCTCAGGCAAGTTCAGTCTAATTCTGAACCTGCGGCCCCCAAACCAGTCCTTAAAGTACAAGTACTTCAGGATGGCGTCCATCTTTTCCGTAAGGAACATGGTGTTCCAGGATTGTTAGATGGCCACGCTGGATCTCCGAGATGCATATCTCCACTTGCCAATACATCCAGCATTGCAAAGATATCTCAGGTTTGCGGTCAGGATGGGGGCAAGAGTGTCACTTTCAGTGCCGGGCTCTTCCTTTCGGTCTGGCTTCAGCACCAAGAATTTTTACAAAGGTCCTAGCGGAAGCCTTAGCGCCACTAAGATTGAAGGCAATAACGATCAGCCCATACTTGGACGATCTCTTGGTGATAGCGAAATCGTTCTACCAGTTATCTGCAGAACTGAGGGAGGTTCAGAACGTTCTCAGGTCCCTGGGGTGGCAAGTCAACAAAGAAAAGTCTTGCCTAGTCCCTGCCCAGAGGGTGTTATATCTGAGATACGAGATGGCTTCTGTAGAACAAAAGATCTTTCTACCAAAAGAAAAGATCTTGAAGATGGACCAATTGTCAGCAAGGCTGCAAAACAGTCTACCAGTCTCTGTAAGGCAGATTTCGCAGGTAGTAGGCCTAATGACATCCTGCTTTCCTGCAGTACCCTGGGCAAGATTCCACCAATGCCCATTACAGGCCTTTCTCCTAAGGTCTTGGAATGGGAGCAGGGAGACCCTAGATACCCAAGTGTTTCTTCCATCAAGGATCAAAAGATCTCTCTGGTGGTGGCGATCACAGCACAACCTGAGCAAGGGGCTGGTTGGGCCACTATGCAGATCAAGATTCTGACTACAGATGCCAGTCACTTTGGCTGGGGGGCGTATTTGGGGAAAAGACTGGCGCAGAGGACCTAGTCCTCGACGGAAGCCAGGGGATCCTCCAATCAGAGAGAGCGGTTAGCAGTCCAGAGAGCAGTGAGCACTTTTCAGACAAAACTAGAAAACGCTCACTTGCAGATACGCTCGGACAATGTAACCACGGTGGCTTACATAAACAAGCAGGGGGGCACAAGAAGTCAGCAGCTCCAGGAGATTGCAAACGTGATTTTTGCATGGGCAGAACAAGGGTTAAGCTCAATATCGGCCATTCACCTAAGAGGGTCACAGAACTCACTGGCAGATTTCCTCAGCCATCAGAGGCTAGATCAGGACGAGTGGGCTCTCAGCCAGGAGGGGTTTGCAGCCATCACCCAGAGATGGGGGATGCCGGAGGTGGACCTGTTTGCCTCCCCAAAAGAACAGGAAAATTGAAAGATTCTGATCCAGAGGATCGTTCAATAGGCATAGACGCCTTGGCTATCCCCTGGACATTCAGCCTGGGTTATGCTTTTCCTCCAAAAAGGTTTAATTCTGCTAGTTCTCCGGAAGTTCAGGGCAGAAAGAACCAGCCTCATCCTGGTAGCTCCCTTCTGGCCGAAGAGGTCGTGGTTCTCCCTTCTAAGAGGCCTCTCGATGGTTCCGCCCTGGCTCCTCCTCGAGAGGGAGGATCTGGTGATGCAGGGACCAGTGCCACATCCCCAGATAAAGGCGTTTAAAACTGTCAGCGTGGTTTCTGTTGAACAGATCTTGAGTTCCCAGGGTTTCTCTGAGGAGGTGATTAAAACCCTTGTGAGTTGTCGCAAATCAGTCACTAGGGCAATATATTCTAACATTTGGAAGAAATTCAATTCTTGGTTGTCAGAGAAGGGACCAAGCTTCTCCAAATATCCCTGCTATTTTGCAGTTCTTCCAGGAGGGGTTAGTCAAGGGACTCTCGGTAAGTACCTTTAAAGGTACAGGCCTCAGCCCTCAGTGTATTCTTGTTGTTTCTTCCTTTCATAGCTCGCAGGATATTTTACCCACGTTTTACCCCTCACCTGCTAATAAGGAATCGTCGTCCAGAAGCTTGGACGTTAAAAGAAGCTTGTTGAATTACGTTAAGGTTTTTAAAGAATTTAGGAAGTCAAAATCCTTATTATTTTTGCGGGTGCTCGTAAAGGACTTAAAGCATCCAAATTCACCCTAGCTAGGTGGATAAAATCTGTTATTTGTGAATGTTACAACCGGCAGGGGACCCCCGCCTCCATTTGTCAACGTACACTCAACCCGTGCGGTATCAGCATCCTGGGCAGAGAGCTGGTGCTGCGCCTGAGCAGATATGCAAGGCGGCAACTTGGTCCAGTTACTCTACCTTTGCGAGACCTTATCGCCTAGATCTGCTTACAAGCAAGGATCAGGCGTTTGGACGTAAAGTCCTCCAGGCAGTGGTCCCACCCTAAATGGTAAGTTCTTGAGAATCGTCTCAGAGCCTGTCCTGGAAGACAACTTGAGAAAACTTGAGTTAGACTTACCGGTAACTCATTTTCTGGATAGTCTTCCAGGACAGCCGGGGATTCCCACCCAATTTTTGTGATATGCCATTATCGTGCTGTAATTGTGCTTTGTCTTCCAGAGCTTTCCTGCGGTCCTTGGTAATACTGAGGTATGGGGCCTGGAGGACTGCCTTTTATTTAAAATTGGGGATGTGTTTCCTGTCTGGAGGGGAGGAGCCCAAGGTCTCAGAGGCTGACCTGGAAGACTTCCCAGAAAATGAGTTACCGGTAAGTCTAACTCAAGTTTTTTTTTTTTTTTTTTTTTTTTTTTTTTTTTTCTCAGTTTTTTGCCATGAGGTGACATGTTGAACTTCCAGTGACCAGTATGGGAGAGTGAGAGCGATACATCAAATTAAACACCCCTGCTTCCCAGTCACACCTGAGACCTTGTAACACTAAAGAGTGATATGACACCGGGGAGGGAAAATGGCTAATTGGGCCCAATTTGGGCATTTTCACTTAGTTGTGTACTCACGTTTTGTTGCCAGCGGTTTAGACATTAATGGCTGTGTTGAGTTATTTTGAGGAGACAGCAAATTTTACACTGTTATACAAGCTGTACACTCACTACTTTACATTGTAGCAAAGTGTCATTTCTTAAGTTTTTGTCACATGAAAAGATGTAATCAAATACTTCCAAAAATGTGCGGGGTGTGCTCCCTTTTGTGAGATGCTGTATATCAAACCTGCACTTTTTTTTTTTTTTTTTAATTACTGCTGTATAGACAAATGACGGCGGGCGGGGTGCTCTCTTGTTCGGTGGGGACTACGTCCCCCTCTCACCGTGCTTGCGCATCCGCGCGACGTGGTTGTGAGAACGTCATCCTTGAACATGAGAGCGCCCTGCCCACAGTCATTAGTCTATACAGCAGGCGGGGTGCTCTCTTGTTCTGGGATAACGTCGTCACACCCTCGTTTCGCGTCCGCGGGGGCCCGCAGTGATGGGCGGCGCGTTGTCCCTGTGAGAGCCGATCACCGGTATTGCCTCACAGGGGAGACCTGCACTGATTATCAGTGCAGCCCCAACAGTGCCCTTCAGTGAAGGAGAAAAATTACTTCGTTTCTGAAAGGAATTTTTTTAAATAAGAGTTTTTTTTATTTTTTTTTTTCAAAATTGTCTTTTGGTAAAAAAAAATAAACCCCTCCAGAGGTGATTGAATACCCCCAAAAGAAAGCTTGATCTGTCTAAAAAAAATAACGTAATTTGGGTACAGTGATGCATGATTATGCAATTGTCATTTAAAGTGTTACAGCGCTTGAAAATTGGCCTGGTCAGGAAGAGGGTGAAAGTGCCCAGTATTGCAGCAGTTAACTTTTTTTTTTTTTTTCATTTTTTGGCAATCGCTTTAAATCTTTAACACTCCCCTTCCCACAAATATGACCGTGATATTGTCCAAATGTGTACTCCTTCATCCAGAGTGGATTTTTAATTTTTTTTTTCACAAACGTTTTTCATTTTTATTTTAAACTTAATGGTTTGTTTTATAAGGTAAGGGTTCACATATACTTTAGGAAGTTCGAGATGAGCTCCAAATATTTGAGAGAATTGATGAAATTCACACAGTATTTGTCAACTGTTTTTACCTGAAAAAGGATCAGAATCCTGATCAGCTGGTCTTTTAACCACTTCAGCTCCAGAAGGTCCTTTTTTGCGATACGCTACTGTGTTGCTTTAACTGACAATTGCGCAGTCGTGCACTGCTGTACCCAAAAAGTATTTTTTCCCCTCAAATAAAGCTTTCTTTTGGTGGTATTTGATCGCCTCTGCGTTTTTTTTATTTTTTGCATTCTAAACAAAAAATACCGAACAATAAATTGAATAAAAAAAACTTTTACTATCTGCTATAAAACATTCCCAATAAAAAAAAATCGAATTTCTTCAACTTAGGCCAATATGTATTCAGCTATATATTTTGGTAAAAATCCCAATAAGCGTGTATTGATTGGTTTGCGCAAAAGGTTATAGCGTCCAAAAACAGATGTAGTTAGGGACTCTTTTTAAAAATTGTTTTTACTAAGTAATGGCAGCCATTTTTAGTAGGATTGCCGCAAACAAATCTGACACTAAGTAACATTTTTTTTTGGGGACCAGTGACACCGGTGACCAGTACTAAAAAATGCACTGATCACTGTATAAATAACATTGACAGGGAAGAGGTTAACATCAGGGGCAATCAAGGGGTTAAGTGTGTGTGCCTGGGAGGTGCTATAACTGTCTGGGGGGCTGATAAACTGGAGGAAGAGTTAGTGTTTCAAGTGGAACTTCAGACATTTTTTTTACATCTTTCCATCTATTAAATCCTCTGCCCTTGTTTTAACTTTGGATAGTAAAACATTTTTTTTCCTATCGTTCACTGACAGACGCAGCTCTCCATTACGTGTGGGGGTTTATGCTGGTCTCACTAGGAGTTAACTAGGCAGGGAAAATAATCAGCTGGCCCCTCCCATGGGGCCGTCCTCTCTTCCCACATAAACCCCCTCCATAGCATAGCTCACCAGTCTAAATGCCTAGTTTGCAAGGAGTTGACCTGGCTTCCCTGTAGGGGAATTGTGGTCCTGTTTGTGACCATTCTTTTATTTAAATTTTTTGTCTTCTATCAAGATCAATCTGCTATCAAGAAGCCGGTCGGGGCATAGAGTCCATGGGCTCTGTATTTTCCCCGACCTGGCCGACCGATGCGAGCCAGTCCCAACGTATGGGGACTCGCCGCATCGTGCCCGTTCTGTGCGGGCGGCCTGGGGTGATTTTCCCCCCCCTTGCGTCCAGCCCCGGATGCGATTCGGGAAGGGCGATTTCTCTGGCCTGCAGCATACCGTCTGCGACTGGGTGGCTGCCCACGACACTCGGAGATGTGAGTGAGGTTTTTTTTTTTTTTTTTTTTTTTTGGCGGAAAGGACGACCCAAAAAAAAAAAAAAAATTCTTGCTGGGTAGCCACTGGTGGGGCGCGTGGAGCTCCTGTTCACCCCCCCCCCCCCCACTGCAGCGATCGTCCAGTACCGTTTTTCGCTGCCATGCGGCGATCGGCCGCCATTTTGCCGTAGCCGCAGACATATTGGGCCTATGGGGCTTTCCCTCTAGCGCTCAGAGCGGCCGTTTGCGTTACTGCACGTTCCCTGAAGGTGTTTTTCGGCCTCTAGTGTTTAACGGCGGCCTTTTTGACTGCATGCCTCTGCAATACACGTGTGTGTGTGTGTGTGTGTGTGTGTGTGTGTGTGTGTGTGTGTGTGTGTGTGTGTGTGTGTGTGTGTGTGTGTGTGTGTGTGTGTGTGTGTGTGTGTGTGTGTGTGTGTGGCGTTTTTCCTTCTCTGTGGAATGGTGGAGAACTGGCGGCGCGGCTCTTCTGACAATCCTCCAGGGTTACAGGCAGCGGAACAGCAGGTATAGCTGGGCTCCCCTATGGGTGCTGGTGGCGGTGGGTGCAGTCCTCCTGGGTTCCCTGGTACACTGTGGGGCGGCAGTGTGGGGGTGCCTGATCTTTCTTAGTGTCACTGAGGGAAGATGGCAGATTACACTGCTGAGGAGGCACAATCTGCGCAAGGGGCATTTTTGGACCAGCTGCGGGCGGTCTTTAGTGAATTTCTCCCCAGGGCGGATGCCGCCCAACAGGCCCCCAAGAAGCGTCCCCCTCCTCCTCTTTATTCATCAGGGGAGGATTCTGATCTGGAAATGGTCTCAGGGGTCTCAGGACCCCAGTGGACCTGTCTGATGGGGAACTGGACCCATCGGACGGTGAAGAGGATCAGGGGGCGGCGGCTGTGAGCGAAAAAGCGTTGGTCCCCGCCATTACTGGCATTCGCACTAAGCTGCGACTGGGTCAGGATGGCGAATCGCAGTCTGCTGCGTATGTGTGTGGGTCCTCTAGACTCCCTAGGGTCCCCAAGGCTTACCCCTACAATGACTTTTTTGATCATTTTCTTTATCTTGAATGGCAGCATCGGCAGCACTCTTCTTCGCTGTCAAAACGGTTCGCTGCTCGCTATCCCTTTTGAGGAAAGCTTTTTGAAAAAAATGGGAATCGCCTGTGGTGAACCCACCGATAGCCCGCCTTAATAAGGCGATGACCATTCCTCTGGAAGGGACCCCTTCTTTTAAGGATCCCGCTGATAGAAAAACAAACGCTTTTAAAGTCGCTGTTCCTGGTGGCAAGCTCTGCCGTGCCACCAGCCCTGGCGTCCGCCATGGCAGCTCAACATCTGTATGAGCCTATGGAAGAACTCCAGAAGGATCTGGAAAACGGTCGCCTGATGGATGCGCCGCAGAGGGCTGAGTTTTTCCTCCAAGGGTTCAAGTACCTTTGTGATGCGGCCTTTGATTTACTGCTGATGTTATCCAGAATAACCATAATTTTTGCCGTCATACTCGGACGGATACTTTGGTTGCCTTCTTGGTCCGGTGACCATGCTTCCAAAAAGGGGCTTGCTGACCTCCTCCCTTTTCAGGGTGGACGTCTATTTGGTCCACGTTTGGATGAAATTAACGACTTCACAGGAGGTAAGAGTACCTTCCTTCCAGAACCCCGCAGGCGTGAGCTTTGCCGTAGACAGGGACCCCCTCCCTCGGGTCAGAAGAGGTTTTTTTCGTGCCCCGGGCGCAGCAGGTAAAGGGACCCGCCCCGGTAAGGTCGCTGCAGGGGCCGGAAATGGCAGTGGCAGCGCAAAACCGAAAAGGCGGAGGACAAGTCCTCCTCAGCCTGATATGTTGCCCCCATCCGAGATCGGGTGGGGGGGACGTCTTCTGGGGTTCGCAGGCCGGTGGCTGGCCCACATTCCCGATCGTTGGGTCCGGGTGGTGGTGTCCACCGGGTACAGGATAAATTTCAACACTCTACCCCCAGAGAGGTTCTTCCCATCAAACTTAGTGCTCCCGCAGGACTGCCAGGAGTTTCTTCTTGGGGCTGTCCGAGCATTTTCGGACCAAGGGGTGATCGTGCCAGTGCCTCCAGAAGAGAGGTTTCGAGGTTTCTACTCAAATCTATTCATGGTTCCCAAAAAAGGGGAGGGGGGTTCGGCCAGTACCTGAAGGCCCTGAACCGGTATGTCAGAGCGCGGAAATTCCAGATGGAATCTATCCGCTCGGTCGTGGCCGCCCTTCATCAGGGGGAATTTCTGGCGTCCCTGGACATCAGGGAGACGTACCTCCCATGTACCCATTCGTCCATGACCTCAGCGCTTCCTGCGCTTTGCAGTGGGAGACCTCCACTTTCAATTTGTGGCACTCCCCTTCGGCCTGGCTTCAGCACCTCGAGTTTTCACAAAACTGCTAGCCCCGGTGTTGGCGTTGCTACGACAGAGAGGCATTGCGGTGGTAGCCTACCTTGACGACCTGCTCCTGCGAGCGGAGTCCGTCTCGGCTCTGGAGGAGAATGTGAGAATCACAATGACATCGCTGCAGGACTTCGGTTGGTTACTCAACCTGCAGAAGTCGTCGGTCTCTCCATCCCGTCGCCTGGAGTATCTGGGTCCAATTCTGGACACAGAACAGGCGAAGGTGTTCCTCCCTCCAGCCAAGTTGCTGTCTCTGCAGTCGGCAGTGCGAACTCTCCTGTCGCACCATCGGTCTTTTACGGTTCTGTATGCGGGTGCTGGGGCTCATGGTCTCGTCGTTGAAGGCGATCCCATTCGCCCAGAGTCACACTCGTCTCCTATAGCGAGCAATTCTGGCTCGGTGGGACAGGTCCCCTCGGTCCTTGGACCATCATATCCGTCTGAGCTCCCAGACTAGGGCGTCTCTGACCTGGTGGCTTCGGGACTCGGCCCTGACTCGGGAAGTCGTTCCTGCCCCTTCAGTGGGTGAACATCACCACGGATGCCAGTCTTTCAGGCTGGGGAGGGATCCTGGGGCAGCTGTCTGCCCGGAGCCGTTGGTCGGCACAGGAGGCTCGCCTCCCCATCAATGTACTGCAGCTGAGAGCAATCAGATTGTGTCTTTTTCATTGGACAGTGAGATTGCAGGGTTGTCCGATTCAAATTCAATCGGACAATGCCACAGCAGTGGCGTATGTGAACCATCAAGGCGGCACAAGGAGTCCAGCAGCTGCGGCGGAGGCAGCTCTGATACTACGGTGGGCGGAACGTCACGTTCCGGCAATCTGCCATTTACATTCCAGGTGTGGAGAGCTGGCGGGCGGACTTTCTCAGTCGCCAGATGCTGGACCAGGGAGAGTGGTCTCTCCACCCGGAGGTGTTCAATCAGATTTGCCGCAGATGGGGGACGCCAGACGTGGATCTCATGGCGTCTCGATTCAATCACAAGGTGGAGACCTTTGTGTCCAGAACGAAGGATCCGTTGGCAGTGGCCATGGACGCTCTGGTGGCCCCCTGGGGCCTTTACCGACTTCTGTATGCCTTCCCTCCGATAAAACTGTTACCGCGCTTGATCCGCAGGATAGTGGCGGAGGGAATACCAATAATCCTGGTGGCTCTGGATTGGCCTCGGCGCACTTGGTACGCCGATGTGGTGCAAATGGTGGCAGACGCCCCCTGGCGGCTCCCGCTGAGACTATCTTCTGTCTCAGGGGCCCATCTTGCACCCTGCTTTACCCTCGCTGGCTTTGACGGCTTGGCTATTGAGTCCCAGGTGTTAAGAGACAAGGGAGTCGCTGACTCAGTGATCCCTACTTTTTTGGAAGGCTTATATAGCTTGGTGTGAGGCGGAGGGTCATAACCCTCGCTCTTATGTTGTGTCCAGGGTCCTGACTTTTTTGCAGCAAGGCCTGAACAAAAAACTGGCTTTGAGCACACTCAAGGGCCAGATATCGGCTCTGGCAATTCTTTTTCAGAGACCTTTGGCTTCACACTCGTTGATTCGTACCTTTGTACAAGGTGTGCGATGTGTGGTGCCTCGGGTGAAGGCTCCGATGGTGCCGTGGGATCTGAATTTGGTGCTTTCTGTACTTCAGAAACCGCCATATGAGAATATCAGGGAGATTTCCTTACAATTGCTGTCGCAGAAGGTGGCCTTTTTAGTTGCCATCACTTCCGCCAGACGGGTGTCTGAATTAGCAGCACTATCGTGGAAGTCGCCCTCCCTGGTCCTACATAGGGACAAGGCGGTCTTGCGACCCTCTCCTTCATTCTTTCCGAAGGTGGTTTCTTCCTTTCACATTAATGAAGATATTGTTCTTCCTTCATTGTGCCCTCGTCCATCGCACCCAAAAGAGATTGAGTTACATACTTTGGATGTAGTGAGGGCCTTACGAATGTACTTGGCTGCTATGGCTTCTTTTCGAAAAGCTGATGCCTTGTTTGTGCTGTGAGAGGGTCCGCGCAAAGTGTTGACGGCCTCGTCGGCTACGATTTCTCATTGGATCAGACAGACCGTGCCCCATGCGTATTCTGTTCAGGGCAAGGTTCCCCCTTTTCCGGTCACGGCTCATTCTACCCGGGCTGTTAGCACTTCCTGGGCTTTTAGACACCAGGCTTCGGTGTCACAGGTGTGCAAGGCGGCCACTTGGGCCTCGGTTCACACTTTCACTAAGTTTTATAAAGTTGATGTGTTGGCATCTTCAGATACTGCTTTTGGCCGCAAAGTTTTGCAGGCAGCAGTGTAGGCGCGTCTGGCGCCTCCTTAGAGGTTCAGTTGGGTACTGTTAGCGTTTACCCACCCCTCTTTTTTGACACCGCTTGGGGACATCCCCACACGTAGTGGAGAGCTGCGTCTGTCAGTGAACGATAGGAGTAAAAGGGATTTTTTTAAACATTAATCGTTTATTAAGCAACATAAAAGGTATATCTGTACAGGCTAGTTACATTACCGATTGTCCAGTAGTTCATCTGGCAAGCCAGGTACAGCATTGAGAACAAAAATAAAGCCGGTTATAAAAAGTTTTAAACATGAATAACTAACATTGTTACATATTCGTTCCTGATAATGTTTCTGAGAACTGAAGCATGCATTGGAGATGGCGTCAGGTTCACAGATATACAATGATACCAAGGAAGTATCGTTGGGAAAGGAGAAAGAGAGAGAGAGAGAGAGAGAGAGAGAAGGTAAAGGTGAAGATTAATGAGAGAAAAAGGGCTTCCCAAGAGGGACGTAATATGGTAACTTCTGAGCACATCAGCGCCCAGGACTAGGTTAGTAGTGACTCAAACTTGTCTGACCACTTAAAAGCAAACCAAGGCTGCCAAGTCTTGTGGAATCTTTCCACTTGCTCGGAGGCCTGTGCCCGTGTTTCCTCCATTTCGCAGACATCCGACACCTTGGCCAACCAGCATCTAACTGTAGGTATACTGGTAGAGTTCCAGTGTAGAGGGAGCAAGGATTTCGCTGCATTCAGCAGGTGTCTGGACAGAGACTTTTTGTAGGCTTTGATTGAGAAATTGTTTGTGCAGCAAGCAACTTGCCGCATCAAGAGTGAGATCAGTCTCTGTTATGAGGACGATCCCCTTCCTGACTGCGTCCCAGAATGGTTTAAGAGCTGAGCAATGCCACCATATGTGTAGCAGAGTGCCTCTCTCCCTTTGGCAGCGCCAGCATGTGTCGGATGTCTGCGGACTCCACTTATTCAATTTGACAGGGGTGATATACCATTGTGTTAGTAGTTTATAGGCAGTTTCCTGCATTCTAGTACTAATGGAACATTGGTGGGCCATCGAGCAAGCCCGTAACCATTGTTTGTCTGAAAGTTCCCTCTGAAGAGCATCTGACCACTTCCTCCTGAGATCCTCAGATTCGTTGGCTCTACTCGACCTTAGCCACCGATAAGCAACCGAGGTCGCTTTTTGGAAGTGCTCACCTGCGTGGCATACCGACTCCAAGGATGTCAAAGGTCTGATGAAGTATGGTTTCTGTTTATTGTCTGATATGTAACTATGCAGCTGTAAGAATGACCAGAATGGGAGTTGCGTAAGCATGTGATCGTTCATCAGGGTCTGACGGTCTTTCTTCCTACCCTTATAGAAGCAGTCACCCACCCGAAGGGATTGTTGTGTCACCCCTGATCTAATATCCTATTTCCCTGACCCGGAACGAAGTCTGGATTGTCCTGTAAGGGGGTGAGAGGATTTAGCTTTGAGGTTATACCAGTGCTTGTCGCGACTTCATACATAACCTTCAGGGTGGTCCCTGTAATCGGATGATTCCTCATATCAAGAGGTTGTTTCTCTCTAGGTAGCCACGGTACAGAGGTCAGTGGTAGGGGGTTTATGTCGGCCTCTAAGGTCACCCAGTCCTTCGTATCCCTGTGACAGTGCCAATCAATGACCCTTGTGATGTGTGATGCCCTGTAATAGTCTCTTACATCTGGCAAACCTAACCCTCCTGACTCTTTAGTCCCTGTCAATAAAGCCATTTTAAGTCTGGGGCGTCTTTGACCCCAAATGAAATTCCTAATATGCGATTGGGATAAACATAAATCCATAGTCAGACAACAAGGTTAATGTAAAAAAAAAATAAATAAAAAGGGGCAGACTCGATGGACTACTCAGTCTTTTTCTGCCGTCACTTTTCTATGTTTCTATGTTTCTATGATTGTATCGTCAGGAATCCCGTTGGGATGTGAATTGGGAGTGAGCGCAGCAGATACAACAGCCTAGGGAGCAGAACCATTTTTACTATAGTCACCCTGCCCAACCATGAGAAAAGACCTGCACTCCAACTTTCTTATTCTTTCTTCATCTTTGCCAGCAGGGGGGGAAAATTCTGCGTGAAGGTTGAGCTGGTATTCGGGGTTAGCCAAATCCCTAGATACTTCAATTTGTGGGGGTCCCATCTAAAGGGCGAGTTTTGTTTAATCCGTTCAAGCTCTGCTACAGGAATATTAAGGTTCAGCGCTTCCGATTTCGAGTAATTAATTTTCAAGTTGGAGACGTATCCAAAATGTGCGAAGGCTAGTGTGAGGTTGGGCAAAGTGGTGTGAGGGGTCGTTAGAAAAAATAGTAGGTCGTCTGCGTAAGCTGCCACCTTAAACTCCCTACCCGCCAGCCTAAAGCCCTTAATATCCGGGTTGGCGTTGACCATTCTAATGAATGGTTCCAGTGTCAGAATGAAAAGCAGGGGCGACAATGGACACCCCTGTCTAGTGCCATTTGTAACAGGAACTTTCTCGGACAGAGCCCCATTAATTTTTAGTTTAGCCGAAGGGTTCTTATAGATGGATGCTATCCAGGCCAACATCCGTGGGGGGAGTCCTATGTGTGTACAAGTGGCCAGCATGAAATCCCAGGAAACTCTATCAAAGGCCTTCTCCGCATCCGTGGATAGGAGAAGGACCCTGATCTTTCCAGTGTGAGCTGCCGTGATTAGTAGCATAGCTTTTGTCACATTATCTTTCGCCTCCCTTCCCGGCATGAAGCCCACCTGCTCTCGTCCTACCACCTTATCCAGCAAGGGTCGCAATCTCGTGGCTAGGACCTTCGTGAATAGCTTAAGGTCCAGATTTAGTAGGGATATCGGCCTGTAACTAGAACAGACCTCAGGGTTTTTGCCCCCCTTAGGAATTACAGTAATGTATGCTGAGAGAAAGTCTGGGGACGCTCTTTTAGAGTCTGGCAGAGAGTTCAAGGCCCCTGTCAGTGGTTTCATCAATATTTCCACAAACGTCTTGTAGTAGATGGCAGTAAACCCATCTGGCCCTGGACTTTTCCCAGGTTTCAGGTCCCGAATTGCTTTCGCAATTTCTGTTTCAGTGATTGGGTCGTCTAGGCCAGCGGTATCGGTCAGATTTAGAGCAGGTAAGCCACTTCTCTGTAGATAATCTTGAATTATCTCATGTCTGTCGCCCTGTAGACCTGCCGGTCTGTGTTGGGGTGTCAGATTATAAAGTTTAGTGTAAAAAGCGTGAAAATGATTCGCAATGGCATCTGTGGTGACATCTAGTTTACCGTCCGGTCTCCTGATGCCTTTGATTGTGTTAGTTGCCATTGTGTGAAAAAGGGATTTTATTAAAACTTACCATAAAATCCTTTTCTCCGAGTTCACTGACAGACGCAGCACCCACCCCTCTGTGCTCTGTTCTTGTACGGCTTGTGTACGAACTGGTGAGCTATTCTATGGAGGGGGTTTATGTGGGAAGAGAGGACGGCCCCATGGGAGGGGCCAGCTGTTTCTTTTCCCTGCCTAGTAAACTACTAGTGAGACCAGCATAAACCCACAGGTAATGGAGAGCTGCGTCTGTCAGTGAACTAGGAGAAAAGGATTTTACAGTAAGTTTTAATAAAATCCCTTTTTTTTTTTTTTTTTTTTTAATTTTTTTTGAAAAAATGGCCTTTTCAAAAAACTAAACAGTGCTGTTGGCACAATTTTTTTGGAGATGTAATATATTACGCCGCGAGAATCGTGAGAGAATCGTGATCTTTATTCTAAGCAAAAAAATTGTGATTCCCATTTTGGCCAGAATCATGCAGCTCTACAATAATGTAATCAAATCAAAAACTCTGAAATTTGCCGAGTTGCAGAATTGTCGCTGTCGCCACTTTTTTCATTTCTGATGATAAATATCCCCAAAAATCATTATCACTCAATTCTGCAAATGATTCTTATTTATTATCGCTGTTTTCTAGCTGATCAAAAACCACTTTTGACATAAAGGGACACTTTTTGGTTGCCATGGACATTCTCAAGTTTCCAGGCAGAAAGAATGGCATATATAATATAAAAGTGCATGCAGGGCACTGTGCAAACCACTAGGGACAAAGGGGATGTGAAATGACTTCATACAGCAATGTAATCTGTAAGATTACAATGCGCTGTTTGTGTACTGTGTGTTTCACTATTTGAATTTCCCGCCGGGCTCCGTCCCTGTGCGACGCTCGCAGGGAACGGAGCCCGGCACACAGAAGCATGGGGCGGAGGACAGACACGCTGACACCGCGGGAGGACATCGCTGGATCCAGGGGACAAGGTGAGTAACATTGCCTGGATCCAGCGATGCAATCCCGAGTGTGGCTCGGGGTTACCGCTAATGGTACTGAAATTCCACCCCGAGCCACACTCGGGATTACCGCCAGGGAGGTTAAAGTGGTTGTATACCTCAAATGTAATTTGTACCTAACGGTAAGCCTATAATAAGGCTTACCTGTAGGTAAATTGTAGGTAAATTGAATATCTCCTAAACCTGTATGGGGGGGGGGGGGGAGGGAGGAGTCCTGTCAGAATACAGTAGCTCAGCAGTGGAGATCACTGCACTAACATTGCTTGTGTTAGTACGGTGATCTGTATGTGTGTTTTTTTTTTTTTGGTATGTTTTTTTTTTCAATGTGTACCCTGCATAGGGCTAAATTCACATGGGTGTTTTAGTATGAATAGCAGTGGCAAGAATCTGCTGATTCCTGACACTGTTTTTGACACCTGTGAGTGGCAAGCTGTGCCTGCTGAGCCTGTACAGTACACTTTTTAATGACAAGATGCCACTGTCTGCAGCAATTTGTGGCTGTTTGCACAGCCAGGGTTTACCTGTGGTGATTATGCTGCTGAACACCCATAAGTGCATCGCAGCTTACCGCTCACAGGTGTCAAAAACAGCAGCAAGAATCAGAAGATTCCTGCCGCTGCCATTCATATTGTGGCTAAACACCCATGTGAATGTAGCCTCAAAACAGCATTTGGGAGCTACTCCTTTAGAAAAAGGTTTGGAAACTAGTTATCTACAGCAGTGTTTCTCAACCTTTTGTCAGTCAACCCTTTAAAATTCTGTACAATCTCGAGGCACCCCATTCTTAACTGTAAAAAATAAGACTCCTTTCAGACTGAAACCCAGCTAGTACAGTACATTGGCAAGTAATAGATTAGACTCCTTTCGTACTGAGGCTCTTTTGCGCTTAAAAAAAAAAAAAAAAAAAATAAAATAAATAAAAAAAAAAAGCACCTGAAAAGCTCACGAAAACCTATTTCCACTAAGATCAATGAATGCTTTCACACTGGGGCAGTGCAAAAACTCCTGCAAGTAGCATCTTTGGAGCGCTAAAAAAGTGCCTCAAACGCCCCTCTCCATTTGAAATGAATGGAAAGCGCTTCAAAAGCTCCTTAACCACTTGCCGACCGCCGATCGGCAATTGACGGCGGCAAAGTGGCTCGTTCCCGCACATCGCCGTCATACGACGGCGGCTGCGGGAACGTGTATAGTGAGCGCGCGCCGCCGGAGGCGCGCCCGCGCGCTCACTGTGTCCAGGGGGGGCCGCCGGCCACCCGCGATGCCCCCCCCGGAGCAAATGAGCGGAGGTCCGTGTATGTAAACGCGGACCTCCGCTCTGTGTGAGGGGGAAGGGCTGTGATCACAGCCTTCCTTTACGTGAAGGCTGTGATAACTTCCCTTCCCCTGGGCGGCAGCATACTGCCGCTACACGCCCTTGCTCGGTGAAACGGCGGCAGTTAACGGCTAGCCGCCAGCCGTTCACCAATTCCTCGAAAACTTCGCGAAAGGTAAGTAAAGTTTACCTCTCCCCGCAAACTCCGTGAAAAAATCGCGAGGTTTCTACGATGAACGTCCTCAAAAACGTGACGGGGTCACACTTTCGTAAGTAACTAGAATCACCTTTATCCAAAAGCACTCGAAAAGTCCACGAAAAAAAAAAATAAATAAAATAAAA
>BLSH010121306.1:72418-84918 GCA_018402905.1 Glandirana rugosa | reverse complement strand
GTCATCTGTGCCTAGTCTTGCCACAAAGATTTAATCCAACTGTGGGTAATGAGCTTACCTTTTTTCAGGAAGTGAAAGTCTGACTAACAGGGAAATACACAGTCGATCCGCCACTTGCTCTGTGAATGACAAGCAATTTGCTTATCTCCTTCACACAGCAGAGAAAGTTTTACACTCTCTCCCCCCCCCCCCCTCCTTCCTTCCTTCCTCCCTCCCTCCCTCCCTCCCTCAATGTCTCAGTAAGGAGGTGGGTGGGGAGGCTTGTGACATCACAACTCCACCCACCAAACAGACACCCACTGATTTCAGAGTTTTACAGAGCTGCTAGTGCTTACAGGAAGGACATTTGCAAGATGGGGATAGATGCAGGAGGCTTGCATGTGTGTGTATATATACATTAATACTGTGTCATTAGATTATACTGGGTAGGTAGGTGGTGGGTTTACATCCACTTTAACCTCCCTGGCGGTATGATTGTCAAATGTTTGCGTCTCAAAGCAGTACATTTTTTTCACGTAGAAATTTGGCGTTTTCTATTGTAGGCCTGTAATCCTTAGGAATAACTCACTTAAATCTGTCCAAACAAGAGTCTAGTAGACACCCCGAGTATGAAAAAGTTTGAAACAACGAAATCATAAATTATAATATACTAACAATAAATATCAAAAATATTAATATATTACAGTTTATTCAATAATGTAATCAAATCAAAACACTGAAATTTGCATAGTTGTCGCTGTTGTCACTTTCAGTGTCTGATGACTAATTCGTTCACAAATCGGTGTCCCTCAATTCTGCAAATGATTCTTATTTACGATCACTGTTTTCTAGCTGGTCAAAAAACACTTGACGTAAAGGGACGCTTTTTGGATGCCATGGGCATTCTCGAGTTTCCAGGCAGAAAGAATGGCATATATAATATAAAAGTGCATGCAGGGCACTGGACAAGGCGCTAGGGACAAAAGGGATGTGAAATGATTTGTTACAATGTCATCTTACAGATTACAGTATGTGTTGTGTGTGTGTTTCACTTTTTGAATTTGCCACCGGGCTCCGCCACCATGCGTCGCTTGCATGGAACAGAACCCAGAGGCATCGGGCAGAGATTCTGCGGGAGGACATTGCAGGATCCAGGGGACAAGGTAAGCAATTTTGCCTGGATACTGCAATGCGATGCAGAGTGTGGCTGGGGGTTACCGCTTTTGGTAATGAAAATTTAACCCCGAGCCACACTTGGGATAACCGCTAAGGAGATTACTTAGCACTACTGAAGTCGCTCTGACTTTAGAAAAGGTTCCTGTACTACTTCAAAGAAACCTCTATCCAACTTGTGCCGATAGACTTTAATGGAAGTCGCATCCAAATCTGATCCTCATCTCTATTGATTGGCTCCGACATTACAGGTAGATTACCCAGGCATTCCCTGCGGTGTAGCCCCTCCCTTGCTTCAAAGTAGTACTAAAGTCCCTGGCAAAGCTGCATTGTAAGTCGTGTGACGTTCAGGTTGCAGTAGTGTGAACCAAGCCTTAGAGAATGTGAAGTTTGTTGAAAAGTGAAGCAAAGATTTTGCTATTTTTCATATTTACTAGGGGAACATAAGTGGATTTAAAGAAAATAGCAGGGACAAATACTGGCTGAAGGTCAGAATTTGAGCACCCATACCTACCGAGTTAAACGGCAGCTCTAAATCCAAGAATGAATGTTCTCTCATATGTGTAGGAGGATTTAGACCCCCTTCCTCACTGAAGCGCTACTAAAGTGCTGGTCGTTTTTGCAGTGCTTTTTGGGGTGCCAACGGGGCACCTTTTTTAAGGTCACGTGAGAACGTGACCTTAAGGGGAGAAAAAAATATATACCCGTTTTGCGGCGCTTTTCCAAATCATTTTTAAGGCGTTGCCCATTCATTTCAATGGGCAAAGGTGTTTTTGGAGCGCTTTTTATGGCGCTCCAAACACACCTGAAAGATGCTGCTTGCAGTACTTTTTCTACCGCGCCCCGCAAGTGCACTGCTCCAGTGAAAAAGCACTCATTCAAATGAATGGCAGGCAGTTTTCAGGTGCTATTTTTAGCACGAAAACTCCTGAAAACTGCCACTGTGTGAAAGGGGTCTTATTGATATGATCCTTATTTGCTGCGCATCAAATTTTTAATGTGAATATTGATTTGGATATTTGAAGCCGGATTGAATATAGCAATTTTCCACGAGGAGCGAAACTCAAATCTGATTTAGTATGGTTCCTGCCAAGAATGAACATTTATTTGTTGCAACTTAAGAAAATAGCTTTATCAGTAATTTTAGGACAATGCTAACCAATTCACTGTATATGGTAGTGTGTACATGTGGAATGTATTTGTATTGTTCCGTAGGTCTACACTACTTACAGCCGTTGGTATATATGCCAGTCTGCAGCTCCTTGTAAAATGCTTTCTTTGTAAAAATAGTGTATATAGGTTTTGATTCTTAAAACTGTGATTACCTGTGCTATTGATTACTTTTTAAACTGTTGTCTAGCTTCTAGCCTTGGAAAAGGTATGTGTCTCTCTCCCAGAAGAAAACACTTAAAGGTATGTGCTTGTGATAACTATTGTTCACATTATTTTGCACTGTTCCAGGTGGGTATGACTGCTCCAGGAACACGACGACACATCTATGATACCAAAACGGGTACTGAGAAGTGTGATAACTCTACCATGTCACTACAGATGGGCTATAACCAAGGAGCCAGTCAAAGTGGCCAGATTTTTGGTTTGGGCCGGCAGATCTACGATCCTAAATATTGTCCTAAGGGCAATCCTGATGACCTGCCGCATAATGAGGATGATGAACAGCAACCGTACAATTACATTCATGAACAGGACTTTTAGATGGTGTGCATGCTGCACAATACAATTTCCATTCCATATCAGACCAAGCTGCCTTCCTCCCTCCCCAAAAATGTAGACTTTCATATTTTCTGTATTTAAATATTTTTTGCTTTTAAAATGATTTTTAAGTATTAACAAGAAAAGGTTCTGAAGATGCAAGTATATAATACTGCCATATGTACAGATGTATGACTATGACCTATTAAGTGCCTTACAGTTCTCAGGGGAGATAGTATTTGCCATACCTCCTTTTGAAAAAAAAAAAAAAAAATCACAAAATGGTGAATTCTCTAACCTCAAAGGTGTCCTATGGGAGCTAAAACTATGCTTCTTTTTTAGTGTAGCTAATCTGTTGATGTCCGCTCAGGGCACCCACCGTGATGAGACTTGTGCCCTATCTTAATGATTTCAGAAAAAAAAATTGTGGCTATCAAGATGTGAGTGTGTGTGTACACACCTGACTGATCTAAGAAAAGTTTTTGCTGGATTGGTTCACTGAAAACGACATTGATCCCTAAGGGCCATCTTTCTGATCATGTCCACCTGTCAGTTTTTCAGGCAGATCTGATCGGAAGCTCTATAGACAGGTGGATGTAAATTGTCTTGTGTTTGTTTACACCTGCCGACCTCCGAGTCCGTCCAGGTCCGGAATAAGATTAAATTGGACTGCTTCCTTTTTTCTGTTTTGTTACAGGCCTAGACAGGAAGGATTGGTGGTAGCCTGATATAATTGGACACCATTCTGTTTTTACATACAGCCATCTGTAGCGTTGTCACGGGTCCCCCAAACTTTTTTGCATTTGATACTGTGTGAAATTTTTGGTAAGCCTTTTTTTTTTTTTTTTTTTTTTTTGTTCCGAACGGTTACATTTATGGCTAGCTTGAGGCTTAAGGCCCGTACACGCGGTACAATTATCGGCCGAAAACTGTTGTACAATAATCCGATTGTTGAATTATTGTCCAACAAAAGTTGTATGAGAAGACTAGAAAACTTGTCTGCCGACAAGGCGTCGTACGATTTTTGGCTCGTCTGTACAGAAGTTAAACAACTGGCATGCTCGGAATCCAGGAAGTGTTCGGTCGTGTAAACCTGCATCCATATTTCACATTCATGTGAACTTCCTCGTTATACGCTCCTAACACGTCACTACGTTCGGCTTTGTCGAACGATAATTTGACTATTGTCATTATGCTAGAGAAAATCGTGGACAGACGATTTTTGAGAAAAGTTGGACGTGTGGTCGTACAACAATCGCATCATGTGTACAAGGCTTTAGGCTTGCAAGGTAGTAAAGTAAATGTGTAACATTTATTTTATGAAAAACAGGACAATTTTTTTTTTTTTTTTTTTTTCTGCCTTTTTTATTTTTATATATTTTGTCAAGGACCAAAGAACACATCACACCTCTTTTCTTATGAATGAAGGCAGGACTGCTTCAAACCTTTTATCTGTTACAGGGAGATTTTAATTTGTAGGGTCCCTATTTTCTATACAGAAGCTAGTCTTCATTTTATTTTTACCCTCAAAGTAAGAAGTGCCTTTTTTCCACTTCTTCCTTTTTTTTTTTTTTTTTTTTTTTATTCTTCTTCAGGTAAAGCTTTATCCTACAGGTAGGATGGACCATTGTGCATAGCAATATAAGGTAGAACTCTTGCATTACATTTTATTGAAGACTATACTATAGTTTCTGGTAGTAACTTAAATGTTAACATAATGTAGATGCTTAAAAAAAACTACCAGATATGATTAATGTGACTTTCCAGGGTGATGATCCTGCATATACTAACTCATGGGTTTTTACTGTCTCAAATGTTATATTTTTAGCTAATGTACTTACTGTTTTTTTTTTTTTTTTTTTTTTTTTTTTTTTTTTTGCGCTCCGAGTGGAGGGTTGGAGCCGTGCAATGTACATGATACAAATTAAAGCCAAATCTTGCTAAATGGGGGCAAAACCATTCTTTTGTTTTCATTCTGTTTTATATAAATCAGCCCCCACAGTTCTTTTAGACTGCATGCATTACCTAGATCATGGTGCAATAGAATGTTCTAATATGGCAACTCAGGATCTTAAACCTGAGAGAAGATATGTGAATTTTTTTATTTATCTAATAAAGGATGTGACTGGATGGTATATTTGTCATTTGTCTGGAGTCTGATGGAAGTCTTTTATGTAAGTGGGCCAAATTGTTGCAGCATGAAGTGAACAGAACAGTCCTCACTTGAGCGCTCCCTTTTATTAAAATGTTATTACATTATTCATTACAGTGTTACTAAACCCACAACAGTAAAATCAGTATGTATATGCAGAATAGCATGCTTGCTATACTCTGTGTAACGTAAGGGGTTAATCCTCTGTATTGTGTAAAAAGGCTGTTTGATCTCGTATGGCCAGATACTTCCTGCTTGCCCTGTCTACTATATTAGACACTACTATACTACATGCAGTAGAGCTGCACGATTCTGGCCAAAATGAGAATCACAATTTTTTTAGCTTAGAATAAAGATTATGATTCTCGCGGCGTAACATCTCACATAAAAAAAAAAAAAAAAAAAAACCAGTGCAGTTAGCCCAATTTTTTTGTATAAGTAATTTTTCCCAAATTGCGTATGAAAGACTGCTGCGCAAACACTGTGTGACATAAAATATTGCAACAACTGCTGTTTTATTCTCTAGGGTCTTTGAGAGATAGATAGATAGATAGATAGATAGATAGATAGATCATTTAAAGACTAAATCTTTTCTGACATTTGTTGCTTACAAGTAAAAATCCAGTATTTTCTGCTAGAAAAGGGACTTAGAACCTCCAAATAAAAAATATATTTTTTTTATTTGGAGGTTCTAAGTCCCTTTTCTAGCAGAAAATACTGGATTTTTACTTGTAAGCAACAAATGTCAGAAAAGATTTAGTCTTTAAATGGTTAAACTTAACTTTTTTATCCCTTTGCTAGCTTTATCAACAATGATCACTTGGCAGTTTGCTCAGATAGGAGAGACTCAAGTCCCTCCGACTTAAGCCCCGTACACACGGTTCGACACTCACGACCGTTGTATGCGATATCGGTCGTTCGTATGCACGATTTGAACAGTCGAACATACGACGGTCGTACAAGGGAGTTGTATGAGCAAACTAGAAAACTTGGTCGTACCAACAAGCACTCATACGACCGATGTATCGTGTGTACAGAGCAGTTGGTACAACAAAGTTGTATTGTGCAAAACATGCATGCCCAAAATCAGGAATGGCTGGATGCTAATTACAATCACCTGAACGTTCTTTCCCCGGCCGTACGATTGTATAGTGCAGTCAGTATGCTGCATACAACAGCCAACATACGATTTGACGCGATCGTACGTGCGATCGTCGAACCATGTGTACGGGGCTTTAGAGAGGTTCCTGGGGAGACTTCAGGTGCCTTGCATTGACTTCTACACAGTCGAGCCGCCCCGCAAGTCGGACTCCATTAACTGCACTGAAAATCGCGGTAATGCGTGATGGAGATTTCAGGGGGGGGGGATGAATCGAGATTGCGTTATTACGATTAATCATGCAGCTCTAACATGCAGGCAGTGTGTAAAGGTTGCATGTGCTCTGTTTGATCTTCCTGTTATACATGGACACAGAATGCAGTGCATTTCTAGAGGCAGTGATTATTTGTGAATGGAGCATGACATTTGCAAAGCACCAATCAGCTCTGGCTGGATTGTGGGTGAAGGGTCACTGATGCAAAGGAAGTTTCATCATCAAAGAGTGAAATTTCTCTTCCCACATGAACACTAGGGAAGTCCTGGCTCTTTGCAGTTTATCACCTGACTGCAATATACAGATGGGAAAAAAAAAAGGTATATAGCAGCAGTATTTTGATTTATGCGGATTTAGAAGCTGTCTGCACTGTGGGGGATTGTTTTTATATTGCTGGGTTTAGTAACACTTTAGAACATTTCTTTATTGAAAAAATTAATACAACAAGGTTTACAGTGTATAAAATACAAATCTGAAACCCGAACAACCTGACTTGTTTGTAACAACAGAGGTGAGATAAATGGACATCTATCCATAGCGATATGTATGCACATCTACAAATCAGAGGCGCATTGAGTATGAGCATAAGAGGTTAAACCATACAAGGCACTAGGCCTTCGAGAAAGGGGTATCATCATTACATAACCTTAAACATTCAGGAAAAGCTATAATCTCCACCATGCTTATTTATAGTATATGTAAAGTGTTCTTGGGGGTGGTGTCAAGTAGTTTAGGGAAAGCAAACTGGGTGGGCAGTATACAAGTCCCAAAGGTTCAGGGTCAGGAAAGGTGAAGACTGCAATTGTGTTGGATCTCTGCATTATACTCAGTGCCATCGGCCAATGTGAAGGTGAATGGTAGTTCAGAAGATTTCCCTATATGGAATGGTACGCGTCAAGGTGCCTGCTGTCTCCTTTCATTTTTGTCCTCACGTTGGAACCATTCTTTTGTAGGTAGGGCAAGCCAAGAGATATAGGGAGTATTGACCAAGGGTTGGAGCATAAAGTATGTGGACGATCTGATCTTTTTCTTGATTGACCCCAAAAAAAAATCTAATCTCACTACAGAGTGAACGCCACAAATATAGTGACTTGTCCAACTACAGGCGGTCCCCTAGTTACAAACATTCGATTTACAAACGACTCCTACTTACAAACAGAGGGACACAACAGGAAATGAGAGGAAATCTCCCCCTAGGAAGGGAAATTCACTCCTGTAAGAGCTTATGGGAAAAAGGTGTCTCCACTGATGCTTTATCACCAATCCTTGTTTCCACAACAACCCAAATTTTTAAAAATCCAATTCTCGTTTGGACAGGAAGTGACATGATTCTGAACAGAAACTTAGACAGCAAAACAAACATTACAGGGGTGTTACCCCTTCCCTATGCTGTCCAAAATGCTTAATCGTTTTTGGCTGAAGTTACTTAAAAAAAAAAAAAAAAACGTAGCTGTTCCGACTTACAAACAAATTCAACTTAAGAACAAACCTACAATCCCTATCTTGTTTGTAACCCGGGGACTGCCTGTGTAAAGTAAATTACTCAATCCTGAGTTGTTAGGTGTAAATTTAGTTGCCAAAATGAAACTTCAGATAAGTGAGATTTGTATTTGTAAGGGGCAAACTCTCACATTCAATATTTAGGAACAAAGATCCCTATAAAGGCGAGTAAAATCTTTGAACTCAACTTTGCCCCACTTCTTCATCAATTCAAAATTGACTTTAATAAATGGGATAAGGAGATGCTCATTTGGTTCCGACGGACCAGCGCTATTAAAATGAATATAGTGCCCTGTCTGATTTACCTCCTTGCAATCTTTGCCAATTGATATACCAATGAGTTGCTTAAAGGACCTACAAGGAAGATTCTCAAAATTTATTTGGGCATGTAAGCCAGCGTGGGTGAGTAGAGCTATCTTGACACTCCCAAAACCGAAAGGGGGGGATTGGTTTCCCCGATCCAATAAAATACTATGACAGTCCATTTATCCAGAGTACTGGAATGATGTGCTCAAACGAAACATCCCAAACAATGGGTACAGTTAGAACAGGCGACGGGGCGTCCCTACCCTGGTTGGTGAAGTAGGATATTCCGGCCGAGGAGCGGTATCATCCTCTTGTAGGGACAATCCTTAAGGTAATACGGTAAGTCTTTAAATACGCAAACCTCTTCCCCTCGCCTAGTCCCCTTATCCCAATTTTAGGTAACCCAGCTTTCCAGGCTGGCAGCAAAGATACTCCATTTCAAGCGCTTAGGAGGCAAGGCCTTTTCCGCCTTATACATTTCAGTCAAGACAATCGAGTTTCAAGACTGATTCGATTTTCTCCACTGTGCCCAGTTAATCACTTTTGTCTGGGAAGTTTGTGGGATGAGTTCAGAGCCCTGACAACATTTGAACAAGCCTGCAGCTCAGGGGAGCCATCGAGACCCTATCATTTCTGTACGCTCTGTTGATAACTGCTACAGCCCCACAAAATTTTCCATTTCTCGCTCAATGGGAAACTGATTTGGGAACCAAGTTTACGCAAAGGCAAAAAAAACAGAATCCTAATGTTTGCATGCAGGGCTTCGGTGGCAAGCGGGCACCGGGAGTATAAACTTCTTACAAGGTGGTATCAAACGCCTGCAGTTTTACATTTCCCTGGATCTCGGACAAATGCTGGCGCTGTCAAGAATCAGAGGGTACTCTAATATATGTCTTCTGGGATTGCTGGAAACTGAAAGACTTCTGAGAGATGGTAGAGTGGTGGAGGAATTGACAGGGGTGTCCTTTGGAATGAAGCCGGCGGCATATCGATTACATGATATGCCAATATCCAACAAAAACTATAAAAATTCACGATTAAAACATTTATTAATAGCTGCAAAAGCATGTATACCCGCACTTTGGAAAAGGGACGTGGTGCCAACTAAATCCCAATGGTTAAACAAGATTTCTGAGATACAGGAAATGGAAGAGTTAACCTTGTTAGTGAAGGAACAGGCACATAAGTATTTCACTACCTGGAATCCATTTATCTGCTACAAAGAGAGCAGATTTAGGCTGATTGGGCGAAGAGGGGATAGGAAGTCTGGAGGGGTGGCCCGAGGAGGGAGGTTGGAGGAGGAGGGATTTTTTTTTTTTTTTTTTTTTGAGAGAGACCTCTGAGGGTTGCCATTCTCTTCTTTTTTGGGGGGGTGGATAGAGTGCAATGTAGCACAGGGTTTCTCAACTGGTGGTATGCGTACCCCTGGGGGTATGTGCACCAAGGGCATGGGGTACATGCAGTGCTTGGTCTCCTCCCACACAAACACAGTCCCCGGTGGCTTGCTGTAGCCATATTGCGTGGGACTGTGCTACCAACGGGGGGAAGCGGTCCGCCCCGTGTGTGGGGGTGGAGGAGAGTATCAGGCCGGCAGCAGCCGCTGCCCGGGGTCCTGTCATCAATGCAGCCCATTGTGGAAGATGTTTCCCAGGGCTGACTGACGGGGCAGGCACCATGTCCTCCTATCTCCCGGGTCCTCCTGCTCTCCAGCGTGCCTCAGATGTCCCTGCCTCCCATGTGTGAAGATGACTGCTGCTCCTGTGCAATCCTGGGGGAAAAAAAAGTGCCTCCTCAGTGCATTTTATCAGTGCCTCCTCAGTGCAGTCTATCAGTGCCTCCACTCTGCATTTTATCAGTGCCTACACTTAGTGCCTCCTCTCAGTGCAATCTATCAGTGCAGCCGCTCAGTGCCTCCTCTCAGTGCAGTCTATCAGTGCCTCCACTCAATGCCTCCTCTTAGTGCCTCCTCTCAGACCACACTGAGAGGAAGCATTGAGTGGAGACACTGAGAGACTGCACTGATAGTGCGGCCTATCAGTGCCTCCACTCAATGCCTCTCAGTGCGGTCTCTCAGTGCCTCCAGTCAGTGCCGTCTCTCAGTGCCCCCTCTCAGTGCCCCCTCTCAGTGCCCATCATTTTCTCGAGACGGGTACTTGGGAAATGTTTTTAGACTTGCAGGGCTACTTTGCCGTAAAAGGTTGAGAAACACTGATGTAGCATAGCTTATGTTTAGGGAGGACAGTGGGAGATGACTATAGAGGAGTTGTTGATAGTGGCAGGGGTGCGACTATAATATTGCTGTAACTACACTGGATAACAGAAAAAGGAAAAAAAAATTGGGACTTTAAATGAAGCCATGGCCTGGTAAGGCCGTCCGCTTCCATCCCTGCCTTGTAAAGGAAACTAATTTTGCAGTGTTGCAAAATTTGGGAAAAGTGGGACTTTAATTGAAGCACATGAGGGATACACAATAGACCTGATGGAGATGTTCACAGAAATTTAATTTGTGGATATAAATACACTGATGCATATAGTCAAACATTACATGATAAAATGTCAATCATAAATGACAATACAAATTCATAACAATGGATACAACTTTAAGGTCAGTACATTGCCCCCATCCACCAGGTATTTAATGTGCAGACTGGTAAAAATATACACAGACAGGTCTGCGTGGCCAAGGACCTCGTTGTTCCTATTGAGGTTTGGTGTATAAAACGCATAAAAGGTTAAGTCCATGGCAGCTTTTAACTCGACGTACGTTTCGTGGCTTGGAGCCACTCGTCAGGAGCAGGCTCGTAGTGGGTCTAAAAAAAATGAATATAGGATCAGCAATTGACAATGTAAAGACATTGGGGGTATGAACCCTTCCACAAACTGCGCATGCAACTTACAACACTCATATGATGGTGACGCACCGTCAGAGCCAAGGTCCCGTCCAGGGCCATCTGGGCCAGGAGCTGTGGCAGGGGGCATGTTGGCAGCAACCCACAGTCAGCATCACCCCAGGTGGATGAGTGCGTCCTGGGGATATGGAGACCCATAGTTGAAGTATGGGATAATAGTGTGCTGTGGGAGAGTTGGATTAAATGAACAACTGTTGAGTGGGTGTGTGCATGGGAGATCAAGAAGGAAATGGAGCTGAGTCAAGGGAAGGGAGCTGAAGAAAAGACAAGATATGGAACAGAAACCTGTGAAGTGGAGAGGTGAATAGGATCCAAGAAACCAGATGAAACCTGGACGGGCCCTTGGCTCTGACGGTGCATCACCATCATATGAGTGTTGTAAGTTGCATGCGCAGTTTGTGGAGGGATTCATACCCCCAATGTTTTTACATTGTCAATTGCTGATCCTATATTCATTTTTGTAGACCCACCACGAGCCTGCTCCTGACAAGTGGCTCCAAGCCACGAAACGTACGTCGAGCTAAAAGGTGCCGTGGACTTAACCCAGTGGTTCTCAACTCCAGTCCTTGGGACCCACCAACAGGCCAGATTTTAAGTATTACCTTGGGGAGATGCAGACTAGAATACTGCAATCACTGAGCAGCAAATTCCATCACCTGTGATGCATTTCAGTTATCCTGCAAACCTGGCCTGTTAGTGGGTCCCGAGGACCGGAGTTGAGAACCACTGACTTAACCTTTTATGCGTTTTATACACCAAACCTCAATAGGAACAACGAGGTCCTTGGCCACGCAGACCTGTCTGTGTATATTTTTTACCAGTCTGCACATTAAATACCTGATGGATGGGGGCAATGTACTGAGCTTAACCACAACTGTACCTGGCATGAAAACCCCCTTCCTGTCCAGGCCATTTTTCAGCTTTCAGCGCTATCACACTTTGAATGACAATTAGTGAGTCATGCAACACGGTACCCATATAAAATTTGCGTCCTTTTTTTCACACAAATAGAGCTTTCTTTTGGTGGTATTTAATCACTAGGAGGGGGTTTATTTTTTGTGCTATAAACTAATTTATGGTGGTTTTCTTTCGAGATAAACACACTTTTTTTCCTGCGTTTAAAATATACCCATGGCACAACGTACTGAGTGATTAACAGTAAGTTTCACACTATCGCGACTTTCGACTTTTTACCGGACCTGTCCTTCCCCCAAAAGTACGGTCCATGTCAACACCAATTCGAGTCATGTAACGGGGGTAGGTAGTCCATAAATTACACGTCTGACCATTTTTTATATGTGTCTGTCCAGACGCACCGGTTCCTGGAGCAACAAGGATAACTCCAAACCACATATTTTGCGTATTTTCCAATTCAGTCACCAAGAGTTGAGGCCAGGA